>VWZZ01005824.1:1352021-1463416 GCA_013399095.1 Psophia crepitans | reverse complement strand
CCACCCCTCCCCGCCAGGCAGAGCCACCTCGCCATGTCAGACACATCCTGCGGGACCACAGAGCCAGGACCCTGTTACTGGGGGATTTGTACCTAAAACCAAAGCAAAACCCATCGGTTTTATTCTTTTGCTGACAGCAGCACAAACCTGGAAACCCAGAGGTGTGACGAGGCAGAGCGAGAGCCGTGATGGCTCAGATAAGGCCACGCTGTGTGGGAGGGCAATTAAAGGCTCAGATTTATTAGCTGTGGGCCCGCGCTTGGGAGGCTGATGATGGTGGAGAGGTTGGAGATGGAGAAGCTGGCGATGGAAAGGTCAGAGATGGAGAAGTCAGAGACTGTTGTTCTGAAAGTGCTGCCATGTTTTAGGGTGAAACTGGGTGCCCTGGTGAACCAGGCTGTGCCCCCGCCGCTGAACGCGGGGCTGGGATGGGGTGTGGGCAGTGCCACCGCGGCACGGGCGTTTGCCTGCAGCGCTGCCCGTGAGCACAGGGCTTGCATGCCTCACTAAGGAGCCCTAAATACATGTGCAGAGTATATTTGTTTATTTGTGTATACATATTTAAACTCATATATGATTTGAATATATAATTATATACAGATATGTTTAAACACACATAGTTTATAGGCAAAAATACATATGCATATACACAAAGTATTTTTTTTTCTTTCTCCCTCATGGGCACCTTTGAGCCACAGCCTCTGCAGCCACCCTGGGCTTGCTGCATTCGCATGCCGTGAGCTGCACATTTGCTGGAGGGCTGTGGGTGCCCCAGGCGCCAGGTTATGGCCCGTGCTATCCCCCTGGGTGGGGGGGCTGGCTCCTGGAGCCACCTGGTGTGGGGCAGCTATGGGGCAAGTGCACCTCCATCGAGCACCCCATCCACCAAACCAGTGCGCACAGCAGGGAGGGGAGACAAGTGGTATTACAAATTGCCCTGGGACACCATTAGTATTATTGGCCTCGTATTAAAGGATCTTTTGCATCTTCTTTCAAGCGCCACCATAGCCATCCTTAAGCAGAAATGAGATCAAGAGGCGAAAGGTGGAACAACACAAAGGACTGGCGTGAGAGAGGAGCTCGACTCCGGCTTTGGGAAGCGGCTCGGGCAGCCTGACCATTAAGTCCTGCTGAATCCGTGAGCACCAAAGTCCCAGGAGCTGGTTTTTAAAAGCATTTACCCAGGTAAAGCTGGAAAGCGTGGCCTTCTGTAAATCAGCCAGGAACACGTCTTGGTTTGAAAATAGCACTAAGCATCTTATTACGTGTTTAACACTCAAAAGATCCTTTAAAATCAGACTAAGCATGCTCGTGTGGTTCCCATTTAACCTCTACCTCTAGATAAACACGGAGGGACCAGCGGGTGCATGCAGGCACCGAGCGTGTTCGCGTGCCCCGGTAGCGTCTCCTGGCTGTGGCTACATCAGCCGCTGACGTGCGAGCACATCGAGCAAAGCTCGGGCTTTGCAAAATGAAAGTGAAATGAAATAAAGAAATCGTACCCTGCATTTTCTGTAGGCTGGCCTTAAAATTAGGTTTTAGCCATAAACACGGTAGAAGGAGCCCTCAGGGGAAGAAAAACCCTCCGAAAACTACATCCAGTCCTTTTTCAACAGGCTATGCTACTCTTTATTTCATGTTTCATTTTAGTAAGGTAAACTAATCTGGTTTCCTGATGCCATTTTAAAAAAATATTTTATATATAAAATACATGTGAAATCTTTTAAATATATATTTATATAATATATAAAAATGACTAGAAACCTGTATGCATGAACAAACACTTTCTTTTAATCAGTATCTACGTGCATTTGTGTGTGTGTGTAGGAACACATATGAATACCTTTTTTCAACTGATATTTTAACTTTTATTTCATAAACCCTGACTGGCGAAGATGCCAGATGATGTTTAGGTTAGAAGTGAATTTGAAATGCGGAGTATAACATAGCAACAATATAATACAGTCAATTTAACGGAGGTAGGAGGGGTGTATGGGGGCTCAGGCATTCCATGCCGGGAGGGCCATGCGCGGCTCTCACCTGCCCACCATGTGCTGCACTTTTCCCTTTGCAGGCTCCCCGTTTGCTGAGCCCACCCCTAGAGCATCCCACGGGCTGGCCGAGGCTTTGCCGTTGCCATTTTGCTTAGGGCTGGAAGTGCCACCTCGGTCCTGGTAAGGCACGGCCATCGCTGGCGTGGGTGCAGCCGGTGGGAAGGGTTCGCTGCGGGGCTGGGCAGGGTCAGCGGGACCCAGCCCTAGAGCTGTGCCCCAGCATCACTGGGCCGTGCTGAGACCATGCCCTGGACTGTGCCCGCATTTCAGCAGGCTGGAAAAAAAATGGTAAAAAAAGTAATAAATCACATGCTGGAGAGAGCTGTGGCTGGGAGACGGGCACACACGTCCGGGGTCGGCCGTGGCTCCGGCTGGAGGGGGCCCTGGGCTGAGCAGCATCCCCCAGCCTCTTGCCCATTGCTGCCGTACACGCTCAGGCACTTTGCCTGTGGGTCTGTCTGTCTGTCTGCATTCCCATGTGCTTTCTTCAATCAGCTGACCACGAGCACTTCTTCAGCCTCAGTCTGCTCAGTCCAGAATACAGATATTTTGGGCATCTGCAATCCGGGTGAAAGCCCCAGTCCTGCCAGCAGCTCTGCGCGAGCTTGAATGGGGAAAAAAAACAAACCTGAAAATCCCATCGAGTTGGGTAAATGCTGCCAGGCTGCCCCAAGCAGGCACTGCCAGCCGCCTGCCCCGGCCCCTCTCCCTGCAGGCAGGGGAGCAGCCCCAGCCCCAGCCAGAGCCTGCAGAAAAAATAATAAATTGACTCCAAATGTTTACACCATTGGCACTGCCCGGGCCGTGTGCCTAGCAAAGCTGAAGAGCGCACGAATATTTTCTTCTGGCTGCCAGAAATGGTCGCTGCACAGAGCATCCCGGTGCGGGGTGGGAGGAGGCTGGAGGGACGGGGACCTGTGCGGACGGATGGACAGACACAGAGGGGCGCTGGGTCCAGGCTCAGAGGCTGGCCCGAGAGCTTTGCGCACAGGCAGTGGGTTTGGGGACAGGTACGGGGGTCTCTGTGCCAGTGAGGCACTGCCAGATTGTCAGCACAGGGAGGACCCTGGCTTTCCCTCTCCCCCTCTTGCACACACAAGTGCACACACAAGTGCACGCACACGCGCACACACACACACACACACACACACACACACACACACACACACACAGGCAGCGCTTCCCCTTCCCATCCCCATCAGATGCAGCGGGCTCTGTATGTGCAAGGCGCTCGGCTCCAGAACACGTTTGTGCCGCCCCGGCTCCCGCGGGTGTCTGCAGCGTGTCCTGGCTGCTACAGGTTTCTGCGCTGAGATGCTTGAAAAAGCCAGCCCACCCCAACGCAGCGCAGCCCAAGCCTGCTGCCCGAGAGCATCGCCGTGCAATGCTTACAACAGGCTCACTCATTTCGCCAGTGAGTAAGACCGAAAGAGGAGCCCCACGGGTGCGGGGCCGGGTGCGGGGCTGGCGGCCGATAAGCAGCAGCTCCCTAATCTCCAGCCCCAGCAGCCGAAGGGGCGAGGGTGATAACTCACCAGAACCCCAGGCATGCAGCAGCGGGGGGTGGTGCTGCCAGTCTGAGTGTTTGCAGAGTTGCCCTCACCTCGGGGGGGGGGAAGCAGGGGGGGGATGGCTCATCTGCAGCCTCCACCCCAACCCAACACCCCCTCACCCTCACCCTGGTGGAAAACAGGGCACACACCCTGGCCTGCCGCCCTGCCTCTGTGCTTGCTGCCCTCTGCTCCCTGGGACACAGCCATGGGGAGAGGTGGCTGCAGCGGGCAGCACCTTGCCTCTGATAAATCACTCTGTTTGGGATAATCCAAAGTTTAGAAACTGGAGGTAAGGAAGGTCCCACCCAAGGTCTGTCCTTGGTCGATGCATGGGCTGGGTGACGGCCGGGGAGCTGGAAGCGCGCGGAAAGCTGACGCTCTCCTGATTCAGACCTGGGCTGGGATTTTGGCTGCGATACCTGGTTCTTATCTGCCCTCCTGGAGACCCACCAGATGGGCTGGCTGGGCCAGGCCTGTGCCTGTTCGTGCCCATCTCCTACAGCACGTGCCCGCGGCTGCGCCGGCAGCACCCACCGCTGCTGCACCGCTGGCTCGCCGGCTCTGCATCGCCTGCCTCCAGCTCACGGGGACAAGCTCGGTCCTCCCTTCACCAGCCCACCGTGTGCCAAACTGCACCTGATAAGCTGCTCCAAAGCACATTTTTGTCAGAGGGCAGCAAGATAAAAGTCTTAAAATAGCTCAGTGTGACATTTGCCAGGGTCCGTGCCACTGCTCTTCCCACACGTCTCCCTCTGTCTTCCATCTTCCCTCCTCGGCTTTGGACACAAACATTCCCAGGGGAGGCTCAGTTTCTGAGAACTAAAGCAGGACAAGTGCAGAGCTGCTCCTGTCCGTGACCGTCGTACCCTCCACACGTCATGGCACTGAGAGTGACTCGGCACCGCCGGCGCTGCAGAGCAAGACTCTGCCTCTCCTTTCGGGGTGCCCCCACTCCCGCTGCAGGGCCCCCCGTCCCCGGCTTGCTGCAGGGAGCACTGCATGCTCTTGGCCATCTCCCCTTTGGCTCAGGCCGAAAGCTGCTTGGCCAAGTCCCCGGCAAGGGAACAAAAGCCGAGAGCCCCAGCGATGGGCTGGGGAGCTGGGGGAGGGCGCAGCTCCCTGCATGGCTCCTCTCCGATGCTGGAAACAAACGGGGTGTAGAAGTTAAACATCTCCCTCACTGCCTTTGCCACCCCCCCTGCTCCAGCGCTGCTTGGGGACACTCTGGGCTGGGCTGCTGTGTCCTTGGCAGGACGCACCCGCGGCTCCCCGAGGCTCGGTGCCACGGAGAACACTGAGGGAGCTGATGCCAGCATCCTCTCCTGGAAAGGCCAGCTCCAGCCCCAGCCCCAGCTTCAGCTCCAGCTCCCTCCTCGCAGGGTGATCCCACTTCTTTAACCCCTCTGGCGCCAGCTGCCAGCGCAGCGCCCTGGCCTCAGTCCCCGGCTCTTGGCAGCGCGGCCAAGAGGATGTCGTAAAAGGCTTTAGCCTTTCACAGATTTTAGGCACATACTCCAACTCCCCCCTAATTCTGTGTTTAGTTTTGTGCAGCTATTAGCGTGCCGTATTTAAAGGCACAGTTTCAATTCACATCTCTCTTGATCTTTTCTTTTTAAATGGAAAACAAGATTAAAAATAGTTATCGAAGAGAAGAAACATTGTAATGCCCACAACAGATTTTTCTAAAAATTTAAAAAACGCCCATGGCAGCAACTGCTTCTAAGCAGTGAAGAATTGCAGTGGAGAATTTGCAGAGCAGACATGGCACTAAGGAAGTGAAGCATGTCCCAGTGTCACCTTCAGCCTCGGCCGGTCACAGTTTGGCTCCGCAGTGGGCTGTTGTGGCACACCACCTTATGCCTTTACTCACAACACGGGTTCTTGTATTCATGATATGACTAGTAAGAGCAGCTGAGCTCACTCCAGTCAGCTCGTGGCCCTGGAACAAGCCTTTTTGCTTCCACCCCGTGGTGCAGATGATGGTGAGGGGCTTTGCCTGGAGCTCCCCGCAGGGAGGCACGTGCTCCCTCCTCTCCCATGCCCGTGGGCTCTGGTGGGATGAGGTGGTGGGGGCAAGGCAGGGTGGTGGCACGCACCTGGGAACCACCAGCACAGCGGTTCATCCCCTGCCGTGCGTGGCACACGTGTGTGGCTGCTGCCACATGTAATGGCCAAGTGCCTTTGGTTCCCCCGCGTGCCGGCGGAGAGAGCTGAGCTGGGGGCGAGGTGAGCCGTGAGCTTGCAGGGATGTACCGACAGCACGACGGGATGCAAACTCACGCTGGGCTGAGGAGCTGGCAGAGCCCACACCAGCTTGAACTTAACTCTGTGAGGCTGGCTGGGGGTTTTGGGGGGCTGTTTAGGTTTTTCAGGGGTTTTCCCCAGCCTTTCTGGCTTCATTCACCTCCCTGAGTGACAGCAGCAAAGCCCCAAGGACCTCGGTGTCTCTGGGCTGCTGCAAAGCCAGAGGCAGGAGGACAGGGGAATGAGGCCACGGGGAAGCCCACGCAGGAACTGTCAGAAGACACCCCCTGCGATGTGCCCTACATGGAAGAAGCGAGGTTTCCCCGTCAGTGGCCGTGCCGTGCCATGCCAGTGCGGTGCGGTGCGGTGCCAGCCAGCAGCCGCCCAGCGAGGCAGGCAGTCCCGCGGGAGGAGGCTCTTTTGCTGCACCCACATTTGGCTGTGGGGCTGCAGAACCAGCTGGTGTCTCTGTGGGGGAGACCCAAACCCCCTCCTCGCCCCCTGCAGCAGGACAGCACTGCCGGGGGGAGGGATGCCCCCAGCTTCGCAGCTGGTGACCAACGTGGCCAGTCACGGGCCCTAAAAGGCTCACGTTAATTAAGCCAGGCATCCTCCCAGCACCTTCTGCTGTGCTGGTATCCCCAAAATACAGGTCCGTCTGCGGGCACAGCCCTGCACGACCCCCCTCGCGGGCCGGGGAGCAGCCAGCAGCCGCTCGAGAGCCGGCACAGGGCAATGGCCCATCTCAAGCCCCTTTTTAAAAGGTGATCTGTCCCCAGTTTAACCAGCCCCCTGCGCGCCAGAGCCAGGCTGCCCGCCCGGCTCTGCACGGTGCGTGGGCACAGGGATGCTGAGCCCAGGGGAGAACTTGGCTCAGGGGAAAACCACTCCAGAGAGGTGCGATCTGTCTGGAAACAGGTTTTTGCCGTGGCTGCCCGTGGGCAGAGTACAGGCAGTGCCGTTCCCTCACGTGGCCGCTGCTCCAGGAGCACACGGCGTGGGCTCGACCGCTCTCCCCACAGGCACAGCGTCCCTCAGCCCGCGTGGGAAAGGCTCCGCTTTGTCCCCCCCCGGTCCCGGTGCCCCTCGGCACTATGTAAATACCGACGGGATTTTCTGAGCAGCCGTGAAACGCACATCTGCTCATGCAAAGCCGCGGCCTGCGCCGCGGGCGGGAGCGGGGAGAGCCCAGCCGCCGGCCAGCGCAGGAAGCTCGTCGCCGCGCACGGGTGGCTCTTCTGCATGAGACCGGCTGCCAGCTTGAACTTTTGGCCTGCAAGTGCTTCGTGCGTCTAAAATAGCAACCCCTGCTCCCCTCCTCACCCCGAGAGCCCGGGCTGAGCCACAGCCCGCCCTCGCCCGCAGGTAGGCAGCGGGGCAGCATCTCTGCCCATCACCCAGGGACAGCCCCTGCAGCGTGCCTGTCCCTGCACGCTCACGGAGATAAGGCTGCAGCATGATTAGTTCGTGCTGCCATCGAGACAAAATAAGGCCCGGCTGCTTCCAATACAGTTTTTTTCTTAATTGTTCTATTTCCCTGTGCCCGGTCGCCCCGCTCTTGCCAGGAAAGCCGAGTGCTGATCATTGTCAGATGGTTCACACAGAGGTTTCTGTTTTGTTTTGTTTTTACAAGGATCCAAGATGAAAGGGGGAGGGAAAGAACTTTTGTCCTCTGCTTAAAATAATTCAAGAGCTTTCCACTGTCTACGCCAGGCTCAAGCAGACATTTGCATAACAAATGAGCCTCTCCTGCTCTTCAGCCCCGAGTGACCCCTGCAGCTCCTGCAGAAGGCTCCATCTCCACCTCCATCAGCTCCATCAGCTCCATCAGCTCCACCAGCTCCATCATCTATCTCCACCATCTATCTCCATCATCTCCATCATCTCCATCATCCATCTCCACCTCCCATCCCAGTCCTGGGCCTGGGTGGCCTCTGGGGAGGGAAGGGCATGTGGAGGGTTGTAAGTTTTCACCACTTTTGTCACTCAAGACTTTGTAAACGGCCTCTGGAATGTTTCAGCAGTAAAACATTTGCTTGGTGACCAAGAAATCATTCCGGGCATCTTTTATTTTGCTGTAAAAATGCTACAAAGCAAGCTGATGAGCGAAGGGCCAAACTAAAGCCTGTTGACAGCAGGACCAAACACCGACTTTCCCGTTATTAGCAGAAGCGGCCGCGCTGTGCCGGGGTTTCTCCTCCACACAGCGAGGCACCAGCACGGGGCGCAGGCCTGCGAGGCTGTTCAGGTGCAGGAAAACCAAGCAAAGCCCCTAAGAAATTTCACAGAATTTTTTAGTTTTGCCCCAGAGACAGATTAACACCTTTGCTAATTCAGATGTATAAATTATCCCAGTGGTTCTGCTGTTGCTATTTAAACAGATTTCCTTGCAGAGCGCTTCCAGAGAGCATCTGCTGCGATGGCCGAGGTCAGGATTTTCAGCCCAGCAAGCGGATAAGCTGCTGCGAGAGCCCATCGCCAGAGATGTTTTGTGCAGAGCCCTATCGCCTCAACCCCTTCAGTGAGCAACTGGAGGAATTCTCCAGCTCCCATCCTCCTGCTGGGAGAGGGAAAGTGGGGGAGTAAAGCTTACGTACCTTGATGTAGCGCTGCGAGGCAGCAGGAGGGTTTTTATGAGAAACTGGGTGGAAGCAAACGCTATCAGAGTCCAAATGCCCCATCGATTCTATCAGAATACTGTATTCTGGTGAAGGGAGGTGGGGAAGAAGGGAAGTCCCAGCAATACTGAAACATCCCTTTCAGACAATGACTGAAAAATTGCTGCAGTTACTCATTTTGAAACGAGTTTCTGTAGGGGTTAGAGTTCTTTTTTGCATGACATCACATTATGGGGACACAATTAAAAAAAAAAAAGTCCTTTATCAGTCAGAAACCATCATCCTTCCACCCCTGCTTTCTTTCAGAGCAAATTCTGAAATTGGAAATTTTTACATAATGAGAATTATAGATCAAAATTCCAGAAACCTCTCCAACATTGAACATCCATCCTCTGCACCAGGTCCTTGTCCTTCCTGGCCAGTGCCCGGCGATCAGTGAGATACTCTGGCCTCCCCATAGCTCCAGCGGGAGGGCACACATCTCTCCTCCAGCCTGCCACATCCCGATGTGGGGGGAGAAGCTGCTCACAGCCACCCAGTCCTACCTGGGCTGAGCCTGGCTGACGGCACAGGGAGGTGGCTGCCCTGGAGACCAGACAGTAATTATAAGATTTGAGATTCAACAGAGCTGGGCTGCTTATTTTTCCATAGTAAACTGGAAGCATCGCAAAGTCCTGCAGTGAGGTGTGAGGTAAAATACAGGGAAAATTCTCCTGCGTGATTTCTTTATTTTATTTTTTTCCTCCATGGATTTGGGACTTGTTTTGGTAGAGACCAGCAGGTTAGACACAAGTCCACCTCTCCGTCTGATGTGCTCCAGCACTGTTTATCTCCACTTGAAGGAGCAGAGCTCAGGTCAGGGTTCTCCTGCAACTCACGGTGGCTTGGCAGAGCCGCTCTTAGTCCTGAGAACCGGTTTGAATTGTGGATTTATGGCCCGGATTTACAGCAAATGCCACATATCCCGAAGCTCCTCTGACCCACCTTCTGTCTGCTGGCTGTTTCAAACCTCAGCCTGAGATGTGGTTCCCTCCACTTGTATCACTTGACCACAAAACCGTCCTCCTGTACACGCAACCCCCCGATACTGCCAGCACCTCCACCGGGCACTGGCAGGAGGCACTGAGGAGCTTGGTCAGTGCCCAGGCTGGCAGCCTGCATGTCCCAAGCAGCGTAGGTCAAGGTCCCCTGTCCCGGGCTCACCACGGTGCACAGTACAACCTGCCGAGCTGCTTTGGGTTTTGTTCAATTCCATCAAAGCCTCCGAGATGCCATATGGCTCCCGAGGATGTTTCTCTGCAGGGGGTTTTGGTTTGCAGCGCGGTGGTTATGGCTGGCGGGGGCAGGGGAGCAGCTCCCACCCCTGCTCCTGAGGGTGACAAGTGGCTCCAATGGCACCAGGGTGTCTGCAGCCCACGTCACTGCGCAAAGCGTGGGGGCACACGGGAGGAAAGCACCGCTCTGGAGTGGCGAGAGGATGCTTTGACTCTCTCTGTGCGGCCACTCAGAGGGCTTGGGTTTTGCTCCAGAGCCGAACAAAACTAAGCACTGAAAACCCCAAGAAGGGCAGCAGCGCAGAACTGTACTCCCTGCCCTTTCCCATGCTGGATGGTACAAGTGGAAATGCTCATCGGGCTGCAAAAAGTTCCCTTGAAATAGCCTGGAGAGGAGAGAGGGGGCTGCTGCACTGCAGACCCGACCTGGGACCGGAGCGACAGCAGCCGAGCCCGGCACACGGGTCCCACCGGCCAGGGCACGCCACCGCGGAGCGGGCAGGCAGCCCTGCCCAGCCCCTGCGCCCGGCGCCCGGGCGAGTGCTCCAGCGTGGCCGTTTGCGAGTCACGCCTGGCTTCCCTCAGCACTTCTTCATTTTTGTGGTCTATTGAAATAATGGCTTCTAAAGGACGTCAGCTCAGGGCGATTTATTTTCCTTGCCAGCCAGCCATCCCCTCCGCGGCGCTAGAGGAGGACGCTCATTTCAGACATACCCAGATACCGAGCTGTGACCGTGGCAGAGCTATGCCACGAGGAAAACGCCACGATGGGAACAGCCACGAGGAAAACACCGTGGTGGGAACAGCCATTACAGTTACCTGGTGGATTTTGCTGCTGCTTCAAGACATAAGACTGAGAAGGCAAAGCCCACAAAACCCCTGCTGCATGGAGTGTTCACGGCAAAGCAGGTCACAGGCAGTATTTTTCTACAGCACATGAATTAGGACCCTCTGGGCCATTTTAAAAAATAACTTAAAACCCTAAATGTCACTTGGAAAATGCATACCTGTTCCTCACAGCTGCTGTCCTGGGGACGGCTGTGTCGCAGTGTGCTGGGGCAAGGGAGGCTCTGCCCAGGCTCTCAGCACCCTTTCGTGGGCTGTAGCTGGAGGGTCAGGCAGGGATGGGAACGGGAGCTGAGACACTTCTCCTGGTGCCTGGCAGGAAGAAACCGCTCCGGGAGCTGCCATCGCTGCCTGCACTGCTGCTGCACATGGATGGAGAGGTCAATAAAAGTTTGCCCTCGAGCTAAAAGAGCCTCCAGCTTCCTCCTCTCTCTGCCATATCTCCCTGCCTTCCTTCTCCCAGTATTTTGCCCAAGCTCGTTTACAAGAACCGATCTCCTCCTGGCTCAACCGGGTGCAAAAACATCACCAGACTTCTTGTCTTGGGGCATCACCTCAAAACAGTGTGCTGAGAGCTGGGGAAACTGAGGCCCGTCCAAGGACCAGGAAAATCCTGCAGGGTATTTCCACATTCTCTAGGAGGGACAGTAGGGACCACTGTGCCCTGGGCCTTTGGTTTGATCTGATACCTCCCGCACGCAGTTCCCTGTCCTCCTCACTGCCTCCCCCGGGACTGCCCAGTGCCACCTGGCACCAAATCCTGGAACACCAGTATACGCCGCCCCTCAGGTACCAGTAGCCATTTAAACAGTCACCAGTTAAAAAAGGAAAAAAAAAAAAACCCAACAACAAAAGCCCAACAAATAGTTGACTCTGTTCCCAGGCAAATACAAAGAACGGTTTTGGATTGTCACTGCTGTCCCTTTGTTTACTGAATGCAGTAACAGAAAAGGCACGGAAAGAAAAAAATATATCCCCTGATAGCGACAGCTCATTGTGGGCGAAGCAGGCTGGGGCATGCCCAAGAAAAGGAGGGTCAGGCTCCGTGCGTATCTGCTGGTGACGGGGAAATAAATGTGCCCAAAAGCACTTGAAAAAAAAAAACCAAAAAGGACCAGACCTGATTGCAGCAGTTAGAAGTGATATATTCTTGGCATGGAAACAAAAAGCAAATTCATAGCAGGTTTGGAGCTGATCTTACTGGCTTACATGGGATTTTATACTTAGGTAATTCTATTGTTGGCTGGAGCTACCTGATTTATGCCTGAATAAGGTCCTGATCCTGCAAACATTTACTTATGTACTTCAGTTTTACCTTTGCCCCTAGACACCCTATTAGTTTCACCGCAGCAAGGATAGGGATTGTCTCAGAGCTGGGGCCTTTGCGAGAAGAAAACCTCTGCCGTCATGCCCAGAACGAAGAGGAAATTTTACAGCGAGACGCGAACTCCCCCAGGCTGTGATCGTCGCGCACCCCGAGAGGCCGCCAGCCGCAGGCACCACACCCCAGCACCCAGGGACTGCTCGTGTAGCCCCCTCCCACCCCTCGGCCCGAGGCAGCCGCGGGGGAGCAGCCTCAGCACAAGCCCGCAGCTGCCCCCGGCTCCGCGCCGGCCTCTGCAGCAAGTTGGACGTAAGACAGCAGCGTAACACCAAGTTCGTTCTGACGACACCCTCTGCCCTGGGCAGACCACCCAAATGTGCTGCTGAGCATGGCAGGAAGCACCTGGATTGCTTGTTTCTGTCCAAGAAAGTGGCGTTTATCATTAAAAAGACATTACAAACACTGGGCTTGCCCTGTGCCCTCCCCGTCAGGCAAGGTAACAGAGAGGGATTCATCCATCAACCACCATCTTTCGACAATGAAACCTCTGGGTTTGCTTCAAAGAAAGCATGAGAATAAAAATCTGTCAGAGGTGAGAGGAGGAGGACCAGCAGGGAGAAGACGTGTGCTCACACATGAACGGGGAAGACAGCGAGGTGCCCTGGAGGCTGTGGGTCCGGCAGCGCCATTGCTCACGTGCCCATCACATGCTGCTAAAACCAGGCAAAAGAAATAAAAAGGGGCTGTGAGCCTGGGAGCAGCTGCTTTCCTCACTGCCGCTGCCAAACCTTCGAGAGCACGGCTATTCCTTGGTGCAGGGGAGAATTAATTTGCTTTACAATGGAGCCACGGGGCTCAGCAGGCAGTTGGGTGTCTGCCGCAGCCGAGGGGCTGCGTGGGGAGCCAGGAGCACCACCTGGGGCCAGCCCCAAGGTGCTTGAGGAGCCTGAAGGAGGGCCCAGAGCAAAACCCCTCCAGTACAGATCCCTGCTGCTTCCTGCCGGAGACACTCGGCCAAGACACATCAGTCCCCAGCCCCCAAACCCAGCCACCTCCATCCGGCAAAGTTTGGATGCTGCTTCTGGAGCAGCGAGCCCCCGTGGGCCGCAGGGCAGTGCAGCTCCCGCACACGAGTTGTGGGACCTCTCCCTCCCGGACACGCCTGGCAAAGCCTGCTAGCAACAAACACAAGCTGCATGGCTTTTGACTTCAGTACCTCTGCAAGCCAACGGCAGCCGCTGGCCCAGCGGAGGAGAGCCACAGGGAGTGGCACCTGCACCTCAGGGCCACATCCACCCCAGCCCGGTGCCTTTCGGCTGCTCTACCCCGGCGTGCTGGCTGCGACCAGGGCTGGGAGCGTGGCTCAGAGCTGGAGCACGTAACGCGGATCTGGAGCCTGCCTTCATCCCACACTCATCAAACCTGCAGTGGTCAGGGGGCAGGCAGAGCCCTGACCCAGCACAGGGGGTGAGAGGGGGCTGCAGGGGCAGTTACACCCCCCAGTGTTGGTGCTTACCGTACGTTGAGCTCCAGGACTCTGCCATGCCCACACGGCGCGTGGCTGTGCCACATTTTTGCACTGTGCACGATGAGGCTGCAGGATGGGGCTGGAGACTGCTCCCAAGAGCACCGGTGCGTTCGCAGAGCAGCTCCTCTGGACTGGGCTTTGCTTGTGCTGTACCAGCCTGGAGAACTGAATATTGCCTCCCTAGGAAGATTTAATTATACATAAAATCAGAAGGAGGAAGTGTTAGTTAAAATTTCATACTTCTGGAAGGCAGCCGGTTCATTAGCATTACTTTAATGAGGCACTAACCTCACTGTAATGCTTTTATTAATGCTTGTTGCTTATTGAGTGCCAACTGCTTGGCTCCTCTCCGACAGGCCGGCTGGTCCGTAAAACGAATGGTTTAGGGATCTTTGATGCAAAATGTGAGCACGTTTACACCAGAGCCAGGACAAACGACAGTTGGTGAGCTGAGACAGACCAAAATTCACCAGATGGTGCCCAGAGTAGGCGATGCAGCGAGAGAGTGAGATCAGGGCAGGCAGGCAGGGATGCACGAGGGAAGAAGCAAAAGGAGAAGTGGAGATGCTAGTTCCACCTATGCCACCAACACCATTCCTGTTGACTGCAGTAGGGCCAGGACAATGAGCAGTGACAGGACATCAAGACATGACGTGCTGGAGATTTGATGACAAAGGAAGGTGTAGGGTGGTACAGGATCCAGGAGGCAGGTTACTGGTGGCTGAGCACTGCAGCCTGCCCCCACCTACCACCGCTGCAGATACCTCCTGTCCTTTGAGGATGCAGCTGTGTCCAGCCTGGATCTCACCATCAACCCTCTTTGGTCGAAGGTGAGTCTTTAACCCAATCGACTTCCAAACTCCTAAGGCACCTGTACCCCGACAGCCTCTGCCCCCGTGTGACTGTTGTGGGATAACCTGTGCACTGCCATGGAAGTGGTCTGCCTGAAGGAGACCCAGGAGAGGATGGAGTCCGTCCTCTGGTCCCTCTGCACCGCACATGCCATTGCCCATGGCCCTGCTGGGCTGCAGAGGAGAGGAAGGGACTTGGCCTCCCAACCCTGCCCAGTCGGTGGAGCCCACCTGCTGGTGGGGTGATGCCCAGGCACTCTGGGCACACCTTTTGGATCCGGGCATGGCAGAAGGACAAGGATTGCCCCAGCAGCTGCTGGGACACACTCCCCCACACCTCCTGGGAGCTGAGGTGAGTATGTGCCTTATGTTTCTCCTCCTGTTCCTCGCGACACTCTGAATAGAGGGATTAAAAATTACCCGTTGCAGCCTGCAACAGCCGAGCCAAGGCACCAGCGCCGGCTGATATTCCAGCACAGCGGAGAGCAGGTGGGCTGCTGCATCCGCCGTGAGCAGGAACGGGAACAGCTTGTCAGAGAGCCTCGCCGTGGCGCTGCCTGCAGGGCCATCCCTCCAGGAGCTACCACTCAACAGGAGCCGAGGCATCAAAGGCAGCTCTGCCACCTCCCTGCTCGGGGCTGGCCGAGCTCCAAGGCTGTTTCCCAACAGCGTGTACCAACCTGCAACCAGGCACTTCCCCCTTCCAAGCGCTCCGAGGTAGGTCTCGCCCAGGCTGAGCCACCTGAGGCGCACAAAGCAGCAAAGAGATCAACTGGTGCTGCCTCAGCACGGACCCACCAGGATGCCCTCCGCACTGTGCAGAGGGTGCCTTTGCGCCCAGGACCGCGCCGTATGTGACCCCATGCTGGCCCTGGCTGCAAGCGCAGCCGCAGTGCTCTGCCTCGCTTGGCATCGCAGCACAGAGTCAAGTTCAACCATGGGTTGAGTTTGGTGTCCCACCACCGCCCACGAATGGCTTCAAGGGTAGCCAGTGAGTCCTTGGCAAAGAAAGGTTCAGCGCCGTATCATGATCTTGATTTTTTTCCTGCGACTGAAATGGAGTGTTGCATCTCATTGTAGTCAATACAGAGAGGGAAGATTATCCAGAGAAAAGGGGATCAAGGCAGTCGGCTGACGGGACACGGAGCGGTGGGCTGGGGCCAGCTGGATGGAACGCAGGGCAGAGGCAGGAATGACCAAGGAGAAAAGCTCCCCTCCTCCAGGCACCAACTTGCACCAACTACAAGGCAAGAACAGCAAATTACAAAGTCACTGAGCTGAAAAATTCACAACATATTCTTTTTCTCCGCGTAACCTGACAGATTCAAAGCCAAACATGGAAATTTCACAGGGTGCTGATGTGCATTTTTCCTGTTAAAGTTTCTCTGAAAACCAGCCTGGTTCTTGTGAAGGAAAAAAAAAAAAAGAGATAAAATGTAAAGAGGATATTTTAAAGTAAAACTAGTTAGATACAGCCAGTTTTAAAGTGACTGCTGTAGACACACAACTGGGAAACCAGTAAAAGAAAAATGTTGTGCCAAGTATTTTTTTTTCCCCAAATATGGTGTTCACATTTTCTTCGTAAAAATAAGACTTTGATCCAATGTTCTAAAATTACCAAAATTAGGAATAGAGCAGAATCTAGGAATGAGAGGGAAACACACCAAATGAAATGGCAAAGGCTGTGAAATTTTCATCTGGAATTTACAGCAGCGCCCAGCGCCCGCTCACAGCAGGCAGGTCTGCTGACAGCCCGGCGTAACTTTGCACACGCGAGTGATGCTGTCCCGGCTTCCTAGTTCGTATGGCTCTAGCGGCAAAATGTTAGACACTTGATATTTTAACTGGGGTTTTATGCAGGGCAGAAAGCGGAAGCGTGGCCTCCTAGCCAGAAACAGAAAAACACACTCAAACCTCAGCACAGCTGTAAACAAGACGCGGCTTGGCAGCGGTCATCACCCTGGCAAGGGTGATCGCTCTCAAGTTTAATCAAGGTAGAAGGGGGGATTTGGAAGCGTTGCATCCATGGCACACTTCCCTGCTTTGTCACATCACACTAAACGCTTGATAAAAGCTCCCTTTGAAGAGGAGCCAAGTCCTTCCTCACTTGACTATAGTGATATTGGATTGGATCTACTGAGTCGGGTTTCCAGTTGTGCAAAGAATTTGTACGAGGTGAAAAAAGAGTAGGAGTGAACAGAAAGTGTTGCAGCTCAGAGAAAACTACAAAAGATAGAGCAGTAATTAATTATTGGGCTTCTTTTTTGTGTGTGTGTTGGCTTGGGGACAAACAGGCTACTGTGTTGGTAAAATGTATTATGAGGGGGCCTGCCTTCTCTATAGATTTGGATATACGTCATTAAATATTCAAAAATCACTTGCCAACTCCCCCAAATCACGAGATTGGTAAGCAAATAATGAGACTAAAAAAAACCTAATAGTAACAAAGGGTTGTCTTTTGTCTCTTAGCTTCTGAGTTGTTAGCCTGCCAAGCTAATTTCAATAGAAACTTGGTTAAAGGAAAATAAAAAAGGGAAGGTGAGACTTTCCCATGATTACACCAGAATTTTAGTTTCCCAGGAAAGTGAATCTGTAATGCGATGAGATCACTGCCATTTGCTGAATCCGAAGGCTTTTTTTTTTTAGAAAGATGAAACAACAACAAGAAAAAAATCAGGGAAAAAAACCCAGCACCCAAACACGATCACGTGGACACTGGGCATCGGGTGTTTGGGCCGTGCGTACGCCCAGGCAGGGCACACAAAGAACATACCGTCTCCCCCGCTTCCCAGTTAGGGCAAAGTGATGTTGGTTTCCTCAGCAGAGTTCATTCTTGGGTAGGGGTGTACCAGTGAGTGAACTGTCTCCTCTGCCAGACTGTCCACCTTTTTTCTCCTGTGACAACCTTGGTCCTCTGGTGAGAGTCACACACCAGCCAACAGCAGGACGTACTCAGGGGGTGTCCAGATCTGCTCCAGAGGCTTTCCTCCCACCAGGCATGGAGGAGACGCTACCCATCGCTCACTAGCCAGGGCGTGGGGAGAAAGGGCGCTCGCCCATCCTGCCTCTGGCGTTAGCACGGCATTAGCATGGGCTGATGGAGATATCATCTTCCTCCTGCTTCTGCCAGCAGCTCCACCCTGGAGACCAACGGCTGCACAAACAGCCTCTGCCCACCAGTTGTTTGCTCTCCCATCACAGCTCTTGTTCATAGAGAAGCTGACTACAAAAGCTCAGTAGTCGTTGCTATTTATCCTCAGCCCTGGCTTGGTTTTGTTGAGATGACCAGGCAGGTAGGCAGGCGGTTGGTTCTTCCACTTATTTTCTACTGGATGGGGACATCAAATATTTGCTTTCAGAAATATTTGCAGCAGCTCCACTACAATTAACAACATCAACCAAAATACTCAAAAAGGGTGGGGGAGTGCTCCTGTGCCTTCGCTCTCTCCTGAGCTTTGCTAAGATGACCCAGAAACTCTTGGGCTTTGTTGCTTTGCCATTGAGTGTCTCTCATAGGCAACACATTAAAAGATATGACGAGTTTCACTGAAGACACCCGCAGGAGTGGATCTGAGAGCTCCTGGTTCCTATCCCACACCAGGCAGCTTTGCAGCTCTTTCTTAGGGAACAGCTTTCAGTCACGCTCGCACAAACACAGAGCAGCGAATGGACTCACCGTAAGCCAACACTATTGCAGCAAAACACAATTTCGTCCTTGCATTTCAGGAACAACACAACTGCCTGAGGTTATGAGCTAATTACAGACTACTCATCTCCTCTACCATTCTAGTTTACATTGCAAGACACCATCCAATCAACCAGGGTGTCTTATCTTTGATGAGAGGAAGCTCCAGCTGTGATCCGGTATGGATGCTGCATTGGAGGCCAATTCAAGGAAGGGCTTCACTTTACACAGGGGAAGCTGAGCTGAGACCTTCTCTGCATGAGCTACACAGCCTGTTGAGTAGCTGGTGTCAGTAACAGAGTCACTGGGTGAGGTGAGAGGTGATCTGAGATCTCCAGAGGTGGACTGAATCCCAGATAAGTTTCTCCTCCCTCAAAACACACTCATGTAATCGCCACATTTCAAGAGCAGACTAGGAATTTTGGAGACAAAAATATCCATTGGTGACGTGTGTAAAGGTCTTTGTGCTCCGAGGGACTCGCAGTGTCTCCAGAAGTGGCGAAGGCAGTGGGAGGCGGGTTTTCTTCCAGGCGTGGATTGTTGCTCGCTGCTACGACAGGTATTCAAAGCCACAGCTCAGCATAAGCATTGCAAAGAGACATCTACTCAAGCCATGGGATTGCTTGGTTCTGAGCGTTGCACCCAAAAATCTGCTAGTGAAATGCCACTACCCGCAGCGTGAAACACAGCACAGCAACATCAGGACAGCAGAGGACGGGTCCATCCAACCAGGGAAGTCTGTGGTGGAGACTGTACAGTGGGTTCAAGTCATAGTGGTCTCTTCCCCAGCTCTCACTACTTCTCCGTCACCTCTCCTGAGTGACTGACAACAGACACTTAGGAGTGGATTTTTAACTCAGGGCCGTCGATCACCAATAGGACCAGACCCACACGGCGTGCAGGGTATGGCTCGGTGCTAAGTGCCCTTTATTCGCGTTCTTCCTAGGCAGAGAGTATGCTTTTGGCTTCATGTAATCTGCAGTTTCTCTCTTTTCCTTCTTTTATTTTTTTCCCCTCGCCTCTTGTAAAGCCTTTGCTATGTCAGAATCTGTCAAACAACTCCTCGTGCCATGTTTTTCCAAGAATCCTACTTGCTGGCTGGTGCCAAGCATCCTTTTAAACAATGCTCAGTGAAGTATTGCACTGCCTGTGCTCTGCTCTTGCATGCCATATTTAGACAAAAGCTAGGGAATTCCCTGCCCTGCGTGAGGACCTGAATGAGTGCATTCTTTTCCCACCTCACCGAAAAATGTATGTGTTCACATCAGCCAGGCCTTCTACCCAGCTCTATTTTTAATTGATCCCACGCTTTGATTTATCTACCTAGAAATCAGAAGGGGAAAACAAAATAAAACAAACCAATGAAATAAAATAAAAAAGAATAGGAAATTAAACAAATGAACGTGACCACAGGCACATGCTCAGTCCTGCTGGGTGCATTCCCAAAGAGACCAAAACCCAGGCAGCAGTGGAAACAAAACACCCAGCCTCCACCCCGATGCACCACCCGAACGCGCAGCTCGTGGCAGCCAGATCACGGCCAAAGGCGGCTTTTAGTGCTTTGGCCCAGGGTGAACAAGCAGCAACGCTATGGCTGAACACTGCTGAAGACTGTCAGGGGATTTCTGGCAATGCAGGGGGACCTGTCAGCCGCCTGAGTCATTGGGGCATCCCATTTCCCTGGAGCGAAGGAAAACACCCCGGTCAGTAGGCGTGTGGGGCACAGTGCCCTGCGAGCAGGCAGAGCAGGGGGCTCTGCGATCCCTGCACATACCGCCCTGCACGTTCACCCATTCAAACTGGCAAAATCCGGAGTGCAAGGGCTCTTTCCTGACGCTGCAGAAGTCAATGGGGCTGCAGATCCTTCTGGAGCGGCTATTGAAATGCCACATTCCAGAGCGCTATGCTAATCGCTTTTAGCCAGCCCTCCAACATCACTCCCATTGCTAATGTTTAAATTCTTTGCCATACTTTCGTCCACAGAGCGTGGGCCCCCCAGATTTTCTGACATGTGGTTCTTCCACTCACTGCCAAGTCTGCTGGGAGAGGATGTCAGCCTCGCAGGACCAAAACAGATGCCTTCCATGCACTAACTCTGTTGGAAAAGCTTCAGATAAAGGCCTCTATTCCCTCCTCCTCTGCCTCACAAGCACTAAAAAACACTCACTATATCTGCCCAAAGAACCTACCTGGGAGAAAATCTGAATCCTGAAACTGAGCGTCAGAGCACTGTCAAGCACAGTGTACACAGCCTGGAACGCAGGATGGAGTACTCTGAAATAAAAAAGAAGGTGGAGTTTGCACTAGATTTTTGTTTTCGTATACGTACATTCATAAATATAAAACGCGCTGCAGGGATCTCAGCAGTAACTGTACTGCTGGAAGTGAGGATGGGGACCCTGCTGCAGACAGGATGCAGATGGGCACCCGCTGTCATTTAATTCTGTTCAGTGCTGCTCGAGCTGACACAGTAACTGAGACATCACTCGAGCCCTCACTAGCCTGGTGCTCCTAGTGACACTGCCACTGCTGGGAGCATTCTGGGGACAGTGAGAGGGGAAAGAAATGGTATGGACAGGGCTGCAGTGCTACAAAATGCACCCTTAGGATCATATGTTCAAAAGCACTCAGTTCCCATTTAGGAACCTAAATGAAGTTGGCAGGATTTCAGAAGTGCTCAGCATCTATCAGCTCCTACTGAGAACATGCTGAGCTCTTCTTAAAATTGTTAGAGAAAAACAATTCGAAGATAAGAGCCAGCTTGTGGCTTACAATTAACATCATTGTATGGGTCTTCGGAGCAGTTTGGCAAGAGCAAGAATAGCTGCTTTCAGAGAAGATATTGCATATGAGTTCACATCTCAAAGCACGGGGCCAGGTCTGTGAGCAGGCACTGACTGCCTCCTGTAAGAGCTGTGCACCCCAAGGAGAAGTTTCCATTTTGTGTCAGTGATGCCTTTTATCGCACTGAGTAAGTGGGAGTTGGCACCTGATCATGCTAGGAGCAACCACATCAGTGGAGATGAGGAAGACCGGTATGAGCACCTTCCAGCTCAGAACATAACCCACAGTGCTGCAGTCAGGGCAACTGTGAAAACACCTAGAGAAACGCACTAATTTAGTCCTAAGCTATACTAGGCTTTGAATATAATTAGTTGCGTTATTAAAAGTCAGTTGGTACCTTTTGTCTTTGATCCCCAAAGTGCTCTGTGTCTGTGAATGAGAAAGATGTCTTCTCCCAGAAGCAACAGTCTGCCTCATGCAGTCACGGCCAGGCTAACACCGATGTGCACCTTCAAGAGACCAAAAGGTTTGTCAGATCTCTCCAAACACTTCCAGAGGCATCAATCCAGCAAAGAACTTAAACATTGCAGCAGCCCCACTCAGTCTCCTGGAACCACTGATCTCTTTAAAAGAAAAGCTGTGAATTCAAATCCTCCTACTGTTGGGAGCTCCACAGCTCCTCCAACCCTGAACCAGCTGAACCTTGGTATGACACCAAAAAAACCCCAAACAGAGCACAACAGCTTGTGTCAGACTTTGGCTCACCCAGGGACACATTATGATTCTTGTAGGAGCAGCTTGCTTATCCTTACTCCCCAGGTATTTCGGGAGTTACAATGTCTGTCTCCCCCTTAGCTTGCTATTTTGCTGGGTCTAATGCCATAGAAAAACTCCGGAGATTCTTCTGGGGGCCGTAGGAGCTTCAAGGCTCTGATGAGACCTACCAGCAATAGGTCCCTTGACTCACCTCGGTGTGGGAGGTGAATCTACCATTTACTTCAGTGCTTTCCTAGATGAGGGTGCTACACCCCAATCAGACCTCCCCCGTAACACTGCCACTCATAGTATTAGGATGAAACAACATTCTTTTCCCTTTTAACTTAGAAGTTTTGTGTTTTCTCAGGAACGGGTCAAAATCATATTTGTTGGAGATGGGGGAAAATGTGTGGGTACCAGAGGAGCTGCTGCTCCTAGAGACCAGCTCAAGAAATCGGGAGAGAGATTAAACATTGTGCAATCAAGCATCACCAGACCTTACACACTCAGGCCGCGTTGATTTACTTCCCGACATCTAGAAATGAAAGCAGAACAACAGAAAAATGCATAGCACTATTTTCCGTTCTGACTAAAACAAGTCCAAAACATGCATGAATTTAGCTTGTCACTCCTCAAATATAACAATTCATTATGATTCATTACTTCCAAGAGATCTAGGTCATTTTCTACAGCTAATTAACTTTGTAGGCAACAATTTGCCCAGTAGGCACCAACCTTACAGGAGAACACTCTATTCCCAGGAGGAAGGCAGCACTCTGCCGCCTTCTCTGTGAGAACATAACTGCTTACCATGGTTTGGCCAAGGAGCACTGCTGCCCTTTCTCTCCTGAGTTTGCTGTTTACTGACCAGGGACAGCCTGAGAAGACTCATTTAGCCAAGAAATGGAGAATTCCTCCTGCCAGTGAGCAACATGTGCCCAATTCAAACTCTGCTCCTCGGTTGCAAACATGACCTGGTTGATCATTGCCACGGCCACTGAAGGTTAACGAATCCTCATCCTTCTCACAGCTGAGCTGAGCTCAGCTAGGCAGGAGAGAGGAGGATAAGAAGAAAGATAAAGACACTAACGCTCATCCTGGAGCAGTGAGAGAGGAATGGTGCAGCTCCCTGGGACGATGCCCTATCCTAGGGAAGCCAGTGGCTCACACAGTTGTGCAACAGCTTGGAGTTTGGACAAGATCTTTGAGTCTTTCTCTTGGTCTCTTTTATCCCCTGCGCAGGTTTACACTCTGCTCAACTTCTCGTGTATATTTAGACCAAAGAAAAACACCATTAAAATGCCAAGGAGGCTTTCAAGGCAATTGTTTTGTTATATTAAGCCAGCTTCAATCCTAAACTCTGCTTCTGAGAAATTAATCACTGTACAGAATACTTCAAACCTGACTTACTGATTAAGCGCCATTGTCACTGTCAGATGATTGCTGCTATCACAGGTCAACCACAGCAGGAAAGGGAATTTTAACAAAACATTACCTGACCCCAGGGATTTACAGGCAGCCCCTTCTGCATCAGGGACCGTGGTGTAACGCAAAGGCACAGATTCTTCACTGCAAGTGTCGTCTTCGTAACGTACCCGTGCTGAGACCTGAGGACTGCTGCTGGCGGTGCAGCCCTCAACGCCATTTCGCTGGCACGCACTCGCACCGCTCCCACGGCACTTCACAGGAGCCTCTGTACGAGCGGCGCAGCCCGAGTGTCACCCAGCGAAACCCAAGAGCTGCATCCATTTTTAGAACCAGCCTGCCTAAAGATATGTGGCATTATCTGAGCAACACGTAAGGGAACAAAATGAACTGCAGCTTCCCCGGCCACTTATTTACCTTCTGTTTAAACAGTGTCTCCTCAGCCCGCTCCGTTCCCCTCCCGTGCACCCACTTACTCGGCACCTCTCGCAGGGCTGCCCACTCTATTTTTAAAAGCATGCTGCTGGCTTTTATCTTAAGCTGCCTGGGTTTTTTTTAATTTTTTTTTAGCTCTTGTACTCTTAAAGCTTATTTAAAACTTGTTGGCAGATAGCAGCAGTGAGGGAGATACAGCAAACGCATTGGCATTGCAAGTTGAGAAGTAAGGCAAGAGATAAAACCAAAGGGATTAAAAATGAATACCTAGACTCAACAATTAGGGGCAAACAGCAATGGTCCTCACTTCGGGGAGTATCTCCCCCGTACTCAGAGGGGGTTGTTTGAGTCAAGACTTTGCATTGGGTTTGTGTGGCAAGATTTTGCAGTGCAGAAGGAGGGGCAGGAGATACTCCAGGCACAGGAGCAGAGATTTCTGTGGAAAAGACCATGGCGGGGTGGGGGGGGCAGGCTGTCTCCCTGCAGCCCAGGGAGGGGTGATGGGGAGCAGAGGTTCCCCTGCAGCCCGTGCAGGACCCCACGNCTGAAGGGCTGCACCCCGGGGAGGGACCCAGGGGAGCAGCTGGGGAAGGGCTGCACCCCTGGGAAGGACTCCCGCTGGAGAAAGCGGGGGGGGAACTGTCTGTCATGGGAGGGACCCCAGGCTGGAGCAGGGCAGGGTGTGAGGGGTCCTGCCCTGAGGGGGATGGGGCGGCAGAGACCCCGTGGGATGGACTGACTGTAACCCCCATCCCCGTTCCCCTGTGCCGCTGGGGGGAGGAGGGGCAGAATTCGGGAGTGAAGTTGGGTCCGAGAAGAAGGGAGGGGTGGGGGGAAGGTGCTTCTAAGATTTGGTTTTATTTCTCAAAACCTTACTCTGATTCGATTCATAATAAATTAATTTCCCCAAGTCAAGTCTGTTTTGCCCATGACAGTGATTGGTGAGGGATCTCCCCCTGTCCTTATCGCAAACCCACGAGCCTTTCGTTGCAATTTTTCTCCCTTGCCCAGCTGAGGAGGGGGGTGATGGAGCCCCTTTGGGGGACACCTGGTGTCCAGCCAGGGTCACCCCACCACAGAATTGTTCTCATCCAGCTCCTGGCAGCAGCATGTGTGGGTGCTCGCAGTGAGGAAGAAGAGCAGCCAGGCAGCTGCGAGGGGTCCTGTACATGGAGGTGGCCCCTCAGCTGTAAGCCATTTTGAAATTGTCTGGGGTTTGCCAGGCAGTTAATGGCTCTGCTGGTTCCAGTTCTGAGCTGACAGGAGCAGCACTGAAGCCAGTGGACTTGCACAGTCACACCGGAGAGTCTCCAGCACTGCCCTCAGTTATGGTAAGGTGCCAGAAACATGTGGCTTGAAAATCCACTGTCCCCACTCATACCTGCAGTGGTGACCCCAAACCAGGATGCACTTAGCATCCTTGAACAGGGAGGCTGGTTTCAACTTGGAGCCTCAAACCCCCAGCAACTCTCAGCAGTAACCAGAATGAGAGACTTCTGAGGCCGTGACGACTGGCACGCCACTAGGCACTGTGGGCAGGGATGACGGGTTGACTACACTGATACATCCCCTAACAATATGAGAAAACACTTCCAAAACCTCGCGTTTTTGTAGCTTGGAGATATTCTAGCCCATGCCTTAGAGCTAGATTTTTTTCTCAACTAATATTCCTGCTCCAGGCTCGGACAGCACTGCAGAGCTGTCCCAAGCACCCAGCCGGTGTTCCTGTAGTGACCAGGCACATAGAGCTGCCCCTGCTGCAGTGTGCACGTCTCAGGCTGGGCCTGGCTCCGCTTCAGATTCAGGACATCTCTGAAAGCTGATTGAAACGAGGACTCACTAACGCTTCCACCAGATGCTGACGGGTCTTTTTGTGCCAGGAAAACGGATGCATGCAACAACAGCAAAAGTGCCTTGGAAGCATCCCAAAGCCTGAGCGAAATGAGGGAATTTTGAGTGGCACCGAACAAAAGGAGCAGTGATTTAATCTCCACAGATGGGGAGGGGGGAGCAGTGTCAGGAAAAGCAGGAGGATGAGATTAGCTAGGCAATAAAATGAAAATGAGCAAGAGGTGGAGCGAACTGTGCTGAGATAAGAGGAGGTGGATTACAGGGCTGGCAGATGGAGGGGGAGCAGGCAGCCAAACAGTGAACAAAAAAAAAGGTAATAGATCTGAAAGAGTCATAATCAACAATGTTAGATACCGTTCTCAACCCATGTTCTCCAAGGAGGTAGGTGGTTATGGCAGATGGATGTACAGTGAGCCCCCTGTGCTGTCCCCCCCCAGGACACAGTGACACTGCCCCGTGCTGCTGCGGTGGCCTTCAGCCCGGGCCACCACAAATGGCCAGCACGGTGTGTTTGCTCGGACTCCAAGCTCCTGCGAGGCAGCCAGGATCCTTCCTGGCACGTGGGTAAAGCAGGCCTTTAACACCAAAAGGGGAAAGGAATGGCTTTTTCTGGAGAGCCTCACTGACCGTTTGACTCAGCCTCAGTCAGGGAAGTGACACATCGCCTCCTTTGCTGCTGAAGGAGCGTTTCCTCAAGCTTTGCAGGAGCACATCAGGCTGGGTATCTCTGTTCCGGATGATAAGGCAGCTTTTATCAAGAAACTGTCATTAATGCAGTTCAACTGGTGATAGCTGGTTGATAATGAGCAGACACTTGAACTATTTAAGAGTCATTAAGCCCTTGACCACTGAGTTTTTGGAGGAAAATCTCTAGAATATCTTTGGATGTGTCACTTCAGAAAAGCCATGCTGCAGCTTTCCAGATCTTTGCATTCCCCCCACAAATGCCCCAGTTCTCCCATTACCCCAAGTGGGTCAGTACCTGGTGGCAACACAGCTACCTTGGTTCTCCCTTTCTCAGGGGGTTACATGAAATAATTTATTTGTCATTTATTTTGAGTCTGGGAGAGAAACTAAACTATCTGGGAGAGCAGCAGGTAGAGTGCAATCTGGGGAGGGTGGTGGGGTTAAGGGGGAGGCAGGGACAGCCTCGCTCAGGAGATCTTTATCCAAGAATCGCCTTGAAAATCCACATGACTCCTAGCTATTGGCATGTTATTAGGAATAAGAAACATCTCTGCCATGCTGAAATGACTGCATTTAAGAGCTTTTTTTTTTTTTTCCCTTTCTTAGGAAACCTCTGTGGCCAGCCAGTTCTTGGACAGACTGTGGGAGTTAAGTGCATGAAATTCAATACTCTATGTTATATACCAGAGGTCAAGCTAAGGGTCCCTTCAGATCTAAAACATAAATTTAGCAAACTGTTACCAAAAAAGCTGCTCTAAAACTCCCTAAAGTCTTCCATTCAGCTCCTAGAAAACTGCTCAAGAACAAGACCTGCTTGCAGAAAGTCAGCAAAGTGGCCAAAACCATCGGGACTCCACACCCGACTCGGTTTCCTACAGCACTCGTGCTCCCTGCCCAGCCACAGCCAGTCGGGGAGGCTCGGCAAGCGGCATCGCCCTGGCGAAGCCCAGGGTGCAGCCGGGGAGCCCGGGGCTCCCAGCTCCGCAGGCACTTGCTCCTCATTTGACCCCAGAAGCTGCTGAATTTCACATGTTGTTCCTCCCTCATCCAGGCTGTGATGTGAGATAGCTCATCCTGCTGGAAACTATAACTAAAAACATTGTCTAAAAACAAATCCTCTTTCTGTGCGCCTGGAGGGGAGGAGCAGTCCCCGACGAGCATAGCAAAACGGAGCTCGAATAAATAGCTGAGCTGAGAGCAACCCAGGAGGGCAGCCCAGGCCGGCGGCTTCGGAGGAGCTGTTTCACCCGCGGAGGATCTCAGCACACAGCACCAGTCAGCGAAAGCGCCCGGCGCTGATTCACCGACCTGGGACATGCCCAAATCCAGCCCACGAGGCTGCGTACGCCGCCGCTGAGATCGGCTGTGTCAGGCTCAGGCGAACGGTTGTGCCTCGGCACCAGGTGTTAAGAGGAGCCGATTTCCACCGCAGGATTAGCAGCAGGATATACAGCACATACCCGCTGCAAAACTGTGATCCCATCCAAGCTCCATCTGTACTCAGGCTGGAACTCGGAGCTATTAATGACTGCTGCGGGAGAGCTAGCATTTTTTTCTTATTACCAGTTAAATAAGCTTTCCTACACCCTGAAAACCGATCATTCTGTTTTCTTTAAAGATATCTGTATATATACATACAATTTGTTCTTTTTAAATATAGATAGTCTATATATACAGATAAGGAGAGGGTGAGTTGCACAGATTTTTAAAAAACCCCAGAATATTTAAATGCTATGTTTACTCTTTTCTGTAGAGGAGCTCAACTGTTCTCTGCTCGGATGCAAACAAGGCACATCCATTCTAGGTATTTTTGGTCAGAAGGAAAAGATAAATAGTGTATTTCAAACATCACACTTTCAGCCAGCTTTATCTAACTTTGGTCAAGAATTTAAAACTTTGCACTAGCACATTTAAAGCTTGAACTGTAATTTTCTTCTCCTGACAAGAATTTGCTGCTAACCGAGCCTATCTGTGACATGGGAACCAGCGAGCTAAAGCTGAACCCAAGGCTGTCAAACTCATTTCACTTATTACTTATGAAATGGGAAAAAACAGTAAGCTTCAGTGTCACATGGAAACATGAGTGCGGCAGTGACACAGCCCTTCATACATCGTGTCAGCACTAAAAACAGTGTATAGATTATTTGGAAAGTAATAAACACTGATCTCGTGATTCTATTCTGGGCTGTTCCTATGACAAGAAAGGAAAAAAAAATAAATAACAAACCAACAAAAACGCCCAGCCCACCATCAAAACAAACCCAGAAGCTGAAAGCCCAGAGCAATTCGCAGTTGTGCCTGTAACAGGGGGTGAGGGCGGCGCAGCGGCTCTGCTGTTTCAGCGGAGCTCGCCCGGCCATCGGCAGGGACCCCCGCTCCCCCGGCACGGCCCACGTGAGCCTTCTGATCCAGGGACAGGATGATTTACACGGGGACAACTGCTGGAGTTACCACCCCCAGCTGCCTGCTGCTCGGAGCGCTTGGCTGCTCCCAGCCCCTCAACACGACAGCTTAGGGCTGGCTTTTTCATCTTCTTTTCTTTTTTGTTTTTTTAAGGTCAACAGCCAGTGCCAGGTTACCCTGCCGGTTTGCCCTCACAGCTCAGGGGTGGTTTTGCAAAGAGGTGAGCTGGCCCTGCAGCAGCACGAGCAGCGGGCTGTGTCCCAGTACCCATCTCCAAGGGCATCCCAGCCCCGGGACACCCATGGCTCCGCTGAGCCTCCCACCTCCGAGGTCAGGGCAGATGTTTGGAATGGCTCTTTCTAATCTTCAGCATGTCAAACCTTATTAGTTGATTTTTATTAAGTCTCTCTCCAAACATCTCTAAAGTAATGCTCAGTGTTGCTTTATCCCAAAATAGCCACTCAGTATGAGCTTTTGGCAGCCAGCACAGGGGCTGGATGAGACCTTGGAGAGCGGGGTTAAGAAGGAAAGTCACAGCGCAATCTGATCATCCTTTCGACTTGCCCAGCTCCTTCCCAGCCCCACACAGCCCCAAAACCTCCTTCACCTGAGGAACTCTGCAAGCATCCCTGCTCCTCCTGCTACCTCGAGCTCAAAACTGGGTCCAGGACAAAATTCTGCTTACAAACGGCTTCAACCATGCGGGAAGATCTGCATTTGGACCCAGACTGTGCCACTGCGGGTGCCTTACAGCCCTCATGACTCTTCTAGTCACAAAAGGCCTTTTACCTACTGTTAGAGAGGTATCTGTCAGACAGAGGTACAGAGCCCCTGCAGCTGTTAATTAATAAAAGCATTTATCAGTAAATCTGGGACCAAAACTCTAGTGATGGGCAGGTGGCAAAGCTTTTGTGAGCCATAAGATTTCTGTGAGAGAACTTTTCAAGGGAAAGAGCTGGAGGAAATCATAGTGTATTTTACATGTGATATAAACACTTATCAGTGACGGTTTTGACACATTTTTAACCTCTGGCTACAGAGGTTAACAATTTAAAAGACATCTGGTAACTGATGATTTTGCAAGGTACACAATTTACAAGACATCTGGTAACTGATGATTTTGAAAAGCTAGAAGTCCATTGCATATATTCAAACGAGCTTGAAAAAAAGCACAGGCACATCTGGTTTCATGAATCAGAGGCTCAGAAAAAAACGACATTCTCTGCTGCGGCGCTGCTGCTGGTACTGGCTTTGCCAAGGGTGAAGTTAGGGGTGAGTAAGAAGCAGAGCAGACCTTACCTCTGAGGCTGGGGGAACGGGATGTGCAGACACCCTCCTGGGCTGAGCAGTCTGGAGCTGGACTGCAGGGAACTATCACCTCGTCTTCACCGGGGTCCCAGGTCCGTGATGGCTCCTGCCTTCCCAAGGAGATCCCCCATTTCTTACCACCATGCCAATCCTTTTGGGGTGCAGTCACTGTGCAGTGGCCACCAGCTCGGCAAACCTGGGTGCAGGATATTGCCCCCTGCTGAGAAGACCATGATCCACAGAAAAAGGCCCAGGATATCAGAAAATGCCTGTTGCCTTCACCACGGAGCACAGACAGGGCCATGTTGCTTTCAGTTATTGTCCACTTTCAATTAGATAAGAGTAATGCGTGATAACACAACTGGGTTGCTGTCCATCCACCAGCGCAGCCCCAGGCGGCTGCAGCCTCCCTCCAGATCTGGCGGTCCTTGTCCCACTTCCCATCAGATCTAACCACCAATGGTGGTCCTGTGATACAGCAGGTCTGTGGCTTGGTTCTCCACCCATGCTTCCTCTTAAAACCAGGCCAGCTGGGACACCTTTCCTCATCCCAAGTATCACCTTTCTTCCTCGGCCCATGGAATTATTTACATCTTTCCCAGGAAAACAAAGCTTCAGCTGCGAGTCAGAAGGTCCTCGTTTGGCCCTGGATGTGTTGAGAACATGGGTCACACACAACAGCTGAAGCCCTGAAAATCCTGGCTGTGTAAGTAACAGGGAATTCTGCCAAAAAGGCCAGGGATTTTTTCAATAGTTGGCCCTTGGAGAATGCTTTCTTTGACTAAAATAAAATAAATTAAAAAAAAATACATATAAAAAAATCCATCCCTTGCAAGCTTATGAGAGCATGGCCACGTGCCATGGAGGCTAATGGGCTTCCCAGCTCCCCGGTAATGTCCCCCATCATAGTTCGAATGGCAGGAAGGTGCTCTAAAAACTCCTCACTCCCTTTTACCTCTTTTTGGTTGTTTGTTTGTTTTTGTTTTAAATAAAGCCATTAGCTCCTCAGAAAAGCAGCCAGTACAAACTGTGGAAAGAGTTTTCTGAAGAGCTGCTGGAGGTGCTGAGCAGCCCCACACAGAACCAGAAGGTAAGTTTTCCACAGAGCCCATGTTCTCCCCTGCACTGAAGAAAACATTGGGAAGGAAAACCACTGCCTTTGACAGTGTGGGAAAACAGTCCGTTCCAGTCCCAACTGAGCAAGGTAGGAGTTTCCTCTTCCCCTGCATTCTGCCCCCCTCCCCCCCCGGAAGGGGATAAATTCTCCTCTTTTTTTCAGGCACATTCAGTTTCTGCTAATGACCAGAAATTTTGCATGTCTGTCTCTCACCACCATGCCCTCGCTGATGGCGATGCCACCAGAGACCTGCCGTTCCAGAGAGCTGCTATGCTGTGAGCACACCTAATTACAAATGCAGCCTCGGTCTTTCCTTCTTCACAGAAACAAAACTTTTGGCTAGAAAATCACGTTTCCCTCTAGCAGTCCATTCCACCACCTGACTGAAACCCTCACCAAATTAAAGAAACCATGACTTGACTCCAACCCAGGCCTTGCCAGGAGAATTACCTGAAGTACTATTCACCAGGGTCAAGTTTTCCTTTATTGCCGTTGGCGGGAATTCCCTCCAGCCGGTGGCTCCAGCAAGGGGGGGCTCGGCCCTGTTTCTGAGCTGTCACTGTTTTCCAGGGTTTGTGCTATCTGGAGATTTTCCTGCAGCCAGGCTGGCTCTATTCCAGCAGCTGGGAATGAGCTTCCTGAGCCATCCCCTCTCTTATCACTCACTGCCTTAAACAAGTTCGACCTTTTGATTGATTTGAACCTTGGCCAGCATTAAAACACTTGCTCTAGCAGCTGAGGTCAGTCACTCAGCTTTCTGCTTTGTGTAACGGGGCAGTCAGTGCTGCAGCGGTTTTACACCATGGCATGCTCCCAGCTGTGAGGACGGGGGAAGAAACCAAACTCTCCAGAGGTTCTTCCCTGACATTGGGCTGGATCAAACTCGAGTGTTGCACGGTTTCAGCTTCCAGCTCCTGCCTCGTGGTTACTCCTGATTGCACACATTTCAAAGAAAATGAAACCTTTCAAATCATCTAGAAAACGTTCTTATTCCTCACTCTTCCTCTCCTCTCCATCATCCCACCATGACTTCCCAAAGCCATCCCTGGACTGTGGAAGATGTCTCCTGCAAAAGATGGTTGGGTGACTGCTGGCCTTGAGCATAGGTTTTTAATAACTAACAATGATAAACAAAACCTCAGGACTAAGAGAATGTTTCCATGGCATTTAAAATAGACTTGGAAGGAAAAAGATTTTTGTCTAAACAAATAAACATAGTTCTCAAGCTGTCACAGGCCAGAATTTGTAACATCATGCTGTATGTCAGACTTGGAAAGAAAAACCTCAACTGGAAATGGATTACAAAGAGCAAGCTGAAAGAAATGCAAAACCCAACCACGCAGGGAAAACCACACTGGAGTGAACCCAAATCTTTTCATCATTGTAAAAGTATTTTATGTTGATGTGAAGAGGAATTTATTATTTTATTAATTCGGGATTTCTTCTCTGCCACCTCTGCAGGATTCAATATAGGCACACGAAAGTGCTCTCAGTGTCCTCATGGCTCTCAATTTTATAAAAAATGGTTGGGAACTAGTGGGCACTTATTTGAGTCATGTGACAAAACAGGAGTAACCGATGGGCCATTTTTTTCCTTGCTTGCAGAAGAATTCTGAGTTTAAAAGATCTGATAAGGTTGGGGTTTTTACAGTTACGGCTGGAAAAATGAAAAAAGGAAATCTTAGTCGTAGAAGGGAAATTTATGTATAAACCTAAGCACTGAGAAACAGGTCTTCTTCAGGGGTTTCCACATGGTGAAGCTACGCACTCACAAGCTTCCTCCTTGTTGGTCATTATGTCATTGCTATCAGAGGTCATGGCTATGAATGGGAAGCCATGACCTCTCAGATTTTTGGGACATAACCAAAGGGAAAGCACCTGGATATGATCACTGCTAAGGATGGCGTCACCAGCATCTAGGTAGATGCATCCTCTGATAGGTGAAACCTTTTTCCTGGTCTGTGGGTCGATTCTTTGGTTGATTCTTAGGTGCGATGAATTCTTAGGTGCATGGAAAATGGTGCATGGAAATCTGGAAAAAACCTAATCACAGCCCATTTCCAGGGTACAGTCTTGTGGCTAATTCCCTGTGGGGACATTTAGTTGGCATGGCTGTTTGGATTTCTCATAGCGTTTCAGAAGAAGAAAGCACTGGAGGACCAGAAAAGATCTCCTAGAAGCATAGCATTTACACAGATCAACATCTCCAGCATCACCTACCCAGCATCATCTTCAGCTAGCTCACCTCCAGCCGAAGGCTGATTCTGGTGCCAGAAAAGCAACTTTCTGTGACAGCAGCAGCTTTGGGTAGGCACGGCGGAGGGAAGCTTGGCATTCTAGGCTGGGTTGGATGAAGCTTTGGGCAACCTGGTCTAATGGAGGGTGTCCCTGCCCATGGCAGGCGTTTGGAACTAGATGATCTTTGAGGTCCCTTCCAACCCAAACCATTCTATGATTTTATGATTGGTCAGCCGATGAATTGCCACCACTGAGCGCTCGATCCTCAGTGCATGCTGGCCATGCGACCCTGCTGGGTGGAAGGCAGATCAGGAACAGCCACCTCCAGTGTCCTCTCCGGCAAGAAGGACTGCCCGGAGTCTCTCAAGGACAGAGCTGAACTGCAGCCAGGCAGGGCATACAACCTGCAGATGCTGATCAGAAGAGAAACCTGCTCTGTCCCTGCAGCAGCTTCATGAAACCAAAGCCTGTGCTGCTTTACTGCTCTCTGGGGGCTGATAAAAGAAGTACTAGCACCTAGCAAAACCACTTCAACCCATTGAACAGCACCTGCCGATTCCAGTTTGCAAACCCTACGAGGTTTTTCATGTATTTACAAACCATGTATAGCCAGTGCCAGAAGGCTTGTTAATCTGGGTTAACCCTTGCTGTTTCTTTAGACGAGATCCACAGAGCCCCGAAGGTCTGCAACCACCATGCTCCTTTATTTCCTGCCAACTCTAGTAAAGAATCTAGTGTTTCTTACCCCAAACGTGCCATTTCTTACGAGGGAAATGGCTAAATCTTGAGTGTGAAGGGTCTGATGGTTGGGGTATGCCAGTGTGTGCCTACAGCAGATGGAGAGTGATGCTGTGCACGTCCCATGGGGGCTGTGCTGCAGCATGCTGCTCTCTGCACGAGGCACCCTAAAGCCCTTTCAGGAAGAAGACAGCCCTGCGATATTGACTGCGTTTGAATGCAGGGGGCGAGAGGAAGGCAGGAGAGAAAGAACGCCGCTACTCAGAGCTCATCATTCAGCACGGACACACACAAGCCACGGGAGCCCCTCGCAGGGCCCTGCACGCCTGCCAGCAGAGGGAGAAGAAAAAAATATTTTTTTCTAAATTTTTTTAAAAACAAGCACAGAAACATGAGTGTCTTAATTTTACATAGCAACATTCTGTCCTTCGGATCATCTCCCCATATCCCCTCACATTGGGAAAGTTAAATAAAGCTCCTATCTCGTAAAATATTAATTAAAGTAAGTGTTATACTGGGTCCCATGAATCATTCCCTGTGTGTTCAATATTTGCAAGTGTCACCATGGTGAGGAGTTGCACATAGCTACAGTGCATTAGTTATAACAACTAGTGAGCAGTTGCTCAGCCATTCGCTACTGGCTTCCCAAGCCATAAACCTGTCAGCTGGACTGTGACAGCCCAGAGATCATAAAATAAGGCTTACAAGTCAACATCACTATCTGAAGTTAATCCATGGCTCATGTCAGCTCCACAAGTTAATGTTACAAACACAAAAATATCTACAATAGGAAAGTATTGACTGCTGAACACGCACATTGACTGAGATAACATGGAAGTGAAGATAGGGCCTTTCACAGAAACCCAAGCCAAAAAATTAACGGGCAAGTGATTAGGATATAAAATGAAGTGTGAAAGCTTTAATGATCACAAGAGCAGAAAAAGAAAATCCTCTGAGAGCTCACTAATGTGCCCTCTCAAGAGATTCTGCACACCCCAGCTTCAAGGCGTGTCTCTGCATCGCTAGGGAAAGTGTCTTACAGATTGTGGTTTTTGGAAAGAGATTTGCAGAACGTGCTCCCGCATGCACGGAGATCTAGCGGGCACATACAAATATTCAATACCCTGTGAAGAGGCAGTGTCTCATATCTAGCAAAAACGACGTTAGTTGTACTTTTAGCAAATCTGGGCCCAAGTACAAGACACTAGCTTTATTTAACTTCCCCAACGTGAGCATGGGGAGGTGATGCGTTTGCCACGCAGTGACTGCTACCTGGTAGCCAAAGCATTTTGTACAAAGTACCTGATGTGGCCACTCGGGCACTCATCCGAGTCTTTGTATGTTAAATCTGTCACTAAAAGAACAATTTAAACTTGTTGAGCGCAACATCTGGGTCAGGCTCCGTCAAACGCTATTATTTTATCAGGTTGGCTTCCCCGTGGCTTGTGCTTGAGGAGGTTTTGGTACTCTCCCTTGCTCTATCGGGGCTGCAGTAATGAGATCAAGCCATTCCCCAGCGCCAAGCATCCAACCGGATGAACCACCCAGGCAAAGAGAACCTCACACATCCCTCCTCCTCCTCCCCTGCTCTCGGCCCACCGATTATCTCAGATCATCAGTGTTTTGGATGACCGAATAAACAGGATTATCCTCTCCCAGTGCCTGTTAAGTCAAAACTGTATGGGGATCCTATTAGTGGATCGCAATAGTGTGACTATATCCAAGCAGGAGATTATCTTTTGCTTGCTCTGTGGAGCTGAAAACAGTACCGGGAAATTTTTAATCTCCATGAAGGGGACACTAGAGCTCACAAAGAAAATCAAATTAATTTTTATTATCCTTCTCAATCAGCTGCCTAGGCTCAAAAAAATTATCCTGATTGACAAAAATCATAACCTTCTTTCATTGATATAGTACCAGATTTGGGATGCCAATGAAAAACATCTTACGTGCATAGCCTTTTTCATCCAAACTGATCCCAGAATGCTGTCCAAGTGCTGCATGCAAAGGGCACGTGGGATCAGCAGCACTTTGCAGTGGTCTCTGTTCCCAGCGAGGGTAGCGAGAACAGAAGTGGGACTTGCCGTTGAGTAAAACGCGAACCGGGCTGGAACACGGCCAGGACACTGAGATCAAGACTCACATTCATCGGGAATCTGCTGCCACAATGGCCCTGTTGATCAGGACTTTGGGTTTACGTCTTGTCCAAAACAATGTAGCAAGCTACAATGGGGCATAAAATGATGCCATTTTAAACACGTCGGTAATTCATCATTATTTATTTTTCAGACACTCAAAGATAAAAATATTGAGAGAACAAACAAAGGAGGAAATACCCATATCTAAATTAAAATCTTCTTAAATAAACTACCTAGATTTTAACACAGAGTAGCATGCAAGCAAAGCCAGCCAGCTCCCAATCTTTTTATATACATGCATGCAGAAAAATAAATTGCTTCAAAAGAAGCTTTGAAGGGCATAATTAAACATGAAAGTTACCATATTTTAAATTATACAACTAGTAGAAAAGAGTCATTAGCCCAACAAATGGGCTGTTAATGATTTCAGGTTTGCCTAAGGCCATAAGCTAATAAACTAGTGATTAACCAGCATTTCTGGGATGCTGCTGCTGGAAGCTGGCTGCCTGGTGTCACAGTGCTCGCTCGCAGCTTAGGAACTGCAGAAAAAAATAAAACCAACGAAAAACCCACACAGATTTGGGCCATAGAAACAGCCGAAGTTTCAGACGGGTGAAACTCCTGCTCTGAGGCACCGTGAACTCCATCACTTACCAAGACGCCTGATCTCCGCTCTGTGTGCCAGGATTGCAGAACACGGGACTTCCCAAGTCCATGCAGAACCAAGCAGAGTAGCCAGGAGAGCTCCTTGCAAGGCAAGAGAAACTCTCCACGGACATGTCCCAGCACAGACCATGCCCCGGAGGGCCCACGCACAGGTACCTCCCTGTCTATTTAAGAGTCACACCTCCCTGCTGTTCCTGACAGAGAAGCCACCTCTCCTCTGAGGCCACACTTTGGTGACCCTAGAAGCCAATTCTATGGAAAATAACACCAAAAAGTTGTGCCTGGCAGCTTCCTTCAGACATTTCTTAGCAATTGGTAATACAACCAAAAAGCCAACAGCCCATTTGGGCAGCCAGCTCTCTCCAAAGCACCTGCACTTACTCTCCTTGTCACAGCTTGAAGATCTGGGGACGTGGGAACCAAAAGCTAGCACAAAATTGTCCTCTCCAAGGCTGGAAACAGCAGGAGCAGGGAAGATGGTGCCCACCACTGCTGTCAGGACTGCGGGATACTCGAGAGCTTACGCAGGTATTACAGCAACTCGCGCAGGGCAGACTTTTGGAAATGGACACGCAAGCACGTGGACAAACCTCCTCCAGGCAAGCAAGCGCACATTTGCCAACACAATTTCAGACAAGTAAGAGACTTCTGCACCGACACAAATACAGTGCACTGGGTAACACTATAGGTCCAAAGAACTAGGTACGTGAAGCAAGGTTTTTCAAAGGGCACAATTACTCCGTAGCTCCAGACAGAGAAGGGAAGCAATCCAGTAAATTGAAGAAACCAGTTGTTTGTCCCTCAACCAGCATCTTCACCAACAGGCTCGGGAAAGCCCCTCAACTTGGCTTTACCGTGGGCAACGGACCATGCATGAGCTCCCAAAACTTTGAAAGAAGAAACACCCATCCGTGTACATACTGCAATTCACAGAATAGTCCAAAACCGGACGAGGACTGCGGCAGCCAGATTATCTGCCTCGCCCACCCTGGCTGATTTCTCCTCACCGCTCGCTTCCTGTGGCGAAACACAAAAGTGTAGAAACTGTATTTTGTCACAGCAGCCCCGAGCCGTGCCGGGTGTTTTGCTGTTTGCTCCCCAGAGAGTTGCTAATGGTTTGATCTAACATAAAGTTCTCACACTTGAATTAAGTGGTATAAACACAGCACTCTCCAGGAAGGTCTAAAAGCAAAATGAGAGATTTGTTTGATTTAAGAAAGCTTTTTCTCCCATATTTTTTAATGCTTTTACCAGTAGTTCCGCTGACTTTTTTTTAATAAAAAGACAAAGTATCTTCCTCCTTAAGTGCTCTTGTGATTAAGATCCAAGATTTATATTTCCACATAAGAAGAAAAAAAAAAAAAGTTGGATCCTGTTTCAGTAGAGACCATGGTAGAACCTCCCACTGACTGCAGCTACCAGTACAACAAGGCACACGTGCAATCTTTGGAAGGAAGGTTTTCTGGAAACTATTTACCAAATACTGCAAAGACTTCACATTTTTTTCTTACTTTCTACTTTCCTTACAGTAACATTTAAAACACAACCTCAGATGGATTTGTTGACCTCTTTAAAAAAAAATAATCTATATTACTTTGTCATATAAGTCATATGTATGGTTCCTGATTCTTCACATAAATGCTGTATTTTTTTCTTATTCCTCCAAAAAGAACATGGCTTGATTTCGGCAGCAGTTGCATAGACTTCAGATTAAATATAGCAGTCATTGACTTTCCATGAGACTCAGACACTTCTGAAAATAAGTTTTTTGGCACCCACTAAGGAACACACTGAACATCTCCTTTACTTACAAGCCCTCAAAATAAAAAGAACTTACAAAGTTCTTTCAGGTATCTATAAAGAATTTGGTCGGAGATCTTATTTAACTCTCCTTATGAATATTCAGGGCTGGTCCTGCTCTCTCTGAAGTCAGAACATCCTTGGTGCGGTCAGCGGTGGTGTCACAGTGTACAGCTGGGCAAAGAAGATAATAATGAAACATCAGAATGAAATGGTTCCTTTTTAACAGCCTCACCTGTACCTGTAGGCTTGTACAAGAGAGGTCATTTAAAGGGCACCAGAGATGCAACCTGCACCAGCTCCTGAATGCCGGCAGCTCTACACTTCTCCAGCGCACACAGCTCTGCCCTCCAGTCAAGGTTCTTAATATTTAAAATGACCTTTCCAAATTTGTTTTGCTTTTAATATGTTAAAAAATCTTTCCCACTGAAGCGAGTGGATTTTCCAGTGAACTCCAGCACTTAACCCTGCAGCATTTTACTATTTCAAGATTAGAGCATGAGTTTCAAAATTCGTCCCAAAGAACAAATAACTGCATGAAGCCATGACGACGTTGTACTGAGCCTAAGAGTCATCCTGGAATAGAAAATAGTCTGAGCAACAATATTTGGCTCTGGATAAAAATTTTCCCAGAAGTTCAGTTCTTCTGCTAAGGCTACAAATAATTCTCAGTCTGGACTCCTGTGCACAGCTCCTGAGGCCGACATACTGTGTAATCTGTCAAAATTCAATATTCTGGCATGAATAGTTTATATTACACCTTTTCCAATTCTGTTTTGTTCCAAAGATGACTTTCTGAAGGAGGCTAATCCTGAAACATTTTTACCACCCAACAGGCCGACATGCCCAAGTACAAATGCACACAGACTTTGTGAGGTCTTCCACATTTACCTTCACAAGGATCTACAACATAGTCACATTATTTCTTATTAAAAGCATTTTGTTTTGCTAGAAGAAAAAAAAAAGCAACCACAAAAACAACCCATCAGGAATGTTTTCTTACTGTAGCTGGTCATAAGATGGAAAACCTTTTCCATAAGATGTTCTCCTGAGTAGGAAAAATCCTAATAAAAACCCACCAAAACAAAACAAACAAACAAACAAACAAAAAATAAATCTTTTCCCAGGAAAGTGTTTTAGAAGCAGCAGTTTCTCATCCCATCAGCAACCTGTTTGGGAGGCCTCATCCATTTCATGTTCTTTCTCCATCCAGGATGACAAAAAACTAGAAAGGACTTTGAAAAGCCCCTGGTCTCCCTTGGCAGCCCGTTCTGCCCGGCGTCATGGCAGCAGGAGCTGGAGGGGAGGTGGGGGGGCTGCGCCACCCCCACTTTCCTCCCTTGCTCAGGGCAAGCGCAGGTCCCCAGACACAGGCACAAGAGGGGCTTTACCAGGAGACATCTTACGGAAATTGGTAAGATCCTTTTACCCGGGTAGACGCCCACACTGTCAAATTTCATTATCTAACAGAAGTTTAATTTAATTTGATCCAACCCCAAGTCTTTTCCTGAGAAGTCTGCCCTTTCCCAAGAAGGGCAGTTTCACGCCGAGATCATTCTGAGGGCAGTCCCTAGCTGGCTCTAGTTGTTACACCAGCAGCTCACGTACACCAAGCAAATGCACCATCGACATGTTCAATTTGGAAATGCGAAGGATAAAGTAAATTCTTTCTTCGTACCTGTACAGGGTGGGTGGGTTTGGACCTAAAAAGCCCTCTGAGGAATGGTTCCAGCCACTCAAAGCCTGGGATGCCAGCGGGATTTTATCTAACCTGCTACACCGTACCCAGACAAAACCACTGGTCTGGGATCTAAATGCTAAATGTCATTTATTTTTGTTATCGCTTATTTACAAAAATATGCAGAGGGCTGCACTGGGATGCCACTGGCCATAAACCGAACTAAAAGGCCATTCCTGTCCCCAGGGGCAGGAGAAGGGTTAGCAGACAGGGCGGCAGGGGGGAGGGATCTCCCTTTCCCACCTCCGAAGCCGTGCAGGATGCGGCATCTTCCGCAGCGCCGAGCGGAAGGCTGGCTGCGGTGCTGCAGGGACCCTCGCCCTCGCTGCCGCTCACCTAGCCAAGCGCACTCCGACTCGCTCTGGAACAAACTATTACTATAAAGAAATGAAAGAAGAGCTTCTATGTTTTTAATTATCTGATCGAGTCTTCCACTCTAAATCTAATTGCGACGGCAAGTAGCGACCTACATCTGAAGACAGACAAGACATTTGCATCTGTTTCGTTGATTATAGTAGTTGCACGTTTTACTTTAAACATCAATGGGTTGCAACTGCTATTCAAATGATATGGAAATTACTACTTTATACTGAAATTTCCCTTAAGCAACAAAGGAAAGGATTAGCACGTGGCTCTGGGTTTTTTCTTTTCTCTTCATTTTAATAAAACACAGTGGCAGTGGAAAACTCTTTGATGGTTCATGAACAGCACCTGTATCTTTTAATATTTTATTCATACCAAGTTACAGAATATTTGAATCCTTCTGTGTAACAATTACGACAGCAATTTCTAACTAAAATATCCTTTATCTGAACCACTGAATTAACTTCATTTTCATAAGACCTTTGCCACAAAAATATACGTACCCCGGCTATATGAATAGTTATGCAAGGAAATTAAGGTACCAGGAGCAGGAGTTCCAGGATCAATCCTTTAGTCCCTGTCCAGCTCCGCACCATTTATGCAGTCCTAAAGACAGCAACTTTTTAGTGAATTTTAATGGTAAACTTCACTCTGGGAAGTAGAGGTAAAAGATGTGAGGGATATATAAAGACAGCTTTACTAGTCTCCCAAAAATCAATTATTTTTACGGAAGACTGATTAAAAACACTTTACAGATTTTGAACCTTACTGCAAGTTACAGGTATGGTAGAGAAACACGAGCAAATGCGTATGACTGGCTGCTTACGTACCTCACAGGTACCTAGGAAGAGTTTCAAGAGGACCATCGTCCTGTTCCATGGACTCTGTTACAGAATCGTCATCATCCCATTGCGCACTGTAATATATCCCCTCTCAGCACGGCTGTCCAGAACCTGCTGAGGAAGGTAAAAGCACATTACAAACAATATTTTTAAAATAATCCCATGCAACACATCGACAAAATTAATCTGTAAACCAGTCTGTTTAAAGAGACTGACTCACAACATGTCTATTTTGATATTAAAGCTTTGAGGCGTCAGTGTGCTAGAACGGTGGGAAATTTTCAAGTCTTGACCAAATTGGATACTTCCCATTCTCAAAATTTGTTAATTAATTAAAAAACTAAAACACTGCACTCAATCACCGGCTTCTTGTGTTCCTTAAGCATCTAGCACAGATCTGGTGAGAAACTTCCACTTCTTCATACTCAGGCTCGGAAGAGAAGCGCAAATAGCGCGATTAAACAAAGCAACTCCTTTCTCTCCATAACGAGTTTCGGTGCATCACCCACGACAGACAGCAACGCCGATGTAGGACTGCCCGCACCACGCAGGGGCACAGATCCTGCTCTTCCTCATGCGCCCCTGCAACCCCACTACCTTCGGTGGGCTTTTTCCCCTCACGAACTTAAAAAGGGCAACATTACTTCAAAACATTCGCCCTGCATTCATCACACTAAACCCAACACGGCGGGGCTGGCTGCAATATATTCATGCAAGAGCGCCGATAACCGTCCGCGCACTTTTGGTTTTGTTAGTCCCGCATGAATATTTACGCGCATTTCCATGATACGCGCCCCGGTTTGCATAGGGCACAGGTTGTCAGCAGCTGAAAGCCATTAGCATCTGACAGCTGCTAAAATAGCTCCTTTGAAACAAATAGGTGGTCCCGGCCTTTGTCTGGCAGGCAGGTGATTGGGGCATCATTACAAGCTGCATCTTCTTTGGCAGCTGCACGGACAAGGAGGCCCTTCTCACCCTCCTCAGACCTGCCTGGTGAAGGGGAGATTTAATTATCACCACTACATAATGGGCAGTTTGTAGAAGACGAAGACCTGACAGAAACAGATAGTGGGCAAACACAGGACGCAGATCGCAGCCGATGAAGTGATTACAACCCAAATAGGAGTGTGTGAGCTGGCTGGCAGCAGCAGATGTTGCCGTCCATCAGCATCTCCACATAAAACATATGTTCAAACGGTACTTGGAAAAAAAGACAGCAGAACATCATTCGTATTATTTGCAGAGCTACAGGATGCTGGGGGGATGCTCAGGGACTGGGATTCTCACAGGGAAAATTCAGGGAATCTCTTGGGAACAGAGCAGCAGAAGACATCCAATGCATGGGGAAGGGACTGCAGACTGAGAGGGACCAGGGAGGAAGACATTCCTTGGCCTTCAAGCTACCAATGTCCTCCCCTCCCCAGCCTGCTTCACAGACCCAATTCCCAGGTAGGGAGAGTGGGAATGAACCAATGAATTGTACCTGTGCTTGGAGGAAGAGAGGAAACCTGTGCCCTGGGCAGACAGGGCTGATGACTGCACCTCAGGTGGGCAGCCAGGGGAACATGCTCAAAGTCCAGCTCACATTTGAGCCCTCTAGGTGTAAAAGATGCATGCACAGCACAGACACTGCTCAATTTCTGTTCAAGTCACAGCATCTTGCTGTCTCAAAACCAAAATAGAAGCACGTGTTGTGCAGAGATGAAATGGGGTGGTCAAATCCCACAGAAGAGAAGTACCATGCAAGGCAGCCCTTCTGAGATGCTGGAAATGCTTGTCTTCATACCACACTAATAAACACGATTATTCTCCTCAAGGCTATTTCATAATTTAAAAAAAAAAAGAAAAGATGTAAAAGCAGGAAGTGTCAACATGTGTGCATTACTTCCTTTCAAACTATTTTTTTGGCAACCACCCCATCTGTTTTATCTCAGTCTTTCTTCCAAAAGAGAACTAATATTTATCATAATAAGCTGAAGACTTAAATGATTTCTGGTGACTTTACCTATGCAGCATCACCTTCCAGACTTGTAACACTGTCACTTTTACTACACTTCATTCCTTTATTTTTTTAAAATTTTTTTTCAAAACCTATGTGAATAATTACCCTTGTAAACACATTTATGTGTAAACACAATTTTCAAAAAAAAAGCCATACTCAATAACAACGTGAATTTGGTTTGTAAGTTGCCGTGCAGCACTGTCACGTTACAAACAACGATGTACATATACAGCTTCACTGCCTTTGAGGCAAAGCCAGAATCAGACATTTTCAACATTTTCTTAGTAAGGCTAATTACAAAACAGCCCAAGCACACTAGAGTGAGATGGCCTTGATGGGAATGGTGTCCTGGTGTTAGGGTTGCAGCCTTTTCTCCAGAGATGCATAAAAGTCTCAGAATCAGTTTGGGGTTTTTTTAATAAAAGCATCATTCTTAGATAATGTCCACCTGAAGAGAGAATTGTGTCTTCTGAGTTTTTCTGGGCTCACATGAAGGGATGTCAGAAAAGATGGACGTACGCATGTATTACATTTTGGGAGCTAGTTTTCAATTTCACTTCGCCCTTTCCCGGTGGTACCAGTCCCGTAAGAAAGAAGATAACCCCTGGGGACAACCCAGCTGCATCCTACGTCAGCCCACGGAGCCGTTGGCCACCTCTGCCTTTTGCGAGCCCTTTGCAACACCCCAGGGAGCAGGGTGGCCGGAAAGCGCTGAGCCCCCCGATAGGTGCACCCTGGGGCCAGCAGGTACCAGCGCAGGCAGAGAGGAGCAGGAGGCTGTCGATGCTGGAAGCCTACACCTCCTCACGGCAGCTCAACTTCTTCTAAGCACAGAGGGAATGTGGCCTGGATCTCTCAGCAGATTTTTTCCCATGTTCTGTGTACATAGTTACTATTATAAGCACAATCACGGTGGTGAATGTTTGTGCAAATGATTAGCTCTGAATCTTCTTGGTACTTTATACATCTTTATTACTATTTTTATTTCACTTGTATTTTTGGATACGTGAGCGTGGAAATATACCCCCACTTTCCTAGAAGCATGCGCACAATACGGCTCTTATTCACAAGCCTTGAAGTCAATAAGAACACAAATATTTATGCTTAAAAATCATCAGTGAAGATCTGACCTGCATTATCCAGTCCCTGGGCTTACAAGTGTTCATCGCTGCATGTTTGCGCAGTGTATTTTTAAAACACGCACTGTTTAAAATATACACAATTAATATTAACAAAGACCTGTAGTTCTCAAAGCAAGTGGCTGGAACAAGCGCTGCCTTCTGTCTGATGTGCAGTGACCTTCTGCAATATTTTTAGGCACTGTCTTATAAGCAATATGTCTTGCAGAAATTACTTCTGCCCAGATATAAAGCAACATTAACCATGAGGAGGAAGGAGCAACATGGGATGAGTTTGTATCTTCTAAAATTGTGGGGGAAAGAAAATTATTGGGGTTTATAAGAGGATTTATATACTGCAAAATTTTCCATCTCATTTAATCCTAAGACATGGAGAATCATGTGCCATGGATAAAGACAGTCACAGTGGACTGAAGTGTTACGTGATTCTCCTATTTTTGTAAAGGAAGAAGACTACAGTAATTAGTTGCTTGTAAGAAACAGAATTAATAGAATCCATTACGCATTTAATTAGAAGTGTCTGTGTCTTCCAGGGAGGAGAAAGATTAATTTAGGTAACTACTAAAGGTTTTCAGTCATTGCAGCATTAAACTAAAAACTAAAGTTAGAAGACACTTGTGTGCAGAAATGCTTACCGCTCTCTGTGCTGGAAGTGGTTGCCTCTCCGAGCCAGACTGCACCGTGTCCTGGGGTGCACAACTGGCTCATGCGGCTACGTATCAATAATAAAAACAGTCTAGGAAATTATGTGAAGGGTTAGGAAAAGCTCTGTGAAATAAATAATATAGAAAATATAAAGCCAGACATTTTCACACCTCGAAATTTTTGCCAAGTTGGACAGGGAATGTAGAAACAAAGGAAATGCAAAGGAAACTTAGCAAATACTAAACGGATGCAAACTGTACATCCAAAACACTTTCTGTAATCTATTTCTGTGAAAAAGCGCACAGAAAATAACCATACCAACTGGTACGGTTCACCAGCTGGAGGAGGAGTCACCAAACACACCAACCTGCTTCCAGCAGCGGCCAAGAGCAGATCTGTCGAGGGGAGGACGGCAAGGGAGGGCAACGGCGCGCACCCACCCGGGATCCCCGCTCCCCGCTGCGGCCAGCACCGCTGGCACTTCCTGAGCCAGAGGATGATTAAAGCTCACACTGACATTAACAACAGAACGACTGCAGCAATCAGTATCGTCCTTAAAAATCAAACTTAAAGTAGCAGGAAGATTTGGTACAGTGCTTACGTATACAGGTATGCGGCTACTGTGTACAGAATGGATATAGGCTGTATTCAGAGACTGTGAGTGTACAGGGTTCCTTATAGGAAAACCAGAACCCCCTGCACCTCTCTGCACATACAAACACAACTGGTGTGTTCCAAAAATGAGGTCGTGTTTTTAATCCATAGATTTTTTTCACACAAGTACAAGCTTGTGAAGAAAACGGAATCAGCTGTGTTTCAGCTGCCGGCAGAAACAGATGGTTGCGGTTGCCCCACAGAGAAAAGCCAACGTACCTGTGCTCAGTCATTCTGTCGCAAACTAAGAGCTACCAGGAAGCTTTTTATCAGTAGATCATACCACAGACCAAACCCTTGTCAAAATTTAGAGAGGAGATAGAAGATTAAGGGCCTTGTTCCTACCCACTTACAATTAGAAAAGCAAAGTGTCAGAGAATAATCATTGGTGTGCAAAAGATGAATCAAGTTCCAAATTGGTTTTCTTATTTGTTTAGGCAAGATTCCTGAAAGGGGAAAAAAAAAAGAAAAAGAAATAAAACTCAATGTAGAAATACTTCTGATGCGGGAAAAATACAGGGTATGATTGCATAAAGGATCGCCTGCTTTAGGTGACACTGCCAGACAGTTTCCTTCCCTCTTACATCACCATTAGGTTCCTTAGTAAGCTCATTTCTTTAAAATTTAGTCACCCACAAAGGCCCCACAGCATCACAATGCCTTCTGTATTCACAGGAGGCTTTGTTAGCGAGGGCAGGGGCCAGCTCTGCTGCTGTCTGAAGGGAGCGCTGAGCAGCCCGGAGCATCAGGATGGAAGTGAGTGGTGCCTTCAGAGCTAACAGCTCTTGAAGTTCTAAGGTGAGCGGCTTGAACATACGGGTGGAGAAAGTCAAAGCCTTGCCAGATGTTAGGGTCTTTCCAGCTGCTGTGGACAAGGACCTGGTTTTGACAGAGGGCTGCAGTTCCTTGTCTGACCTGGGCCTCTCTGAAGCTCACTGATGTAGACTATGATCAACCCTGAAACTCTGCTGGATCTAACAAAGTCCTGTCCTGATGGGAAACCCAGAACCTCAGGGCACTAGTTCTTCCCAGATTTCAGCAATATCACATGCATTGCATGTAAAAATCTCAGCACCTATAGGCAGCTCCACAAGTGTCTGAGCCAAAAGCTGCTGCAGTCACCTGGGTTAATAACATCGGTTGAGAAGGACAGACAACGAGCTAAAGAGTCTGACTGACATCAAACTATGAAGAAATAAAAAAACCTAAACAAACACAAAACCAAATTTTCAATTAAATCAGGTTTAAAGGTGTAATCTCTGGCATTTTTTTCTGTGTAAGACTTGGATATTAATTTCTTCTGGTGTGATGGTGCCACCAGCAGATAATAGTTAGAACTGGTTTTAGCTAAAAAATCTAGACAAGAATACAAATTTCTCTGTGTAGGTTATTTAAGCTTCTAAAACCATATCCTTTCCTTTTAAAAACAATATCTTGATAAGAACACGGAAGCTAAAAATTGGTTTTAAATGTGATCTATCAGTAGATAAAATTTTGGATTCATAATTCTCTGCTTAAGTTCCTTATGTGTTCTTCCATTATTTATGAAGACAGGAAGCTGTTTGAGACAATGTGGGGGTTTTATTTTCCCCACAGTAGAAACCGGTGATTTTTCATGCCTGAACAACTAAGAAATGCTGAAACAATAAAAACAACATTAAACTCTGAGAACTGAATACTGGAACTCTTCAGTTCTGTGTGTATGAATATTGATCTGATAAACACTGAGTGTCTGAGTGGAGCAACTCCTTTTCTCCAGAGACCCAGGACTCCTCACTTCTGTTGCAGAGGGAGAACGGAGGGCCCGTGTTTCTCCAGCCACTGCAGTGTCAACATTCCCAACATTACTGTCACCTTGCCATCTGTAGCAGGTTTATTACAGTTAAAATTGATCACTTCTCATTCATATTTACTTAACGGTTTGAGGAATTTGGAATATAACCCAGCACATCCTCAGATAGGTTTGCAAGCGTAAAGGACTCTCAAAAAAAAAGTGGAAAAGTGGGCACTAAGAGGTGTTGCTCCTCAAATTGTTAGGAAGCCAGAACGAAACCCTTGCCACAGTGCACCAGTGCTTCTTCATTCCCTGAACAAATTTCCTTACCTCTTGGAATCTACCAACTCAGGCACTGCCTGGTCCATCCTGGAGGAAGTCAGGTAAACTGTGATCTGATCTGCTTCTGACAACCAGGGCAGTCAGGGATGGTACACTCTGCTTCTTCGCTGTTAGAACATTGGTCTTAAAAAGTCACCTCCTCCACCTCCAACCTTCCAGTCTGGCCCAGCAAGATCTCTCCATGGGGAAATAAGGCAAAGCAAGACATCTAAACAAAGCTCCTCAAACACATCTGCAGGAACTAGCTGTTTGCAAGACTTCCCATACATAATTCGTAGAGCTCTTTCAGGAACAGTTACATTAAAAGCCTTCACGAAGCTACAACTGTGAACAACTACAAATAACATACCACAGCATACAAAATTAAAAGGTATGCTAATAAAGCATGCTCACCATTAGTTTGTCTGCTCTCCTACAGGCAGAAACTAGCTCAGTTCTTCCCCTCTCCCAGGACTGAAGCTTGACTTTCCAAAAGGGTGAGAGAAAAGATAGGCAGAACATGAGAACCCCTTTGATCTTTCTCCTTTTACTACTAAGGAGTAAAAATCGGTCATAAATAAAACTTCCAAAAATGCTTCCCAAGTTGCCTTTAAAATGAGGATACATTAAAAATGCATTCCTAAGGCATACTCTGCTGAAACGCAGGAAGCCTTATTACATTAGTTCTATAGTTATTTGCACTTTCTTTGAAAGGACCAGACTTAAATCCTACTTTATTTATAAGTATAAGCAACCAATTTTAGAAACCATAACCAATTAACAATATATTCTTATCTATTACATAAATGATGAAGCTGCTACCTCAGTTAAGTAACTAGCTCATGGCCCCAAAGTGCTGATGTCTGTAACATGTTATATATCTGAGAATACTTTTTCCTCTTAGACATAAACCATTTAGAATCAAGTAACTAGTGTTTAAGGTGCAGAATGGAATAATACAAGCTACGCAATAAATGTGTTTAATTTGGTGTAGTTTAATCCTTAAAACTTGTATTCGGGGGAAAAAAAACCCCAAAACATGATATCCTTCACATAAAGGAAGAGTTTAGGATGGGCCAAACAATACTAGAAAGCAAAAATGACACCAGGCTTGTCCTCCATGCAGAAAGACCCTCATGTGAAACTTCAAAGAGAGCATGGAAACATCAGAATTACAGCGAAGCCTTTTTTCTGCCCTCAAAAACATCCCTATATTTTGCTTGTCATGACAAAGATTTCATGAGAAAAAATGCTGCTGCATCAGCCTACAGCCTGGCATGGCTTTTTCTCCCATAAACCTCTTTAGGAAGTCAGTCTGCCACTGCATCAGCTCCAAAACCACACACGAGAAAAGCCGGTAACACTTCCCCAGGTTCACAGGTTTGGGTTGGGGGCTTTTTGGTGATGAGAAGCACATAAGAGATTATGAGCTGCTCTGATACTGCTGTAAAAGGAGCTTTAAAATGTCTTGGTATAAATTTGTCCGGGTTTTCTTCAAATACAATTACACTGAGAAGAAGCAGCAGCCCATGGTATGGGCAGGTATGGATTTCCTTTCACACGGCGAACCGGGAGTTAGGTCATGGTTGCAGCAATGTAATTGAGCTAAATTCAGCTGCCTGGAGGAGAGTAACTCCAGCCTGAAATATAAACAGGGCAATACGAGAACCAGATCAGTTATCAGCAAGACAACATAAAACAAGTCTTCCATCGGCTGATTTACAGGTCTGGAAGACAAGAATATATGTAGGAAACACAGATATTCTGCAATCCTTTACAGCCGCAGCCCCACTTTTAACGGGGCTAATCTGGAGCCCCCCTGGCAGCCCCATGGGGCCGCCAGCGCACGAACCCGCAGCTGAAAGTCACTGTCACCCGTCGTGCATTCGCACTATTGCACCTGCATATTTTATTTCGCACACAAAAGGTCAAAAGCTTGCCAGCAGGCTGCCTGCCTTCCCAGACACACAATGCACCGAGAAAAATAACTCCAAGGAGCTGCTTGCTGTAATTTCCTGCAATTTAAGACTATTTATTTTTAAAACTTTTGCTGCCAACCTCCCCATCTGACTGTCACACTCTTGCTGAATTTTATCACCAGAACATAGTAATTTATTAGAGATCAAATCCAACCGGTTATTTGACTGTCTTGGTTTTAAATACTCCTCAGCCTTTTTAGCTGCTCTGAATCCTTAAGGCTCTCTATAATTAATGTTTCTGTAGCAGCGGCAGTAAGGGGACGGGCTGTGCACAGCCCGTGTTAACCCTTTGCTGAGACCAACGTAAAACCACAGCGAGGGCTGTGCTGGTGAAGGGCTCACGGCAAACCATCCACAGAATTGTTTCGATTTTTGGCATTTAAAAATTACCCTTTTATACAAGTGGGTTGAATATAGCCACTCTCTACCCGCATCATTAGGGACGGCTCTGTGCCTGCAAATGTTAATTAACAGATGGGGGGTTGCACCCACACATATGGCATTTTGGGAGAGACTGGAACTCCTGTAAAACTTTTTTGGGATCTGAAGGGTTTTGAGAAGAGTGAATGGGAATGGTCAAGCAAAAGGCTGAATATTCGCAGTGTCAGGTATGCAGACGTTGGCTGCAATAGTGACACAGCAGGAAACACGTATGTGAGAACTAGGGGCAAGTTAACATGGGATATTTGAGCCCGAAGGTGGGGTGGTAGGTGATCATTTCACCTGAGAGAGCACCAGAAGAGAAGAATTCCCCAATTCGATGGCAACAGAAGGGTTTGCCTGACCTCACTCACATTGGCCACCTCTAACCAGCTGTTAGAAGCTTCTAAATTAAGCTCTGATAAGCTTTTACTTGTCACAGTGAGCAGCACATCAAAAAGCACTAGACTGCCCTTGAAGAGCAAAAATGAACCATAGAAGAACAGTGCAGCTCGGGTTGAAGGAACCTTGAAACATCATCTGGTCCAACCTTTCCTGGGAAAGGGAGCCTAGACCAGATTATCTGCACCCTGTCCAATTGCATCTTGAAAACTTCCAGGTTGCTGCTATCCTCTACAAATGCTCCTTTTTCCCTAGCATAGATAAATGTTCAAGCCAACTTCCGTGGCCTCCTGAACGAGCTGGAACTGACTTAATGAACGGAGGCCTACATCTACAGCAGCTTCAGTGCTTTCTTGTTCTGCAGCTTGCACTGCAACCTCACTCCTCCGTTTTCCTCTCAACCGAACAAGAATGAATATGAAAATATTTATGAGAGTAAATCTTGAATTTTATTCCTCCATTGGAAGACAATCTCCTGTGCTCTGCAGGTCAATATTATTGTGGCCCAGAGAAGGACAAGTCCCAGGTATTTGGCAAGAAGTAAACACCATCACACAGTAAAAGATGTCAAATAATGAACATGTTTTCCTTTTAATTTTAGCATCTTATCATCCTTTTTTTCCAGCTATGTGACTACTGCCATGCACAGGAAAAAAATATAACCTAGAGTAGAAAAACAACGATATTAATCAAGGTCTGCTCTCAGCTATGTATTTTTGCATTGGTGAGTTTTTCATAGTTCGAAGGTCTGAATTTGACCTCAAAACAGTCCAATAATCTGTTGTAAAATAAAACCACAGAAAAATTACTATATTTTATATTTGCTTGTTAAAAATTGTTACTGCAATTGGAATTCTGAAGGGGCTGCCCTAAGAAAGCTTTGTCCTTTTCTGCGTGAACTATTTAAGGCAGTATCCTTGACTGAACTTCCAGCACTCTGGCTAATTTGACCATGTTTGTCTTCTACCCAAAGCACTCCCAGCAGAAAGAGCTGCCAGAGCTCCTGTGCAGGAGTTATCTCAAGAAGACAGTCTCCGATTTTTGCAGTTATACTGGATTTTAGGAAGATTTTTTTCTCCGAGCCTCTCTTCAAATAGCTTTTAGTAGTCATAGATATGTTTGGTGTAAGTCTGTTAGTTTCCCACGAGCAAGAGCTTTTGGGGGGACTTTCAAGAGTATATTTGAATTACAGACACTGAATGAATTATAATTAAATCCATGGTGGGCACGAAGTACTGTTACACATTTTGCTGAATAAGTTGCAAAAGGCATAAACAAAACAACCATAATATCAGACTATTGTTCTGTTATTGAACTAAGAGAAAACATGTATAATGTTGTTCTGAAGTATACAGCCATTATTTCAAAGGAATTTCTACCAAAGCAATCAGGGAATCATTGAATTTTGCAAATTGCATGCATATTCTGCTCTACTAATTGGAGCCTGAAACCTATAGAAAATGTGTACTAATCTAATTCTAAATGTAATATTCTATGTTGGCACAATTTTTCTTAGGACTGTGTTACTGTTATGAACTAAATAGGTAGTAAAGACAAGTTTAAATTAATACTTGCATGAAAGTTAGATGATGTAACCACTGTCTCTCTCATACTGCAGCTTTTAGCGGTGTGAGAAGTCTCACAGCAATTTAACTGACCAAAAAACCTGACTGAATAAATTGCAATATGAGAGCAAAGCTTTATTATTATAATACCTACACTGGCATGTACTTTAGCGGCAGGTATGTTTCTTTCCTATCACACTTTCTTGGAGTTTGAGCAGAAAAATCTATGAAGGGGGAAATAATAGCAGATTATAAGAAAAAAGGGGGATTTCCAGAAAATGTTATTCTCCCCTTGCCTTTGTTTAAGTGTCAGTAGGAAAGGAACGTGCCTCAACATGCAAACCAGCCCCAGAGTGCATCGGAGAGGAACAAGTCTTTGTTTAAGGCAGCGGAAGGTTACCCCCCACTTCTTTACCCTGTCAGCTTCTGGTAACCACAGAAAACTGATACACAGAACACAGGCTGAACAGCGATGGAAATGTCTGTTAATAAACAAGGTAATGTTGCATTGGCCGCTTACTTACCTTCCTCACTAAGGGCTGGCTAACCAGGATTCTTTAAGTAGTTTTGTCAGCAAACAAACAGTACGAGTTCTTTCAAAAACACACATTTTGCTCCCAGTCCTTTGGTCCTCTGGTAAAAAAAAAAAAAAAAAACGAGAGAGAGAAAGAGAAGAAAAATTCACTGATCAGCAAAGAAATGGACTATTAAATTAGGAAGCGTTCTGTGGTATACAAAACATTCAAACATAAACTGTTGTCTGAGATAAAAAAACACAACCTAATTTTTGTATCTGAGTTCCTGGCATTTTAACTCTTTCATGTGCCCAGTTCGTGTGGATTCCCAGGCTAGGTGCATGTCCCAGAGAGCGTGGGCTAGAACAGGACCAATTCCATCGCTGCCTCACTAACATCTCGGCATCGTGCAGCACAAGGACTTATGTAAGGTACTTCTTTATTAAGCAAAAGTACATATATATTCAGGCAAGATGTATTTTCCCAAGCAATAGCACTTAAACCCTCCCCAAAATTTCATAAGGTACTTCTAGGATTTGATCGTGAATCTCGTTCTTTCAAAGTCTTAGAGGGTCTTAACAGTTTTCATAAACAGCCACAAACGACTGGAATTCTGAAAAAAAAGAAATAATCCTTGATCAATGATTTCAGTGGACGTTACTTCAAGTAGCTTTGTCTATACCATTAAACAGCAGCTGTTCGCAGACTCAGGGCTGCTTTCACGCCAAGCACAGTCACCGACTGTCAGGAGCACACAAGGTTTTGTTCACCTGGAAACACCATCAGGGACCACCCACCCCTGCCACAGAGCAAGCTGTTGATGCTTCGGCAAGCTACCTTTCCATTTTAATGCATTTTGAGACACAAATATGTTTAAAATTACTTGTGTGTTTTCTAGGAAATCCAGATGGATTCCTCTCATTTACAAGTTGAAGCAGCTGGGGCCACAATATATAAAATTGCTGCCTAACTCTTACAAGAGTAGTTTTTGAGTTCTAGCTTGTAATAGTTGAACATTTATTTAACAGCAACTATTAAGATGCTCAGAAACTGGATGTGCTTTCATTGCCTCTTGTTCCCCACTATGAATTCTTATCCTAATGCTTTGGCATTCTGTTTTCTGTGCCTGGTGAAGGGGTGGAATAGAGAGCTAGTTTTGTGGCAGGATGCTGCTTGTGTCCTGTCTGTAACTATTCAGTCTCCAACAGAAAAACTCTTCATATTTAATTGTAAAGAAGTCACTGGACAAACTCAAGAAAAAATCAAAAAGAAAAAGAGGCATTTTCAAGTTAAATGATATGAATTATGTGTATTCATTGATTCATGCTGCTTGGTGGTGTGTGTTGTGAATTAACAGCAGCTCCAAAGGATTTAACACTAAACAGTATTTTTATGTTTAAATCACAACTACTTCTCTGTTTCAGAATGGGACTATTTCCTATTCACCTGCCATGGTTGGATGAAGGAAAAAGTCAAAAGGAAATATTCTCCATTTATATCTCCTGAAGAAACTTCCTTGATTTAAGGCATAGGACAAAGTTCACTGTCAAGTATGTATTTACAAACAGAATCACTGCATAATGCTTTGTGATAGGAGCTGCATCCTCAGGGTGCAATTACAGCAATTATCTGGATGGATCTTCTCATCAGTAACCTTTGACTCATCCCCTACAAACTGTCAGTCTTCATCACCAAGTGGGGAAAGCCACGTATTGTTTCCATTCAATCAGCTGCTTCTGGGAGAAAGAAAACTCCACCATTAGGCCAGCCTGCCTGCCCACACACACGACCTCCTGTAGCTAGCCTGCATCTGCCAGGCGGAGCGGCCGGCCCCAGAAGGAGCAGCAGTTCCCTCCTATACGGTCCTTCTGTCAGGACGAAGCTGGCAGGCACCCTCACACCCTTCGGCATTTCTCTTAGGAATTTCAGGAGAAGCAGAAAACCCCCCTCTGTTTGTATACAAACAAAAATGCATTGCTTAAACAGTGCCAACTATCTCGGTCTTCAGTGGGATTTGTTGGTTATGCAATAATTTTTGGAAGTTAGCCTCAAAAGGAAGAGCCCACTGTCTGAGCTCCTGTCTAACTGGAATGGATTCATTGAACTGAATGGATTTCCCATAGACTTACACCTATGCAGAGATGGAGCATAGTCTTACATCGACACTACTACGGCCTTTATCATCACACAATTGTTATGGAAGCAAAACTGCAGAAGTTTTGTCGGAGGCCACGGCCTGGAGGATACAGCCCGTTTAAAATTAAGCGATTTCAGTTCACAGTCAGTAATGCCAAACGATGAAGGGCTAAATAGCTCAGTTCAAAGAACAGGATATTTAAAATAGGATGGGAAAATAACTGCTATAAACAGTTCCATAACTTTCGCTTCACCATGAAACAGCCAATGGGTTTCTATAACAGAACAACGAAAAATCACCTTTCCCTTAAGAGGAGGAGAGCTTAGTCCTCAGCACACAGCGCTTCCAGAAAAAGGATGACAGTTCGAAAGCTTAATTATAATCACTGTGAGCTGCTACCTACCATTTGATTAGTTGGCAATAAAAGCGAGGCTCTCTCTTATCAAAGCAAACAGCAATGTCACTCCTTCTTTGCATTCCTCCCATTAGCTGGAAATGTTGCTGCGTGGATGGGGCAGGGATAAAACCAGTAATAGACTGAATCTGGAAAAAACCACAACGCTAAAAATAAACACAGTCATTTACAGAGGTAATGCAAACAGTGAGTTACCGAAGAAGAAATGTAATTAAACTCTTTGTTGTCAAGTGCCAATGCAAAGTGAAAACAGATTGAACCAAAACTGTCAGAAAATTCTTTACCATTTTGTAAAGATCGCACACCCCTACCGCCAGACAGAGTCCAACTGTTTCAGTGACTAACTCCAAACAATAGCTGGGCTGTTGAAAAGCACAATAACAGGGAAGGGTGTTTGCCTGAAGGCATACTGTCTTAATGTAAATTCCTTTCAAATGCACATTCAGTTTTTTAAACAAAACAAAAAATAGGTATTAAACTGTGCGAGTGGAAGTCACCGGTAGAGCCGTATGTATATATAACATTGCCAGCCATAATCCAGCCATCCATGAGTGACCGTATGGAGTCAGCTTACACTGAGGGGGAAGGACAGCAAATGGCGTCTCTGCCTGTGTCGAAGGAACGCGTTATGGGTTTTACTCTTCCTTCTTAAGAAGGGTCGGAAGACTACTGAGTCTGCATCTCCTTTATGAACCTTCCCAGTCACCACCAGATGAAGCGCTCTCCGTGTTTCCTCCTTATGAGACTCTGTACCACCACTCACACCCATGGCCGTTAGTCATGCTGCCATAGTGCCTTTATATCATCTTAAACGCTGACCTTTAAGTAGTTTTAAATGTTACTTCAGTTTTAATATTCTGAGTTTAATGTCTCTGCAAGTGATTAACAGCATTGTCTTAATGTCATTAGGTCCTTGCCGTTTGCTCACCACCTTCTGCTAATATAACTTAATCATCACATGCTGCAACACCCCGGGTTTCTATTTCTAGTTTCCTGAGATTAAAGTAGTAATAAGCAGCAGCATACTGTATGATCAGCGGGCTTCATTGCTCCTGAAGCCAAAAGGATTAAATCACAGATTAATTTAGTTCTACATATTGCCTTCCTCATCTGTACAATGGAGACAACATGGCTGTGGTTGACTTTCTCAAAACAATAACAAAAATTAAATTCCCATCTGTTAAATTTTGATCAGTTATATTTGCAGTACAGTTGAGAGATTGTTAAATAATTAAATTAATTTTAAATAACAAAAAAGTAATCATGGCAAAGACCTTCAGTAGATGTACCGACAGGCAGCAGATGTGTTTCCCTAATCCAGACTCAGTAACCAGCAAAAAGATTGAAAGACAGGAAAAAAGATTAGTTAGGATGTGAAGGAGAGGATGGCAGGAATTTAAGATTTGACAGTTCAAGAAAATTTCTTGGAACATTCACAAAAATGCATATGAGCTTGAAATCCACTATTTTCCTCATCTACCTTACCAGAATGATGCTTAGACAACAAGTAAAGAACACCTCATGGTAAAATCAAGATAAAAACCTCTCTCACCCTGGTGGCACTCACCTGACCTTTCACTGAGCCAACTCGGTCAACTCACCCGGAGCAGCAGATGAACACAGCAAAGGCACAAGCAGGGATGAAGAGGCATCGCAGCCCAGAGGCTCAGCCGCCCGGAGCACAAACGCCCGTGTCAGTAGCAACAAGGGAACCCCATCCCATCCCGCCCCTGCTCCAGCAGAAGACAGCCACTTTCCTGGAGGTGGTGACTACACTTTGCAGTGACACTAAGACTTATTAAGGGGGGGGAAGCAACAAAGAACACTTTTTATATAGCACTGACATGCAATAGACTCATCAGCAAGATACCTTACCACCAGGTCAAAACTAAGACAAAACAAACCAAAGCACCTTTGTGACCCATCATCTGTTCTGCTGCTGCTGGAATAGATGTGAACGCACACTGCCATCTACAGGAGCCTGCGCTAAGTACCTCGATCACTCTCCGGCTCACAGCACCACGCTTAATTGCACGCTACCGTGCAAGCGCACGTACCAACTTACAGCCTCACTCTGGCAGTAGCTACTTCTGATTTTCTTGGCAGATTCTCAGATTTTTGGGGCACAATCCTTCAAAGTTCCAGAAGATCGTCCTAATCAGCACACCAAAACGTACGTACGTCTGCAGCGTCACACGCCACACATCAGCATCATTGAAGTTAGTTCCTTCAAGGCCTTAGTTGTATTACAGAGCCTAATTAGTAAAAGTTTATCAAAGTAGTGTTTTTACTCTGTTTTTCTCTCCGAGGTACGATGTGTATTATCTGCCTGTGCAGAAACTCTACGTCTCCTCACACATTAGCCATTTAAAGTGCAGACAATTTCTGCTTGCAGGGGAAACTCAGAACGCATGCTTCCTTTTACATAGAAACCTTCTTTCCTGAATAACTGAATTATCCAGAGCACTGGAATACTATAGAATACTTCACTATTATCTGTTCCATGACACGAACCATTCCTGTATATTTAACTTCTCCATAATTTAAATTTAAGACTTATTAAATTGGTATCTATTCAGAACACGTACTGTTTTAAGAGATATTAGTACATGTGTACTCATCTGCAATATATGAATAATATCATTAGATTATCTTTGTAAAATAAACATCCAAAAGCCATAGTGATGCAAATTCTTAATCACAGAGAACAATCACTGTGGTTAAAAAGCAGGACACTGCTAGGAATGGCTCCTGAAGAGGCCAAAGCATTCTTTCTAGATTTTTAAAAGGAGACATTTCTAGCTTCTAACTACTGAAATAATCATTTTGCAAGTTCAGAGACAACAAGATATTTTATTAGTACATTCAAATTCCACTTTTACTTAGTCTGATTTCCAGATGCCACACAAAAGTCAACTTGTTATTAACAATTCATGAACAATATATACTCAGAAAATTGATCAATTTATACAACTTCTAAAATTCATTTTGACAAAGACATCTGTTGCTTAGAATTTATGACACCAATAGAAACAGCACAATGAGAAAAGTCAACAGCATTATTTAAGCAATTTTCATGGACAAAGGTATCCTCAAGTCCTGTTACTGACAAGGCAACCAGACCAAATCATTAACTTGCTAAAACTGGATAAAAATTACTGCTATGAAAATGGACACAAAACAATAATCATGACTCTTCATTAAATGCTCAATTAACACCTTGTTCCTTAAAATTCCTTGCCTGTCATATGCTCACCTCAGGAAAGTAGAAATAGACTGAAGTTCACGCAGCTCAATTCGATAGAGCTACTGAGGAATACGTTTGCTGCAGATCAGAACACAACTCTGAGTAAATCTGGAAGAAAAATTAAATGCAAAGTGAAACAAATCTCTCTACTTTTGCATAAATTACCCTCAAATTAGCTTTTTTTTTCTTCATTCTGTTGTTACACTTCTGTAATAAAACAGGTGAAGGTTCCCTATAACTTTCAGGCTTTAGCAATGTTATTTAGGTTACACAGTAGAAGTTGCTACAAGAACTAAAACGAGCACAGAGGGGGTTCAAGCAGAGCCTTTTCCAGCTTTCCAACCGGACGTAATTACACACTCTGACCCAGTCAGTTACAATCAGTGAAAAGAAGGAAGACCAGAGGCTGTTCGTTTATTATTTGTCCATCATGTTGAGAATCATTTCACAAGTAATTTCTGCTTTCTGTTCTCTCGGAGTTGCTGTTTCTGTTCCATCTAAAACAAGAACAATCTCACTGGCACAATGTTCATTTTTCACAGTGGAGACATCTTGGAATGACTCCAGGTCAACTTTGGAAAAAAAATTTAAAAAAAATTAAGTTGTGGTGATTAACCAGAATGACAAATAAATATTTCAATAAATTTAACAAGCAGGCAATTTAATTTAGCAGAGAAATTATTGCCAATATATAAACAACAGCATATCTTTTATCTTACAGTTTATTTGGGAATGAATATATTTTATGTTGACTATTACATTACAAGCCATGTTAGTCAGCAGCACCCATAATATTCTTATCAGAGGAAAACAAAGATTATTTAACTGGAAGTTTGATTCACATATACATGCATTCTCTTTTTAAATTTTTAATAACAGCAAATCGTTGACAGCACCAATCACACAAGTTTGTAGAAACCACACAGAGGATCTCACAGGCCCCTGCAAGTAGTGCAAGAAGTGGACAGTGATATATATGCTCGCAAACATCAACATTGGGGGAAAAAAACCTTCTGGAACAGGCTCAGAAAATTCTAATATTCCTGTGAGTCTGTTCATGAACAGAGTATTCTCATGAACAACATCTAAAGACCCATTATCTTAACTCTAGAAAAATCAAGCTTCCAGATGAAGATATCTGCAAGATACTGAAAAGAAATTGTTTGCCTGTAGCAAAACATCATTAAACAGCAAAATCTAATTATTGCAAAAACACAAACACTGCAGCTGTACCGTTTCTAACTATACCATTGCAGCCTTACCAGTGAAAACAGAAGTGTCAGTGCTAATGTTGTTGAGGGATATTAGTTGTTTAACATAAATAAGTAGGTTTTAATTAGAATACATTACTTAGGAATACAATAGAGTGTGATTTGTGCCGTTTGCTTAGCTTTACTTAGCACAAGTGGCTGATTTGCTGAAGCCTTTAAGCCACGATAGAGATTTTTCTCAGTAATTTTCCTAGTAGTTTTTCTAACAGCTAGTACAGTGCTGTGTTTAGTCTTCTAGTACGGGAAAGTATTTTGATATCACATTAACGTATCATAGTTTTTTCAAGTCTGGGACTCTTCAGTTCTCCATGTTCCACCAGCAAGGGCAGGTGCACAAGGAATGTAAACCAGAAGATAAGGAGGCTCCAGCCTTCAGGGAAAGCTTCGGAGATTGCAAGTCAACAAGATAAGAACCTGCCTGGACACGGAAGAAGAATCCAATTAGATGTTGAAAGACCCCAGACCAAAAATTACCATTGGAGTAAAGGAAGCATGGACAGCACATGAAAGGTGCGTGTACGTGACCCAAGAGTGTAATAGCACCGGGATTTCTTTGTTCCGGGTCCCTCTCTTTGTAGGTGCCCAGCCCCGGCTGATCCTGCCACTGTACCTTTCAATTAAATTAATTATTTTATAAAATCTGATGTCTGAGACTCTGCTGGGGGAAACCTAGGGTTAAGCCTGAAGAAGAAGGACTGCACCCAAGAATAAGTGTGTGTGTGCAACACCACAAACGGGATGTGAATGCTTGGGCAGGAGCTCCTCCTTTAACAAATGCAAACTCAGCTGCTGATAAATATTCATTAGATTCAGAAAAGCTCCAACATTTCTTCTTCCCACTATATCAAATTTTATCTCAGTATCATTGGCCACAAATCAGCATAGATAGAATCCAATTTACCGAAATGTAAGGTTTTAGGACACCTAGTCCTTTAGATGTATCTCCATTTTTCTCTCTTACTCCATAAAAAATCACATGGAGAATCCTATCAAGGAGACTACTACAGCTTTCCAGCACCTGGGAAGCAGAGGGGCAAAACATGACAGGATATTCTGGTCAGGCAAAGCTATATTTTTGGCCCTGAAGGTGACCTCAGAAACATACAGCCAGCTCTCACCCGCGCAGAGATTCAGCGTTCGATCAACAGGCGAAGGGAAGGCAGGACGCGGGAGGGTGCAGGGCTCCTGCCCGTGCCCTGATCTGAGTATTGTATATTGTGCTTTGTCTAAATCAACAGAAATGCACATAAATGAGATTATGAGCAGACACCTCCTCTGGGTCAAATTTAGACTGTAAGGTGAAACTGCTAGAATAGCACTACATATGTGGTAACAGGGTAAGGTTTATTTGAGAGAATAAAAAAAATACTTCATATGTTGTCAGAGTCGCAAATAAGACAAAACACAAATGACTGTGTCAGGAATTACTAGCATGACCCAGATAGAAAAGGCACTTCACTTAGTGTGGTGGAGTTCTTGCCAACGAGACATCAACTGACCAGTTAGCCTCCCGTTTTGGTCTGCCAAAACCTGAACTTACATTCTGGGAATCTTAGCCTAATGAGAAAAGATAAGGAAGCAGAAGACAGACAAGGGAAGAGATAATCTATGGACCATCTTTTGGTTTATTTTGAAGTTTATAGAATAAATGCTCAGTGCTCAAGAGCTATCCACAATGAGTGACTGTCTGCTGGCACAGCCATGCTGAACCAAGAGCTCCGTGAACTGGCCTGATCACCTCTGCAGTACAACAGAAGAATGACTCTAGCTACTTAAATTAGTAGCATTTTTATTATTATTTGATCGCTATCTGGTCTAAGAGAGAAAGAAGATGAACAATTCTTGTATTAAGATGTGCTAGATCTTTTGTGACTAACATGCAACCGGAGTTCTGAAATTGAAAAGTTTTCAGTCTGGACTGTATTAAAGCAGTATGTGTTATAAACATGGGCTCTTAGGAACACTCATGATGGCTCAATGCACTCACAATGTGTTTCATCCTCTTTTTTATAAAAGCAAAGGGAATTTGTAAAAGGGAAAAGAAAAAGCGTTGCTGAGCAGGGAGTTTAGGAAGACGTTTGCAGGAGCAGGGGAACAGAAGTCCCAGATGGGTACCTGAGCAATGACCCAACTCAGATGACACAAATTTCTGGCACACAATAAAGACTATTCTGAAGTATTCTTCCATTATTAGCACTTAAATTAGCTTCATTGTGAAACAGTAATTAAACAGCAGGGGAGATTCACTGCCTTAGCCTTTTATTCTTGATTCTAATTTACATGATTAAATTCTAACTTATTCGCTGATTACCTTCTTGCTTAACAGGCTTTGAGTTCTCATGGATTTTATTTTTGCCCTTGCTTCTTTTTCTGGGTGTTGCAGTTTTTGCCCTCACCATTCCACAATTTTCAGCGTGCTTATGCATATTATTCTGTTAGCATAATGAATCACAAATATATGAATCAAATATTAATGTATGTAAGCAATTTAACACACACACGAAAAACAAATATGGTTCTGACAGACAAATTTTGGAACACAAAATGAAAGGCTGACTTAGTTAACAACCTCCATAAAAGTTCTGAAGAGTTTCCAGAATGCATATTAAAATTCTGCTTTGAAGGAACATTGGCATTTGGTGGCTATAAAATCAAATTTATCATTTTCTGGTTCCTGGATAAGCAATAAAGTTTTACATGGAAAACCTGTAAGTGGAAAAAAGGTTACATTTACTTTAGAAGTGTGCCCACTTACCCCAAACCCAGAGATATGTTCTCACTGTATATGGTTTTAAAGAAGTGAATAATAATTTCTTACTTTCCTTGCTGAACTGTTCCTAGCACTCTTTCACTTCAATTATCTTTCCAAGTTCTTTCATTTGTCTTAAAATTCATACCTCCACACTGCCTTTCCATTTGTTTTAAGACGACTACTGTATTAAACATCAGTCATTTCAGTACTGGATCGTGCAAACCAGTAACAACCTTCAAAATATGATGTGGTGGGTATTTTCTACCTAACGGGGAATACTATAAAGTTCTTCATTAATGTCTCAGTGTAAGGTCTGGGAAAGAAAACAAACAAGTTGTGCTGGCTTAGCATGAAGGAGTTAACATTCCAGCCAGTACACTGCTTTTTACTCTGTCCTTTGTGACAACAGGATCTGCAACACTTTGCTGAAGGTAATTCCACTGAGATTCCTTACCCTGAGTGAATACCCCTTTCCACACGTAGGGCATTCATAAACTGTAGGCTTCGTCTTAGAATCATGGTGCTTCTTAAAGTGAAGAGTGAGAAGCTGCTTCTGTCGAAAGCTTTTGCTGCAGCACAAGCAAGTGAAGGGCTTCTCACCTGTATGGGTTCGTTTATGTACCATTAAGCGACATTCCTGAAATGAGGAAAATATCTGTAACATAACTATCCAGCTCTGTGACACACACTCAGACAAACCCACACAGGCAGAGAAAAGTGCAAGGATGTCGCACAGATTCCTTTGTTATCCTCCACTGTAAGCGGATGGTGACGGACAGATCAGGATAGTGTCCACTGACTTGGAGAAGGTCACAGGTTTTCCTCCTAACCGTATGAAGGTTAGCAGAGGAAATAATCCGAGTGGAGCAATGGTACATTCCCACAGATCAAGGCCAGAGTGATGTTATCCCAAATGCATTCTTTAAAATAAAATTTTCCATTCAGACTGAATTTACTCTGTGATACTGCTGAAAAATCACACTTAAGGCACAAATATATTTTGTTCTCATCATAATGGTTATTGCTCCTTACACTTCTAACCAGTTCATGTACAAAAGATTTATCAAGGAGAAAGCCTCAAACTTCCCCTCATTTCAATTTTACTTGTTATTTGTGAATCTTGCAAATAAATATAACTACACTACTTTAGTTAAGATCGCAGTCACAGAAATTTTTCTGCTCTTAAGGTACATATAAACCCAGAGCCAACCCTACCTTGCCAAACCAACAATTGAATAAGCAATAATTTTCAGTGAATTTAAATACCTGCTTGCATGCATAGCTGCACTGATCACATTTGAATCTTTTTTCATTCCTGTGAGTCTTCTTGTGCTGAATAAGAGCATAGCGCTCATGAAAGACAGCTTCACAGTAACTGCATTTAATGGCCACTGCCGTGTAGGAGTGCAGATTTCGCAAGTGGACACCTGAACAGTTATTAAAAGCAATTCATTTTAATGGTAAAATTTTGATTTTCACAATTTTGAACAAGAGCTAGATTGTGCCTAGCCCTGAATGACGCATACATTGTAGAGGAAAACACAGAAAAGAACCTTCTGTGTTCTCCACAGCAGGGGTAAAATCGCCAAACAGGCAATTTTCAATTTAGCTTATGGTAACTAAAGTTGCAGCAAGATGTTGTAACTTCCCAGAGAAATTAAGCAGTTATGAGTCTAAATCTTACCGATTTCAATCAAAATCATTTAACAAAACAACTCCTTTCAGAAATTCCTGTAACTGCCTGCTTTTGTCTATACACAAAAATCAGTTTGGCAGTGCCACCCAAAGTAGTATTTGCAATATTAAAATGTGAAGTGAAAAAATAAATGAACAAAGAAACAGTATCTATGTAAATAACACATCAACTTCTACCTTCAAATATTTAGTAGACTTTAATGGGACCTTTATTTGAAAATACAAATAGATGCTAAAGGCATAGAGCTTTTCCATATATTTCTGGAAACTTAAGATTTTTATAGGTTTTGTTAGTATTAGTCAGCTATATGGCTTCAAATACAGCAAAGATGCTAGATTTCTGATGGACTGATTTATTATCAAAACTCTCATCTGTACAAAAACATTTCCTTCCCAGAAAAGAAGATGAATTTACATACAAAATGTAAGGACAGGGACAACTTTACTGGTACTTGAAGGAAGTAGTGCTCCAAACAAGAGAAGTTAAAAAATTTAGTATATAAAATTCCCAGAAAATCATGATGTCTTGTATTTCAATAATTGTCATTCGTACAAGAAAAAAAATATTTTCAGTTACAATTTTAATTTACTGTATTTCTTTAAATTACAAGGACAACGCACTCAACTAAACACAGTACAACTTTGGATTAAGAGGTAAAAGGTGAGTGGTATATGCAAAAAACCACATATACTAAAATAGATGGGATGTTTTAGTTTTAGATGCACACACACATTGTAATTAGAGCAGAGAAAGAAACAGAATGTAAGAACTGAACTAGCTTTATGCAGATCTGACTATTTTCTGTGGCTCTGAGAAAAAACTTCGATACAACTCGGGCACATTTTTGTGAGGTACCTTCTTACAAAATCAGGCCACACTGCCACAGGTACCAAGGCAGGGGGCGGGGAGCTCAGCATTTGCTACTTTGCATTTTAAACAGACTAAAACATCAGCCACAAGATGTCACCACATCTCCTTGCAGGAGGAACTTACCTGTAAAACGAAGATTACGTTTTCCATAGAAATATTCTGTAATGATATGAAGCCATACATAACATATTTGCTATCACTGCAAGCAGCAAAAATTAGAGATTTCACCCCTAATTATCTCTACATTTCATATTCAGTTTTTTCCTTTAAACTCACCCAGGTCACTTTTTCGTGCAATAAAGGTACTACAATGTGGACACTGGTATTTTGGCACATTTTCTCCATGCTTCTGTAACATATGGATTTTCATGGTACCGCTTTGAGTGAATTTGGCCTGGCAAACATAACACTCATAGGGTTTTTCACCTATACATAAAAACAAATTAAAAAATTAGAGTAACATTCTTAGGAACTCTCTCTATTTATGTGATACAAATGCAAAATTCCCACAGATCTCAACATCCATGTTCTAACAGCAACAGTCTCCAGACCAACCAAAACGTTACTATTAGTTGACAATGCACCAAAACCAGTTCACACAGCCGATTACAACGCAAAATCTTGGTTTCCAGAAGCTGTGAGCCAAACTGATGAAACGTAAAGCCATTAATATGGTTCTGAACTATTAACCAGGAATTATTTTAACTAACTTTTGTCTTGAATATTTCATATACAAAACCTCAGAACTATCAACTGTGCAAAGAGAGAAAGTGTACAGCTGCAATAATATCACGATAAAAATGATTCACCGCCAGCCTTTGGGAATGGCAGGAAAGCAAGCTATACATCCTTTTTTTTTTTCCTCCATTCTGCCCCCAAAAGTCAGATCATGTGTGAGTATCATCAAAAATTACATCAGCACTGGCAATTATCACAGAGAGAAACAGCTAGTGCTGAGGACCCAACGTGCACACAGATTTTGAACCAGCTCCATTCTGGCTCTGTGGACCAAGTCCATACCAGTACTGGATCACCCCGGGTGGGCTGTTGGACTCTACTGGTTGACTCTCATTACAAAAGAGTTGAGTTTAATTGCACCAAACTGCCTTGAGATATGAACCGAAGCATGGTAAGTGGGGATATCTGGAAGACTTGATTCCAAGCAGACTCTCACACTCTGATTCAAACTAAAACACTAATCAAAACATACGTTACGTATCGTAATTGAGTTAAGTTAAACGGTGAGGTGTATGACGGATACTGACTGCCTTCTCAGAAGGCACGCACGTTGGAGCCATGAGTGGAACTCATTGCTTTCAATGTTAAAACAATTTAATTCTTGGCTGACCAAATCAGTTACTAGAAATTCGGAGCCACAACAATGTCCAGGTTTCAAACCGTCATTTTAAACTCTCCCATCAGATACATCTCCATATAAAATTAACTAATTGAGAAATAAAAGTGACGACTTGATCCACAGAAAACAAGACCAGAGAAATGAAAACTTTTTCTAATATTAAAAGGTTTGGGAAGAACAACAAAACTTAACTACTAGCACTGTACAGCTAGACTTCCAATAGCCAAATCCAGGAAAATTAAAGAGAACATGTTTTTCAGGCACGTATTTATTCAAAATCTCAAATGACAAAAGTGCTAATTTAGAGTCTGAAATTAGATCACTCTAACCCTATGACTGTTAAGGGCTAAGGACATAGACTTGACCATTACATCAGAGTCCTACCTGAATGAGTTATCATGTGCCTTTTCAGTTTATACGCATCTTGACTAGCATAACTGCAAAGGTCACAGGTGTAAGGACGCTCCCCTGTATGTGAGCGAATGTGTCGTTTCATTTTGCTTGCCTAATATAAAAAAAAGAAAACTTCCGCAGTAACATTTACATTAGTGACATAATCAATTAAAATACAACCAAATTTACAAAATACATCCCAGAACTAGCACACTCCCCTTTTTTTCCCCTGTACAATAAGCCTATTTTGGTTCACATTTAGGTGACATGTCTGTACTCTTTCCCCAGACAGTCTTACTTCCTTCCATGTTTAGTGCCAACAGAAACAAAGGAAGGAAATTTAAAATAAGTACATACAAGCTAGAATTCTTAAATCATGGGAAGGGGATAGCTCCTACCTTCAGGCTACCTGGGTATGCCAAACACAAAATTCTTTGAAAATACTCAGGAAAATAAATGAAAGTCCAAACTCATTAACCAAAGCCTTTATTCATCTTCAAATCCCAATGAAGCACTTTCATTGCAAAAGTTAAATTCTGCTTTTTTGTACTGTTCTTGTGATACATTCTACATAAATATTGTAGGTATGCAAGCTAAAATTAGGAGTTACCTGATGTTCAATTCCTCCGTTTACAAACATACTTAATGAATTCACTGCTAGATCCATTCAAATCTACAACACTATTCACTTAAATAAAATTAAAGATGATTGCCAATCTTTGCTATACAAAAGTCAAATCACACGCATGGTATTACTAGGGGCCTCCTTCAGTGCTCCTTACTCAGGTAAAGCTTACAGCAGTATGAGTGAGAGTTCTGCAACGGTGAGTGCTGAATATTTCCTTATTGAAACAAGGGAAAGAATAGGACACTAACATAAACTGACAAGGTTTTAAAGGTGCAAGCTATCCAAAATCTAATTAATAAGATAAGGTGCGTGGAATAAAGTTCAGGCTTACAGCTTTAGATCTGGACACAGTACATAAAATTAGATCCTGAATATCCACTAAACTGTGACAGTGATTCAGACATAGGTGACTGTGATTCAGTCATAGGTGCATGACTGAAAACCTATTTTTTCCAAGTGAACTCTCTTTTATTTCCAGATTAAGAAAATTTCAATCCTGTAAACCCAAACATCATCAATCATGCAAACGCAATGCCTGAGCTTCATTTCAGACATTAGCCAGTCTTGTCCTACAGTGTATAGAATGAAGTCTAAAGGAGGACCGAGTACACTGTTATATGACCAAAGTCACAGGAACGCATTGTTAGCAGTATTTTAGAATAATAAAAAAGAAAATGCCTTTAAAATATAACTAATTTGAAAAAGCTAAGTAATTGTACAAATATTATACATGTATAACAAATTCTAATAAGTTTATTAATATTACTACATGGACAAAGTAAGGATTCAAGGTAAGGATTGAAGGAGTTCAGGTTACTTGTTCCTTTTCCAAGGGCTGTTGGGGATGAAAGATGTGCATACAAATAAAACGCACGTCACTGCAAAGCGTTAGCAATCAGCTATCTTGCAGTAATACTGCAGTAACAGCAGACAAACGAAATTCAAGCCATCAGCATGGTCCAAGGCCGTAGCAGAGCCTGGTGGTCTTTGCTTTGATGCTACTCTGTATGAGTCACTGATTCCTTGGATCCAGCAGATCTCCCTACGCTTACGGTCTCTACAGTCCTCCCTCGCAATACTGAAATATTAGAGTAACCCCAAATTTGGTCATTCCTCCCAATTCAGAATGCATATATACATCTGCATCACAAGCTACGTATTAATTATGTAGCTTGACATCTGCAACTTCCTCTGTAATGTACTGCCTTGATCTCATACTGAAATCTGACAACAGCCAAGGACGGTAGAGACAGTAGGATATATGCACAGGTAGGTCCCAATTTAGCAGAAACTTCTCAAGGCTAAAAACCTGCAAAGTGTCATAACTTTACAGTACACTAAAATCTTCATATGTGAAAGCCTACAAACGCTCCCAAAAGATTCAGTAAGGCTGTACTTACCTCTACACTCGAATATTTACACACTGAACAGTGGTAAGGTTTTTCTAAAGTATGTTTGTAGCGCCTGTGTCGTGAAAGCTCACCACTGGTCACAAATGCCATATCACAGTCACTGCATTTATAGGGTTTGGTCCCTGTAAGAATACACCATTTCTTAGAATTTTGTTTAACAACACAACAGCACGATTTATCTGCCTTAAATCTACATGCACATTTTTTTAATAGAACCTTTTCTGAGATTCTGAGTTTTTATATACAGTGAATGTACACCAGAAGTTTATAATAAACATGATTTATCAATTTGCTTCTTATGATTATATAGAAAAATGAAAACATCACAAAAAATTCTATTATGCGCATAGCAATGGAAGTCAATATTCAGTTGCCAAACATTTTTTAGAATGGTACTTAAATTAAATGAATACATACACAGAGCTACTAACTACAGATCACGTCTTTTCAACATGGAACTCCAAATGAAATCAGAGAATCTCCTGAGCACAAAATGATCACAGAATACAGCTCTAAGACAAAGTCATTTGCCTGTTAATTAAATTTTGCAGACAATATGAAAAATGAAGTATTTTCACACATTAGATACCTGTATGTACATTCACATGGTTATGCAGGAGACTAGCTGTACGAAAAGCCTTAAGGCAGAGGTGACACACATGACGTTTCTCATCAGAATGAGTTTTCACGTGACGATTAAGGCTTGATACTCTGAGTGAGGTGAATGTGCACAAACCGCAGTTGAAAATCGCTTTTTTTCCTGCGGGAACAACGACACGTTTAGATCATACAAGCCACAAAATAATGACTTCGTCAATTTCAACAGACTTCAAAATACATTAAAAAAATCAAGCTGTCAGAAGTTATTGTATCTATTTAAGACTTAAGTGATCTGCCCCAAAAATAGTGGCTCATGTTAGTGATGCAGTTTAGAACCTAACCCCAGGAAACCTAACTCCTAGCCTAGCTCTCGCCTCCAAGACAGGATGAAAGTTCCTCTCTTGAAAGCATCATTAAGACGTGGTTCATCAAGGCACTAACAACCTGTGCAACGTACTTCTTGATGACAACTATCTAATTAGTACTAAATAAGCTTGTTCAAAGATTTGGAAGCGGCAGGCTAAGCTATTCTCAGCTTTCTGGTAGTTCTGAATCTGTAAGGTGTATGCAAAAAGCCACCATAATGTAAAAGCCTCTTCAAAATTATTTGTTGAACTTGAGGAAAAAAAGATCAATTCCTTAAAGAAGTCCTAGAATAAAGTTATGCTTTCTGGATTACATAACATTTCCAAGTTCATGGCACAGCAGTAATGAATTTCTTTTGAGCTTAACAAGTTAAGTGTGCAACACTTGCAGTTTTGAAGATCTGAAACTGAGAAATGGCAAATACGTCATATTTGAAGAGCCTTTCCAGAACAGTTGTCTCAGCTCCCAAGTGCACTCTCTGTAATGATTTTCATGCTGAGACCAAAATGTATTTTATGCACTGCTTTATACCACACAGAGATGTGCAGCTAACACTTCACTTCAATAACAGCAAACAAAACCACTTTATTGCTATTTATGCATTGTGGATTCATGCCCACACAAAAGAACACTGTTAGCTCTGTTAAAGCTGCTCAGATCTGCTTCCTGTAAACGTAGTAAAGAAAACAAAGGACACACATAATTGATACAAGAACCGTACTTTAAACAACCTCAGCCAAGATGCCTTAATACCCAGATACTACGACACACCCGTTCACACTCTTCAACATTACTGACGTCATCCAACTTTACGGTACAGACATACAGTTTCTAGGGAAACAGTTGCTTATACATTCCTTGCTAAGTCAGTCCTTAACTTCCACGACGTACTTTTACATTCCTAGAAACTGAAGTCAGCCATTTTCTGATACTTTTACTTCGATTCTGGGAGATACCTTGCTGACAGGCGTTGATACTTGCTCACCACCCTCAGCCAGCAACTCAGAACCACTCTAAGCTCTTCCATTAACGCCTGAACAAGCACATTTTGAAGCTGAATGAGGGAACTACAAAAGACTAAATAAATTACTTGGTTTATTCAAAGACATTTACACACAATATTACCTTTGAACTCTTCCTGGAGGTTTCCAATATGAGGTGGTGGAGTCACCATCCCTGGGGGTGTTTAAAGAAAGGTTGGATGTGGTACTTAGGGACATGGTTTAGTGGGGCATAGGTGGTGGGGAGACAGTTGGACTAGATGATCCTTGAGGTCTCTTCCAACCTTAATGAAATGGTTCTATAAATGATTCTATATTGTTCAAAAGACCATTAATTTCTAAATGCCATTCAAAATATTTCTCCTGAACACAACACATTACATCAGCCTGAACAAGTATCTTTCCTTACTTAAGGCTGAAGGGTACTATTCCTTGTTCCAAATTTCTACAGAATGTTAGATTTAACCTAATTTAAGCTTAAGAATTAACACTGAATATTTAAATATAAAATTTCAATCTCAGTTCAAAAGCTAACGTAACATATGCTATCTAAAAACAAACCACAAAGATTATTAAACTTTCACCTTTTTTCCAATGCAGAGCACAAATTTGAAATTTTAGATTCTTGTAATTTCTTACAATTGTCTGTTCTGATGGAGTTGCATACTCCTGCTCTTTACCTTCATCACATGTGTCTGAAAAATCATTGCTGGCTTTGCAGTTCTGGCTCTTTGTTTCCCCAAGAGTGAAAAAAAGTTCCATTCCTCCCCCCTCTTCAGATGGGGCCGGCTGCTGGACCTTATTTTCAAACACAATGACATCATTACCTCTGCCCAACTATTTAAAAAAGAAAATGTTTTACAACTTGCCTAACCAAAGGTAGCCACTAATGGCAAAACAACTGAGCTATCAACAAGACACAAGGTACTAATTCTTTTTGATTTTCAGCCTTAAATGTGATGGACAAAGCTGCAAGAAAAAAATGACATTTAACATACAGCAGACTAACTGGGCGGTCAACAATTACTAAAATTAAGCCCTAGCTCTTAAAAATTTTATATAAAATTTCAGAGCATCATTTTAAGATTACAGCACTGAGAACACAGAAACTTGTACCCTTATTTTTAAAAAAAACATTTTAAATTTAATTTCAGTACATTTACCCTTTAAAAGAAAACAACAAGGAAGTATGCTCTCAACTTTTTACCACACTGATATAGAACTTTTGCAGCCTAATCATACAGTTTATACGTTTTTCTTTGTCATACGGCAATTAACAAAGTTGTGATACTGTTTGCATGTAGATAATTTCTGAGGTATGGTCATACTAAGTTTATATAGGGTGGCATAAGTTTTAAAAGAAAAAAATGTTATTATAAAACCAATAGCTAGCACAGGCTAAATACCAATGTTTGGAGGTCCTCTTAATAAAATGCACTTCAAATGAGTCCATATTACACATCCAGCTTTAACAGTAACTGCTGTATTGTACTAATGCAGGAAAAGAAGGGAAATGCTATGTAAGAGATCTAGGCTGTCAAACCAAAGAGCACCAAGCTGGCAAATTGAATTAAAAATGTGTCTGAATTTCAACAGGTTAGTCAACCAGAATGGCTAATTTTTTAGCTTGCCTTTTTAAACACGGGATGAAATTATAAAAAGCTGTACAAAGGATTAGATATTAATGTCCAACAAATTTGAATGCCTAGAAAAATAATGCTCAAGTCAGAACTGAATCAGTGTGATTACAACAGCTAACGCATCACCATCTTCACCACATCCAGAACTTGTACCTCAATCAGTAGCATGTCTGGTGGTTTCTCAGCTGGCTTGCTTTCTGAACTCTTCGCTTGCCCTTCTTGCAAAACATTAATCTGTGTCAGCCCTAAGTCACAGAAACCAGAGATCCCTTCCTGCAGGCTTAGAGCCCTGCCCGCCGGCACGTTGTGCAGCGCACCCTGCCCTTGCTGCACCACAACTGGCCTGGCCGGCACTGCCCTCGCCATCCCCTGCTGCGGGTGGGTGGTTGCCTGGCAGACCCCCTGTGGGTCCCCTTCCTCTGCCTTCGAACACACCGTCTGTAGCATCAGAAAGTGATCTTCACCTTCTTCAGGAGACAGGAACCACTGCGGGGGAACTCTTGCTCCCGTCCACACATCAGCTCCCACACTGTGATCACTGGCACGGCTCCTCTCCTTCACTGGGGTTATGCTGTCCCCATCGCACTATTCTCATCTGTCCCTGTTTTTTCCCTGCACCCTCGATCTTGGTGAAAGGTTCCAGCAGCCCTAAGGCCACGTATGCTGCTGAGTGAACCTGTTCAAAAGGCAAGGTTAAAAACAGGGGCAAGCCTCAGGCTTTCAGGACAACGCCCTGGCCCTGCCTGGCGCTCCTGCCCTTGAACCACCTTGCTGCCCTGCTCGCCCACACACTACCACAGCCCACCCTTGCCCACAGGCCCGCTCCCAAACCACCCTGGCCAGCCCTCACCCCCTCAAACACTCCATGCTCCTCAGCCATGGACTCCCCCCATCCCCAGTCCATCTCCAGCAGTGGTGGGCCCAGCTGCCGGGGTGTGGACGGGCAGGCAGCCCCGCAGCACGTGGGTGTCCCACACCCTGCTGCTTCCCCTCAGGGAAGGGAAGGTGGAGAAGAGCCACCTCAGCACAGGCAGCCCAGCACCCCGATGCCACCCATGGGCAGCATCTCCCATGGGGGAAAGCTGTTTCCTCACCTGTTAATTCCCCAACAGGTGCAAGGGGCCCCCATATGGCCAAACCTCCGAAGGCCTCACAGAGAAAGCTCAGCAAATTCCCGCCGCTAGGCAGCCAGTCCTCCTGTTAGAGCAGCCTGCCATTTTATTCTTTTTTTTTGTCGCGCTTGAGTCCTAAATGAAGATCTCTCGGTCTTAATTATAGGTCCTTAACCTTCTGCTCCCACTTGGCTGGAGACCACGGAGCTGAGCTCAATTGGTTTCCCCGCTTGGAAAAATACTTGAAGTACTTCCCATGTTTCTCTCACGGAAACCCTCCAGCCTGGGTGCCACGCCGCTGGAGCGCTGCTGAGAGCTGGCTGGCTGATAGTGCTGCAGCATCTCTTGCCCAGGGAGCTGAAGGATTTTACAAAATTGGCTGAAGTACATTTGCAGAGGCAGTAGAGCAGTATATAAGCATCATTACACTATACTTTAGGCCAGGATTGGTTATTCAATGAGAACAAGAAGTTTTAAATTGAAGAGTTCTCCAAAGGCATTGTAAAAATGTCTTTGAGGTAAACTTGTATGATTTGAGAGATTTAACATTTAATCTTGTGTACCCTTTTAGACTAGCAATTTCCAACCATCAAATATTTTTATAAGGCCCACTTATTAATACTCTATTATACACTAGCGCAAAGGATGGATTTGGAGCTTTATCTCTAAATATTAGTTCAGCGCGTAGCAAAGTACAGTACATTGCAAAGCGACTGTAGCCCGGAATAGTCCAGATCCTGCTAAACCACATACTGAACTTCAAACCAAACCAGCTCCTAACCAATTCATGACTTTCCTTGCCTGCGTAACTCCTTAAAACTGGCATTTGTGAAATGTCCTTAGCGCAAAATAGCAGGAAACGCCGCTGGCCTGTTCAGTCGTACTATTCCACCAGACGAGGAGGTGTTTTGCACAAAGCCGATATCACGCGGTGTGTTTCTGAGTACAGCTATCACCGCTGGGTACCCGGGAACCACACGTCGCCCTTTCCACTGAATTTGGCAGGGACATTACTGCTATTACTGTGTGTTTTGCTGTGTGCCTGAGATAGCACCGTTGGAAAAGTCAGTGATTCTGATTACAGCAAAGAATGTCGCCATGAAAAGTACATCAGCAGGGCCGTTGTAACAAGTTGTACAAACGAAAAACTAAAACCTTCACATCTTGAAAAACAAATCTCATGACAAGTCTGATTTTAGGTTATTGATCTGGCTGGTCCTTATCCTTAGAGATCGCAAGTTCCCGTAAATACCCTTGATGACAACTTCTCCTGTCCACAAACCTGCAGAATCCTAAATGCAAAAGTACAATAATTTTTTTACATTCAATAACTTCAAATTAGTCATAGCAATGTTACTTGGAATCGACACAAATCCAAAGCAATTATTTAAGGTTGAATATGTATCCCAGCAATTTAGGGCTGATATTTTAGTTAGAAACCACATTATTCATCATCTACGGAATCTGTGGGCTCTCAAAACCAAAGAACAGGATGCAGAATGCACAATATATTCATATAATTATATTGCTGGTGACTGTAGCCAGAGATTATACTACTTACACATTTCTGAATCTTTTCAAGTTGCTACATATACTGTGCAATTATGATAGTTGAAGGGCACCGAGGAAAAAGGTTGTTATAATAATATATCCTCCTTTAGGTCATTTTAATGAGTTTTTCTGCACTTGAACAGTCATCAGCATCCAAGAGCTGTCCTGCCTTGTACTTCTGCATTATTAATGCCAGCACCATCCATGGAGCTACCATTAAAGGTCTGTCATTATTTCCATTATAAACTGATATTTTCAAGGATTTATAACTCAAATGCAGAATAGCTCATCAGTTCATTTTTGTTGAATTTAAAGGAACCACTTGGATCAGCAATCTACAAACTCAACTGCTTTCTAATTACGTTTTGACACAATAGAGTTTAACAACGCCATAAGGGCCATGACGGCCTGTTGTGTATACAGTCTCCCATTACCAATACTGCCTACTGCATCATCTATCTCTAGATGCAGCCAAGCTTCTACCCAGTTCTCTAAAGGGTCTATTCCTTTCTAACAGATCAACAGTCACCATAAAAAACCTCTCATGAAAAGAATCGGAGACCTATTTTTTGAGTCATAATTCTATTTTGGGGGGTAAATGTACTTAATATGAATTATTGTTAGGAATATTATTTAATGTAAGCATGTTCTCCTGTGCTAAAGTAATGTTACAGAAAGAAACAAAATTCAGCCGCAAAATTGCAGATAAATCGCTGACAAGAATCTACCACTGCATGAAAGTGAGCACACGGACAGCTAAAACCCTACATCAGCAGAGTAAGTTCTACCCTTGGCTGTTCTAAGGAAATGTAGCAAACTTCATTCTGATCTGCATTTTCCTCTGAGTGTAAACAGTGCAGCTGACTTTTTTGATGAGTAAAATATTGAATTATCTGTTCAGATTATCAGTCTTACATCTGAACTTTTTTTAAATAATATTTAAGGTGCGTAATGTTTGTTAGATGGAGCTGACTCTTTGAAAAGCTTCACTACCAGGTAACATAAAGCATATTTGACCTTGAAGGCAGTTCAAAGTCTTCAGTTTCATTCCCTTCCTGCGTTTTAGAAAATCACTTTGGGTGGCTGCTGAGGCTGTATAACCAGACTTTACTGTGTATACTTTGCACCTCCATCTTCCTATCGCGGGTCCTAAACTACAATGCTCTGATGCCAACAGAAGGCTTGTCATCAATTTAAATGGGTTTGGAATTAGGCCCAGAATAGATAACTATGGGAAGCAATAACAGTGTGATTTATTTACACATTTTTGACCTGTCCTCAAAACTCAGAGTAAATCAGGACAGTTGCAGTGTACTTGGAAGAGAAAAAAAAGTAAAAAAAAAAAAAAAGAGAGACGAAAGCAAAAAAGCCAAACAAATAAGCCCCAATTTAACCTCCAATGCTCACAATTGTTTCATTTATGTTATTCCATAGTGTAGCTGAAAACTCTACTCTTCTCCAGAACATGACTCCTGTTAGTCTATGAGAAAACCCAGTCTATGTTGTGACTTATTTTGACAGCTTTAATATCATTTTCTACCTGGCATCTGGAAAGTTTTCCATTTGCACTCTCCTCCAATGTCTCACTTTTGTTTCCAAGTACACGTCGCACTCACAGCGCACCTGTCAGCGGGAGCTCTGTGCCTTACACCGGCCTGAAGAGACACCTTTCCTTTTGCTCTTACCCCAGCGACAACTGGTACCTTCATCACCTGTTTTGCAGTGCGATATTGCCCCTCTTAATAATGACAACAGTAGATAACCTCCTTCACACCATCACCTGTTTCAGAGACAGCGAGCAGACTCTTATGATCTTCTAATTCGTGTGGCTCCTTTAGGTATTGTTCAGTTTATGAAGTTGCAGTCACCAACCGGTTGAAGTCTTTTCACTGTACTTTCCTGGTGCTGTTGTCAACTTGTTCTTTTAGCATCCCACTTTCACATAGATGAAGCATTTCTTCAGGGAGCAAAAAAAAACTTAATTAAAAAAAAGAAAAAAGAAAGCATGTCAGCTAATGAGTGAGGTTTGGTTTTTTTTTTAAAAAAAAGGATTCTATTCTTTTGGATGCTGTTCTAAGTGACTGAAAGTTGCAGATTCAGAATTAGCTTCAGTGCTGGCCTGGAGGATTCTCAGAAGAAATTATACAGCCTGAATTTCAGAAAAGAGACTGATCCCTTGGAAAGAAGAGCATTATTAAAATATTTTACCTTTTTTTTTTTCTTTTTTTGTTTTCCCCCAGACATCTGGTTCTGAGATGGAAGCTGAAGTTTATTCTAGCAGATATCATTTAAGATTCAGATCTGACTTGGATTTTCTGTCTACCCAAAAGAACACAATTCTCTGATCCCTACAGTCATCTACAAACTAGTCAGACCTCAGACCCAGGAACTTCTGAATATACAGTCCTACTTGTTTCCCTACTTATTCCCCAAAGCAAAGGGAAGATGGGAGCACAGCAAGCAAAGACAGAGGGAAGACATCCTGAAGGTAATGATTGACTAGTGTCTCGCCCAGCTATAAATTAGCACTTCTCTTTCCTGTGCAAGGAGGAGGGCGAGGAGACCTGCAGAGCTCTGTCGGAGGCACAGCGCCTGCTTGGGCTGTGCTGCTCATGCACAGTCAGCTATATGTGGGCTGTGCCTCAGGCTCAGAGAAAGCCTTGCTCTGCGCTCTCTCCAGTGCTGATCTTGACTTTGAGAAGACAAATCATCTCTTTACATGCGAGTGGTTCTTCTAGAAGAACCAAAGCAACTTCTATTAAATTAAAGGACTTAATGCTTTTAAGCATTGCCTATGCTTTTAAAAATCCAGCTCCATACTGTTAATGATTATAATTATATAGCATGACAAAAAAACAGGGCATAATAGCGTACGGATGTGGAACATATAAAAGGGAAAGTACTTAACATAAGCTTGGAGCTGAAAGTACCAGTGACGATTGATTGCTCAGACACAAGTCAGGGAAGTGGTCTAAAAAATAGTAACCATAACTTCAATTAATCTATTAACCATTTCATCTAACACCATGATATATTTAGAAGCAATTCTGCCATCCAGTAATGCTCCGTTTGCTGCCTGTGGCAAACGGCAGATCTGCGTGCCTGGGTCTGTTTGGAAGAAGGATGTTTACTTGAGAAGCGTACTCCTCCCATTTCAAAAGACATTACCATGGTTATACAGTTAACCACACCTCAGTGACTTGCACTGTTTTTACAGAATACTCTTTAATCTGAGACATAGCAAAGAAAGTTTTAAAGACAATTCCCCTTAGTTAGTTAGTAAAGGTTTCTGCTGCTGTTTGTGCAAGGGTCAAAGAGTTAAAAGATTAAAAGGCAGAAAGTTTTCCTCTTGTTTTGACTAAACTGGAGGAAACATGCTAGAGCTCTGCAGAATTTGATTGCCAAACACAAAGTGAAGATACAGAGCGAGAAAAGATAGTAAAGGTTTAACCCAACTGATGTAAGAAACAAACTCCAAGGATGCCCATGTTTCCTTGCTTTTATCACATCGTTAATCTTTAATCAGGAAAACAGTTCTGAGAACAGCTCTTCGTGCACAGCTAAACAGGCACCGCTGCTTGGAAGTTAATAGGATCACCAGAGAACGAGACTATTAAATCATTGTCCTAATAAATCAATAAGTGAGATGTACAACCCAAAGGAGTTCAAATTCTGCTTCCACGTGGATATGCAGCAAGCACACGTTAAACCTTGCAAAATCAGCAGGAAGGCCTTGCTTGGTGGGTTCAGGAGAGCAGTGGCTTCCTCTGCAATTTTTTCCAGCTCAGATCACAAATTGCCATGAGTGCTAAAGTTTCTGAGGAGCCCGAACCAAGCTTCTCGATTCAAAAATTCAAAGAAATCTAGAATGTGCTACAGCATTTAAGGCCATATTTAGACACACGCATATTAGTGTGGCTTCACTGACAGCAGGTGATGTACTCCTTGATATTTATCAGCAGAGATACCTTAAATCTTAGAGTCTTACCCCCTGCTACAGCAACAAGTCATCAGCTAAAGACCAAAACCAGGTAGCCCCATGCCTCTTCATCAGGAACTGGTAACAGAAATACAGTATAGCAGGCATAACGGTACGTCTCTTATGCTCCTAGGAGCATAAACAGTCAGCCTTATAGTCCTCCTCTTCATAATCTTTTTAAACAGCAAGATGAGGAAGTGCCTAGAAAGCAAATGGGAACAGCTGAGTGACTTGTGTTTCATGAATAATGGTTATTACCTGTTCAGAGCTGCCTCTACAAGCTTACAGTCTCTTGATCTGTCATTCATTCTCTTCTTTTGTTCTGCCTTAAACAGATCTCCTGAGCAGAGCACATTTATGCTTTCCCTCCAAATAACAAGGTACTGCCTTAGTGCTCCTGCAACACAAATACCTGAACCATACAAGGTTAACAAGTGGGTTACTTAATTTATTTGCAGAATTGCTATTCATTTGTACATTTAATTTAAGTTCACGTATTTATGTTTGTGTATAAGAGGTTTCTCTTTAAGTAAACAATATTCCTATACATATGAATCACTCCGAATCAGTAAATTCGGAGACAGGTACGGGTGGTCAGGCAACAAAAGTGTGTAAGGCAGAGTCAGAATCCTGTCTTCCTAAAAGCATAAGCAAGAAATATGGTCGCCAGGGTGCAGTCGAACCCTTGACCTCTTTATCAAGTGTTATTTGTAGCAATAATCATACTTGTGGTCCTTGTCTGGTAGGAGCCACCTACACTGACAAAACAAAAATGCTATTACAATGAAATCCCATCGTGGTCCACCCGTGTTGCCTTCCTCCTATTGGAAACGTGCTAACCATAAGTGTACGGTATGTAGGATTTCACCTGGGGTTTCCAGTAAACACAGATCTATTACAGAGGTGACGGGGTTTTTGTAACGCTGATTTTCCTGCAGCAGACTGGTTATAGAACATAGGCACATTTGCCTTCTGACCTTTAGATGTAGCCTGGCTTTTATATCTCACAATCAGCTTTCTCTATCCTGTTGTTGCTTCCAGTGTTACAAAATGCTTGAAATATTCATCAAAGCTATTTTCCTGGGAAAAATATAGAACAAATCTCACTTGAAACAGAAAACATGGTTCAGCCCAAGTTGGTGTTTTTGTGTTGCTATCAAAGGAGAAAACAGGTTATAGTAAATGTTTTTCATTTCAAACAAGAACATACTACTTGCATTACAATAATCTGGAGAGGACCCAGCAGGGATTATCTGTGGCACAGATATAAAGATGAGAAGAGGTAATGGTCTTGTCTAATTAGGTTTTTAACTCCTCCAGCCGAGAACTACCTACCAAACTAGGAAGAATGCACAAGAACAGAGCGAATTTGGTGTTATCACCTCCCAACCCCCTTCCCAGGGAGAAGATAAAGGCTTGGGGATGTAAAGTTACATCTCCAAAGCCAAATGGGAAATCCATAGCAGAGGAGGAAACAGAACCTAAACCTTCTGAGTCTCCACCAACACTCACTGGTTAAAGACATCTTTCTTTAAAGAATTCTGCTCGTGAAGGACCTATAGAACTGTGTCCAATGGGTCAGACTGCATGCAGTGAGGGGTAAGAGTGACAAGGGAGACAAAAGGTAAGTGGAAGTATTTAAATAAATGAAAAAACCCCGCATTGCCAGTCAGGTAGACAGAGCTGTGTAACCCTGAAAAGGCAACTGACAACAGCGTTCCGAGCAAGTGAAGGATGGCAGAAAAATAACGAACGGCATGCAAAAGGAAGGAGCAGGAGGTGACACGATTTGCTCATCCCAGGAAAAATTAAACTGGTTTAAAATTTAAAAGGCACTGCCATGCCATTTCTTAAGGCCTGAGGAGGTGAAGTGTCTGTAAAAGGGCACAGTTAGCAGGACCCTCGTTATCAGCAGGAAGCCAGAGGCTGCTCTTGAACAAGCAGTTGAAACATCTCCTGCTGCTTGAACCTGCGTGCAAGGATTTGTCATCCCCCCCTCCGCAGGTAGGAGGCAGGGAGCCCCTGACAGCTGCACACACACCTCGCCGGTAAACAGATTTCGCTCCAGCAAGGGTTACCATTTTTATTTGCAAAGCTGAATCTCGGTGCCATCTGGGCTTTTTATGACTGAGCAGAGCAGATGCTACATAGGTGAAGGGAAACACACCACCTTATGCTGACTGTTTTCCACTCTGTTTAGTACAGTTTGTCCCCTTCTCTCCTGGCTGCGGTTCTGCTGCGCGATGCAGTAGCCATGCAAAACTCAGTCACATTCTTATCAACCTGGTGCTGGTTAAGGTAAAGTCAGACAAAGTCTTGGTGGGCTCAAACTCTCCTTGGGCCTATTCAAGCTTCTACAGTAGAAGAGAAGAGCTACCAAGCTCATGCTGGATGGGATTACAGATACCCAGCCACTGGTCAGGTACCAGAGCCCATTACTCCCGTACTCACACCAGTCCCTAATAGCGGTTTTACAAAGGAGAGGACAGTGTTCCTTCAGGGAAGGCTCACCAGATTAGAGTCACAGCTCCAGAAATGGCTCCAAAAGAACGACTATTTATCAAGGTTAAGATTGAATTAATCAATCCCATCTCCAGAACTAATGAGCTGGTGCAAGAGAAGGATGAACAGAGAATAATGTGCTGCTTAGAGTCACTAATTGAGCAAACATCACCAACAGGGAGCCACTTGCTGCTCTGCATGTGGGGTGCCATCTCCCACCTGAGATTCAGGTGTGAATTGGGAGTCCAAGCTAAGTGTCTCCTGTTGCTGAGAAGGGTCACCAGCATGGCAGGAGGGAATTAAACCCTCGGTATCCTTCACAGGCAAAGTGTGGAGGTGCCAAGGTACCTCCCTAGCCAAGACTCCAGTTTTTATTCCTTACAAGAAAAAAATGGGAGAGTCACCCTCACCTCCCCTGGTGACTCTAACATTGGCTCAGAGTCTGTAGTAGCGAACTTAAAAATAAAATAATAATAATGAAAGAATAAATAGCTTCTCTGCCAAAGCAGAATAACAACAAGCAAGAAACCAGTGTGCCCATGGTATAACGTCAGCCTTGGCACTGTGGCACAGCCAATACTTTCCCTAAAATACAGCTCAGGATGGAGCACTTGAGCTGACACTAAACAAAGCCTCAAAGGTTGGTGACTTTCTTCAGAGACCATAAACATATGTTCCCATCTGCTGAGATTTACTTCCCATTTACTGAGATTTTAGCATGTCCACTGTCAAGATGAAAAAACTGAACAGGCTAATGAAAGTGCAGTCTAATCACGATAAATCTGGGTATTTTCCCCATTCTCTTTCCTCTGCCATCAGAACAAGCCACTTCAACTTTGAAGACAAAGCAAAAAACTTACTTCACTTTAGCAATCCACAAATATCTTATCTTACAAACTGCCCAAGACAAATACTGCATCATTTTGGGTTGGAAAGCAGGAGGTAAGAAGGAAAGCACTGTGCACCCAGTTCGGTGCTACCTGTTCTGCCAGGTCCCAGAGGCTCAGTCTCACGGTTCACGTGGTGCACGAGAAGAGGAGCGTGCAGCACGTGCAGCCAGAGCCCCCAGACCTCCTGCAGCTGGGTCAGCGCCAAAGAGCTGCCTGTAAGAAAAGGGGCTGTGAGGCAGAAATATCACACAGGGCTGTGCAGGGTCGGGAATACACACTTGGCTCAGTCAGACTCTTTTGCAACTGCAGAAAATTTGCACGGTTCACGTTTTCTTCTGGAAATGGAAGGAGCAGTCCCTGTCCTGGTCTGTGAGCTGCATGCTTGCAAGGGCTGCCCTTGGAGCTGGGCTTCTGCAGCATCCTGTCCAGCAGCAACGGCAGCATACTCAGTATCAGCTGAGCACAGCTTCACAGCAAAAATAATGATCAAGGAGCAATGTTCTTCTGTTAGTAGAACAGCTCAGAGAATCTTTAAAAAAAAGCTACAATTTTATAACAAAAAACCCAAGTGACAAACTCTTTGGAGTGACAATATGTAGGATAATTAGCAATGGGAGGGGAGTAGAATTTCTGAGTATTATTATATGTCATTAACAACTTTCAGATCTCATTGAGAGTGCTCTGTTGCACCTTGGTTTGTAGTGATGATCTATGCTTTCCTATGACACTTTTTCTTTTTATATTTATTGCACTGAGTTCCAGTAAGTCAGTAAAAGTCAAAGTGCTCAAAACCTCTTTTGAACAGCCTGAATAGCGTCCATCAAAGAAAACATCCTGAAAATCCTCCTCAAGGCACTTGTTGAACACTATCATCTGAAAATGTCAGATTTACACTCATTTAAATAATTTGACAGCTTCCAAGACGACACCTGACGAGCACCACATTCAAGTGTCAAGAAGCACAGAGAAAAAGTGCCAAAAAAAGTTCAACCTGAAGAAATTGTATCAGCTATTAGATGAGTATTATAATACAGTTACTACTAAAAAAGATTTTTCATTTAAATGGAGAATAAACTTTACATCAAAGACAATTATTTTTTTTTAAAGACCTAACGCTGCCCCCACACCCCCTCCCATGTTTCTCACTAGTGGGATCTCCCAGCTCCCTGAGCCCAGAAGGCAGACACGTGCACGGCAAACAGCAGCACACACAAAACCCACTGTAACTGAGCCATTGGAGATGCCACTTCTGCTGGGGGTGGGAACCACTGGGAGTTATGAGAATTCAGCCTCTCCAAAAAACCTTTAATGCCTTCTGTTCGGTATCTAAAAGCTGAAGCTCTAAATTAAAAGATTCTTGAAAAAAATAAATAAATCTTGGCCCTTATTTGCATATGCTCCAGTTATCTCATCACACCAAACACTATGCATGTGTTATATATGGGCTTGAGGCTTCCTGTGTGTTTGTGATATGCTTTGAGATCTTCTGATGGGAGGTGTTACCTAAATACAAGCAATTTGATGCTTAAGTGTCTAGAATTCCCAGTGGACATCTGCACTCAAGCCCTGCTGCCATCACAAATGAAAAACATTTGGAATCCTTAATGTGATTTTTAATGGACATATGTTCATAACAGTGCCACCAATTTGGCATATTTAGTGTCTTCTCAAAAGAAGCCCACAGTTTGCATAGCAAGATTGTGGGAGGTTAGGATTGCAGTGTGAGAAAATTTGCACAACACCTGCCTGACTATAATTTAATTGGCAGAAGCTAATGCTCCGGGTTTGGGGATTTTTTTCCTCCGCTCACAACTGAAGAGACACTAGGACTAATCCTGCTGTCTTACACTGTCAATTTTAAGTTTTTATTCTGACTTTACTTGTGCTGAAATATGATCATTTTCTGGTCCACCCTTTTTTTCTAAGAACCGAAGCATTGCTGGTTTACTCTCAGTTGTTATTTCTATGTATAATGACTTATCTGACCAGCATTTTTGTACTTCACTGAAAAAGGGGACTATTTGTATTACTAAATATTGTGCCCCATTTTATTTTTAATGAAGTATTTAATGATAAGTTTTAAAAAGAAAACAGTTGGCCAAAATATTTCTGATCAGCTCCACAGTACGTGGCCTCCAAAGGCAAACAGCACCGCTGTCATTATCAAATTGTCTTTGATTTTGCCTTTGCTTACGGCACAGCCCCATCTGGAACAGTCTTTAGCACCTCTTATCCTACCAGATTTTTGTTTTCCTTTTCAGGAATGTTTGGCCTTGCAGTGCATCAAGGACAGCCCCTCTTACTTCACTATTTTCTTCCCTTTGCGTTTACAAAACATAATAAAAAGCTTTGCAGGAGAGATAGAGGATACAGTCCCAGGGGAAGCGTTCCTGCAGCGTGAGATTCAGCTCTGTAGTATTTTAGACTTGCAGGGCAGGGAGGCGAGCTGCAATCCTGACCCGTGCCGCTCTGCCAGACCTGGCTGCTCAGGGCTTGCAGATCACCGCTGGCTGCCCCAGCGAAAGCCTTGCTGGAAACGTCTCGTTGACTGCACGAACCCGAGTAGGTAGCAGGTTATAAACATCCTTTATATAGGATACTCATGTCAATTTTCTTGCTTTAAACAACTCCCTGAAGCTTGGCAGGGATTCTATGATTTCCTGTTCTGCAAACTACCTTTGACAATATTTTGTATGTGCGGTAGAAGCCCTATTGATATAAAAAGTGACAGGTTGGCAGGAAAGCATTGCCTCATCCAGGCCCCAGATGCTTTGCTGGGACTGAGTGCAAGCAGAGTGAGGTGAAATGACAGCAGGGTTATTGCTGCAATTCTATTTGTCTGAACTACTTCAGCCTTCACGCAGCCAGACTGCATGGACAAATGGATGTGAAGACCAGCCTTCCTGTATGGGCACGGTGGTCTAAAATGGAGTAGGGGAAGGTAAAGAGCTGGAAGACAGGCAGGAACGGTTAGAGGCAAGGTCTCAAGGAGGTCACACTCTCCCCCTCAGAATTCTAAGAGTAGTAGTAGCTGTTGGTGTCACATACTGCCACAGACACAGCTGTGTACACCTCTGTACCGGTATGTACGCATACAGTGCACTTCACACATCAGCAAAGCGCGCAGCCACGCTCCTGAGCAGTTTTGTGCCTTTAAGGTTGGATGTGGTACTTAGGGAGATGTTTTAGTAGGTAATATAGGTGGTAGGGGGATGGTTGCAGTAGATGATCCTGGAGGTGTTTTCCAACCTTAATGATTCTGTGATTTTCTTTGAGTACTAAATTAGAGATGGGCTAATGTTTTATGACCCCCATAGGACTCCAAGTAAAATAAATCATAACATTTGAAGGAGGGGGTTAATTACAGAGACAGTTGCTGATTTGCCTTTTCTGGTCTTGTAGGAATAGAAAATAATTGGTCAGTTTGCAAGAGCCTAAAGCAAGCCACAAGCAAAACCTCTCTCTCCTGCACTGAAGGAAACCCAACATTTAGCTTTACATTGCTCAGTTGTGGGTTTGTTTTTTTTTTCAGAATTGCATGGACAAAAATAAGATCCCCAGGCAGGCATATTCCATGGTTATTCAGGCCCATCAGTGCTCACTATTGAACTTTATCCCCGGATCAGGCAATGTTCCCAAGGTGAGTAAACGCACCTTGGACGAGTTTCCACTTCACAGCCAACTAGCGAGCGTCTGCCTACCAAACGTGCCAACTGCGCTGTGCCTGGATGACCCCCGTGTTCCTGGTTCCAGATACTCTTTGTACTCAACCTTTCCCACAGACCGAGAAGTTACGATGCTTTTGGTTTCAAAGCCAAACGGGATCAAAGTTTGGTTAAAGTGCTAAATTTTGTAACTGCTTCAAAACAGCAAACCCAGAGGCTACGAATCACCACTTCCAGCAATCATCAATCAAACCTGTTAAATGATTACCTTGTCAGGGCTGCTTTGTTGACAACTGCATGATGACAATGTCAGTGGCACTGTCCCAAGACACATCCAGTAGTGACGTAAAGGACAAGCCTCCCTCACCTCACCAAGTGGGATGGACACCGATATGAAGAATATTTAAGGAAGGAGGAATCTTCCTTGGAAAGGAGTGATCACAAGAGTACTCCAAAGCAATTGAAACTGGATCAACTGAAAGGGACAACAGAATCCTCTCCGACATCCAACTCAATCTTGTAAAGACAGTAAGTAGAATGGCTTCTATTTTTTCCAGTTTGAAATTACCAGCGACCCAAGTTGTCTATACTGATTTTTAAAGCAGAAATACACAATCAGAGCAATTACAAATTCTACCTTTGCATTACAGGTTGTTAGGAAGGCTTATTGACACTGCTTAGAACATCGTAGTATGCTAACACACCCAATGTATTTGATTTTAGATTGTGATCAGTATTTCAAAGCCGTCAACAAGATCCGCCACAGGTTCAATTATGCCCCCGCAGCTGAAAGCTGAGGTAAACGACATGCCCAAGGTTGTCCAGGGGGATTTGCAGAGCCTGCCCCCAGAGGCAAGGGATTTCATTGAAAGTAGTGCCAAGCTGTGCCAGCCTGAGAGCATTCACATCTGCGATGGCTCGGAAGAAGAAAACAAAAAAATTCTGGACATCATGGTGGAACAAGGCATGATCAAGAAACTGAGCAAGTATGAGAACTGGTGAGTAGCCTGCAGGAAGTCAAGTATCAGCTCAGAATTGCAATATGCATTTTCTATTCTGTTTACTTTTAAAACTCTTATAAGCCTTCAATATTTGGTTTCCATGAACAGTTTGGTACTGTAGCTTACATAGGTGAAATATTCAGGAAAGGCAAACTTTTTCCTCTAAAAATTAACATAAAACATATTATTCAATTGGACTACCAACTGTACATTGCCTCTATTGAATAGTTACATCAGAGAACTGAAATAATGTCATGAGACTTATGTAACTAATCATTAGCAATGGCTGAACATTATTTAGCAAATACATCTTTTGAAGAATTCTACTACTTTACTCAATTAGTTTATTCATCAAATACTTTTTTTGTGGCATTCAAATAGCTCTGTGGGTGTTCAAATATTATTCAGTACAGGCATTATTCATATCATGCCGATGAGCTTTGACTGTAATGTATTCAGCAAATACTTTTTTCAAATATTTCATCATCTCTCCCAACTAACCCAACATGAAAGGAGAATATTAACGAGTACATGCTCAGAAATTACGTGCCGACCAAGAGATCTTCATGGAAGAAATCTGCAAAGACTTTTGAATAACTAAGTGCAGGAATTTGGCAATCTGTTTGCAGACTATTTGGGAGAGAAAAGGGCAAGATTCACCAGATAAATTATTCATTGTTAATTATATGCTTAGCTGTAGTGATGATGGTTATGACAGCCGAACTAGAACATTTTTATACTCGTGGAAAATTTCTACGCACAGAGGTGAAAATGTAGAACAATCTTCTCTATTGTAAATAGATAGCAAAAATTTTTAGAGAGGAAAAAGGATCTCCTTTAATAAACTCCTTCATTTTTTATGATTATGCTTATGCTTGGTATTTTTGTGATGCTTGTAACTTAAAGGACTGTGCCAATCCACTAAGCTGGATTCTGATCCCACAGGCAGTTACACCAACTCTTAAAGTGCTTGCTTGGCACATCCACTTTACTTGAGGCATCCTTTTGCGGTCCCCATGCAAAACAACTTCACACGGACGAGAAAGAGAATTAAGTGAGATTCTTTTCCCTGGAAGTTAGCAACAGAGAATAAGACTGAGATAAGAGGCAAAGGAGTATTAACGTGTAACCAGAATTTCCTAGGCTATATAATTTGTTATTCGTACTGGAAAGTCTTGAAACAATTTGTATGTGAGAACATATCTGACTGATTTTTGAGACTGGCTCTGTCACTGCAGCTTTGGCCTTGAAGTACTATACCCTTTTGTGCTAAACCAGTCCCACAGAAGGATTAAGAAGTTCTGCATTGACAATTAAAGCCTAATTTCCTGATTTTTGTGAAATGCAGCTGGTTGGCTCTCACTGATCCGAGAGATGTGGCAAGAATTGAGAGCAAAACCGTCATCATCACTCAAGAACAGAGAGATGCCACTCCAATCCCTAAAACTGGAACTAGCCAGCTGGGTCGCTGGATGTCTGAAGAAGATTTTGAGAAAGCCTTCAATACCAGGTTCCCAGGGTGCATGCAAGGTAGGCAAGAAAAGGATGGTTGACATTGAACTTCTAGGATTACAGAGACACTACTAGTTACTGTAATCTTTAAGGAAAGATTTTAGCTGAAGGATTAGGGTTCTACTCCTGGTATTAGTCACTTTGTTGGATTCAACTGGATCTTCACCATAGATCCAAATGCCTGTGTAAGGCTTCTTTTCAACATTCTTCTCTTTATGAAGAGAGGCAAGGTAAGGTAGGAGAATTTGGGTGACTTTTTTTTTTGCAAGAAGTCACACAGGAACTAGGTAGCAGATAGGAAGTGAAGTGGAAGGGAGGATCACCATCCCTAGCAGTAATTTCAGGTTCACTGATTTGCACCAGCAGAGAACTTGGCCTCCACCCACCTTTACTACTGGCTAGACAATTTGTCTGAACAGCTGCTTTTGGCATTTAAGATAAAACTTCTTGCTACACAATTAGACAAACAGAAAACTACAGATCTTCAAACATCATCAAAAACACCCACAAGACAAACAGCTTTTAAAGGAGTGAGGAACAACCCCCATGTTAATAAAGATGATTTCAAAAGTTCCTTGTTTGCTCTTTTACAGGACGTACAATGTATGTCATCCCCTACAGCATGGGGCCTATTGGGTCTCCATTGTCCAAGATTGGGATTGAGCTGACAGATTCACCGTATGTAGTGGCCAGCATGAGGATCATGACACGGATGGGAACAGCTGCTTTAAAAGCCCTGGGCAACGAGGAGTTTGTAAAATGCCTTCACTCAGTTGGATGTCCTCTACCACTAAAAGGTAAGAGGCACAAAAACTGTCACCCCCACAAATTCCAAGGGGCATTTCTTTTTAGAGCAAACTACATGTTCCCAGTAGATGGGAGACACTCACCATAGAAGACCAGGGTGGTTTGCATAACAGCACTAGGTTCAGAACTCAATTAAAGGAATCAAAGCTCAAAGGAGAAAATTATTCCAAGTACTTACCAGGGAGTTTCCTTAGAAGCATCTGGTATGGGTTGCTGTCAGAGACTCGATGCTGATGAAACAGTGTGATCCAGAATGGAAATTGCTGCATTCATGAGTACAACATTCTGTTTTGCAGAACCATTAATCAACAACTGGCCGTGCAACCCAGAGTTAACGCTGATTGCCCATCTCCCGGATCGCAGAGAGATCATTTCATTTGGCAGTGGTTACGGAGGAAACTCCTTACTGGGGAAAAAATGCTTTGCTCTCAGAATTGCCAGCAGTATCGCCAAAGAGGAGGGCTGGCTAGCTGAGCACATGCTGGTAAGAGCTATTAAATCATGTGTGTTCGAACAGCCATTAAGCCCTAAATTAGCTCACCGTAAATATATATCACATCTTGCTAACAATGAAGTTAGGCTTGTATGGATAGTCCTGTAACATTAGATATGAATTTATCACATGGCAGGCTTATGAGAAACAGGAAACCACTTGCAAGGTCAAGTACCAAACATTTTAAAATAGTACATGTAAAATCAGAAACCAAGAAAGATTTGGAACTCCTGGCAGTGGCTGCTTGTAGACAGACCCATGTACTTGAGCAGAACCTAATCATCATCGCTGGGCACCCACATTGCCCCAACAAGTCTAACAGCAAAAGATTTATGCAAGTTTTGAAATTGTCTTTCACATTACAGAGAGGTCCATGCACTGAAAATTCTGCAAATATTAGATTTTCTAAATGAGTTCTGCATTTTATCCTTCCTGCCTTGACTTTCTGCCATCATTTAAACATTCTACTGCCATAAAATACCAATGAAAAGAAGGATTTCAAAGTGCATAAGAGAACAGTCTCAGAAAAACATGGACTCTGAGAAGTGCAGAAGTATCCGTACATGAAGTGCTCTCATTTCACTCCAGTCAAGAAAAGCCAAAATAATGTTGCCTGGTTTTCTTCTGTCTCGACTGAGAAACACAGCTGTATACAGTCTGTGTATCTTTAATCAGCAAAATTAAAATAAATGCTCGATGTGTATTTTTTAAAAATATCAGCTATGTATATAAGAACAGATATTCTAAGGGCAAGAAGAGCAGACTTTTTGATTAATAAAGCACTGTTTGAGTTATTTGTCAACCATATTATATCGTGCTGCTTCTGTAGGAAGAAGTTTGCATAATTAAATATTTTCCCATTACCACTTGCTGGGAGACAATCTTCAAAATGAAAAGTGCAAGAAAAAAGATTGAATTTAACAGCTGCGTTAATTTTTCAATAGATCCTGGGCATTACCAATCCAGAAGGTGAAAAGAAGTATTTTGCCGCAGCATTCCCTAGTGCATGTGGAAAAACTAACTTGGCCATGATGAACCCAAGCCTGCCAGGATGGAAAATTGAGTGCGTGGGTGACGATATTGCCTGGATGAAATTTGATGAACAAGGTATGGAACTGGAATTGGAGTCTTTTACAATCCAGTACAGGTTGCTTTTAGGTGCAGCCAGGCATGTAACAAAATTGTGGGTAGAATTAAACCAGTTTGATTTACTTCTATTTTGTCATTTAACACTTCCAGGCAACTTAAGGGCAATCAATCCAGAAAATGGCTTTTTTGGTGTTGCACCTGGAACCTCAGTTAGAACAAACCCCAATGCTATTAAAACCATCTTCAAGAACACCATCTTCACCAACGTAGCAGAAACCAGTGATGGGGGTGTCTACTGGGAAGGCATTGATGAGCCATTACCGCCAGGAGTAACACTGACCTCGTGGAAGAACAAGGATTGGACGCCAGATAACGGTACCCTGTCCCACTCCACAGCTACTCTTAACTTGAATTCAGCAGAGAAAGCCAATTCTGTCATTACGACTTTTTCATTGTATTCTCTCCAGGGGAACCCTGTGCTCATCCCAACTCACGATTCTGCAGTCCAGCCAGCCAGTGCCCCATCATGGACCCAGCGTGGGAATCACCCGAAGGCGTGCCTATCGAAGGGATAATATTCGGAGGCCGCAGACCTGCCGGTAAGAGATGCAGCAGCTGAAGTGTTGACCACAGGAGGGTTGAAACGCAACTGGGCATAGACACAGGTCTTGCTTTCACAGCTGCAAAAGTAAGGAAATAACTATGTTAGTCTAACTTCTCTGCATTAGCCTTTGACACACACACATACAGCCACTAATATTTCAATGTCGGAATTGTTAGATGTTAACACAACAGAGGCAATAATAAGAAAAGGCTGGAGAGCAATCAGGACCCACTAACCTGGGTAACAGATACGTAGCAAATTGCTATACTTGTCTCGATTTGCTGGCAGCTTAACTAGTTCAGACAGGAATTGGTTAGAGAACTGAAACAGTTGTAGACAGTTTACAGGAAAGGAAGTAAAATAAATTGATCAGCTAAAGGTCACTCAAAGTGGGAAAAGAAATAGAAGTAACACTAAGTCTGAGTCTAATATCATGACCACAGAACCAGATTCTATTTCCAGTAAAATCTACTGGGGATTCTGGGGTCCCAGATATCTCCTGCTGGGTAACAAAACATTGGATGTGTTCAATAGTTGGTAGCCAGTTTTGAAAACATTCACACAAACTTCTTTGCTGTAAGAGGGTGGGAAATGAACTGATTAAAAAGAATCAGGAAAAATTAGAATACGTTACACAGTAGCATGCATACAGCAGTATCTCAAAACCTGCCATAAAAAGTGTTTCTGGACCTCTAATTACTGAGGTTATTTTGTTCTTTACAGGTGTGCCTCTTGTATATGAGGCCTTTAACTGGCAGCATGGAGTATTTATAGGAGCAGCTATGAGATCTGAAGCAACAGCAGCTGCTGAGCACAAAGGTAAATCAAAATTTAATCTGCCTACCTGTATTAAAAGCGATCCTCTCTGGACTGCCTGCTCTGTCCTTCCCCTCTGCTCTTTCACATTTCAGTCTTGGCAGCGAATTTTGCAACCTGTGCATTTTCACAATAGAAAATATTTGTACTGGAATTAAAAGCCAAATTCTCTATAAAAGTCAAATTAAGCAAAATAATCCCCGAGGTTGCAAGCATACAGACCAGGGCACAGGCGTGGGGTTGCCAGAAGCCTTGGTATGGAGTTCTTGTTACAGTCTGGGATAAATAAATTTTCTCTTCTGCTAGAGCTCAACATAAATACATGAGTAATGAAAGCCAGCTCTTGAGGATCTCAATTTAGGCTGCTGAATCTTAGACCTGAGATTTAAGAAATTTCATTTCCACTGATTAAAAAAGTTAATTTGTACAGCAAAAACAATGCTTGTATTGTTTCTTAAAGCTCTTTGGTTCAGATGCAGAAGGGTGGTTAAGGGACCATGGGTACTAAATCGTGAGAGGATCTGAATGCCTGCACTTTAGAATACACGTGCTACTACCTTAAATCCTCCATTTTGAACAGGCAAAATCATTATGCACGATCCGTTTGCCATGAGACCTTTCTTTGGCTACAACTTCGGCAAATACTTGGCTCACTGGCTCAGCATGGCACACCGTCCAGCTGCAAAACTACCCAGGATCTTTCATGTTAACTGGTTCCGGAAAGATAGCCAAGGGAAATTCCTGTGGCCTGGCTATGGAGAGAATTCCCGTGTGTTGGAGTGGATGTTCAACAGAATTGAAGGGAAAGTCTCTGCCAAGCCAACTGCCATAGGTTACATCCCTGCTGACACCGCTTTGAACCTGAAGGGTTTAGAAGATGTCAGCTTGACCGAACTGTTTGATGTCTCCAAAGAGTTCTGGGAAAAGGAGGTCGAAGAAATCAAACAATATTTTGAAGTGCAAGTTAACGCTGACCTTCCCTATGAAATAGAAAGAGAAATGCTTGCCTTGGAGATGAGGATAAAACAATTGTAGCTGATCAAAACCACCATTATTTATCAACCCACACATACTAAGACAAACACATTTTACCAGATCACTACTGGAAGCATAAACAGCACACTGATGGGCAGGCAGTTATGATGAAAAGTAGGTCTTAGTTTATTTAGAATATAGGTAGGGGCATTCTAGAAGAAACTCCAGACCTAATGATTTGTAACTACATCAGTTGCTGTGAGTAAGTGAGCAGCTGTGGGGATGTATGTGCACATCCTCTTCAAAACCCTGATCTCCACTTACACGCACATCGAGCCATAATGTGTGTAAATTTCTCGCCTAGTTCTGCATATACAATCCAAACCAATCCAGCCTTCAAGGTGTAGCACATCATTTCTAATCACACAAACCTCTTCGAGTCTCAGACTCTACAGGAAAGAAAGAAGAAAAATAGATGCTGTATATATGTATTACCTAAACATATTTCATGGCTTAAATATTTTGTAGAAAAATGAGTTTGTAACTTTTATCAGAGTGAAAGATGACTTTGTATTACTAATGCATATTTAAGATATTGCTATTATATATGCCTCGTGTTCCTGTGATTTCCAGATGTTTTGAATGGCTTGTTCTTTAAACTACTGGAATAAATGTTTATACAAAACTATGACCTCATTTCCAGTATTCTCACTGTTTATAAACTACAGGCATATAAATTGGGTCTCCTGTCAATACCACAGCACAGAGAAACTCACATGTGGAAGTTCAATGTTGACTAGCATCGATCTGCTACTCCAGCTTAAGCCACATGCTGTCTTTGCAACTTTTATCCAAGTCAAAGGAATGATCCAGAAATTATGGTACCAGCTGCGAGCAGTCACCCAGCTAGTGACGTGCTCTCCATAACCGGGCATTGTTAGTGCTTCAGGCATTTCTAAAGTAAACTGCCCTCTAGGAAAGCTCCATATTAGGACCTTGCTCATTTGCTAAAGTCAAATGATTTGTCTCTGTTCCTTGCTTTTGCAGGAATAAATAGTGGAGCACTTGAAGTAAAGATAATTTAGGAAGAGTTTTCCAAATTTATTGAGATGCCTAAAGCCTTAGAGCTCAATGATAATAGGGAAGGGAGCCTGTGTTGGCTCTCTTGTAGGTCCAAGACATTAAAACCATCCCACGTTCTCCCAATTAAGGTGTCCTTCACACGCTTCCCATGTCCCTGGCAGGTACCCTGCTTTTTCACTTTGAATGCTTGATCTCCCAAAATATATTGCAAATATTTGCTTAGCAAAAAGAAAATCACTTACATTGTGTAATAAGCCTTTTTATAGACCCGCTTCCTTGCAAAACAAACAGTACCAGGGCTGGTCAACAGATGCCCTTCGAAGTTTGCTAGGAGAGGTCACATAGCCTGGAAAGCCTCTAACCACCTCCTGGCTCCATGCTTAGGACTTAACACAGGTGTTATCAACTCTGAAGTGAATAACACAGCATAAGTCAATAGACAGATCACACATAAAACAGACAATAGAAAGCTGTGACAAAAGCAGAGGAGAGCAGTGCAGCCTCTGTACAGATGATCAGCAGTTGACCTGCTTGGTGGTCAAAAGCCACACCTGCGTGGATGCAGGTCTCCTACAGGGTCAGCTTTAGCCTGCGTACTCGAGTGGGCCTCAAATTAAAAGAAAAATGAAGGTGGAAGAGAGTAAATAAGCCAGAGGAAGTGAGCCAAGAGAGACTAGTATATGCACTCAGATTCAAGGACTACCATCACACATATAAAATAAAGTTGTTTATAATGCGATTCTACAAATAGTTCATGAAAGGCTTGGGCCACTCCCAAACTGATATGACAGTATTGGACCTGGTATTTGGAGAAGTCTAAAGAAGAACAAGGAGATCTAAGAAAGCCTGTCATGCTAGCGTCAGAGTTATGGCCAGTGACAGTCTGAGTGCAAGAAACGGGCCTCAGGAGAGGATCCCAGTTCTGAGCAGGGAAAACATGTTCCAGGCACATTTTGCAATGCTGACCAGGTCTACAGAAGCTCAAGGCTTTCCAGAGCTCAGAGCAGCTCCAGTGTGCTGTTCTGCCTTCTCAAACACAACCAGGGTCGATATTCTGAATATACCAAAAGAAAGGACTCGTACTCCATGCCAGAGGGCTCTGTGCCAAAGGCCCAAGCCCAGCAGGCCTATGGATGTGGGAGAACCCAGCAGCACTTGTCCCACACATTGATCTGCTCGCTGAGGAGATCGGTACCATCACTGTGGGCCAACATAACCGTGATCTTACAGCACACACCCAGCTAGCAAGACCAGTGTTACATGGTGCTGTCTCAAGAATATCATTCCCCAGCCCAAACCACTGGATTTTGCATTCTGACCAAGCCCTCTCTTTCTCCTCCTCACCCCAAGAGGCTGGCAGACTTTCTGTCCCGCCACTGCCCTCTGGGTTCTCCTCTGCGTAATCCTCCCCCGCAACACAACGCAACTCGTGGAAAGTGGCTATCACTAGCACTGCTGGCAAAAATATTTAAGCCATTTGCAGTTCTCCCACTCCACACATTTTAACCACATGCACCTTTTCAAACAGTGCTGAGACTGATGGGCACGCAAATCGTTCCGGAAACTACAGAAGAGGGGGGGAAAGACTGCTGTACTGTTAACGCTGAGAACAAGAAAATAACTTTTTGCATGAGTCATTCAACAGCTCCTTTGTATGTAAATATATCCACAACCCATCAGCATCTATGGGGAGTACAATTTACATTTTGAATGATCAAAATGTTTAGTATTGGCAGAGAAAATGTTTAAAAAGAGCGAAGGCGGCGGTTTAAAATTTAGAAACTTAGTCAACCGTGCCAGATTATGATCTCAACTTCTCTCCCTCCAACAAATACTATGCTCCATAAAACCAAAATGAATTAGAACAAAATGCTTTTAAATTGAAATTTGGAATTTCCCCTGATTTTCAAAAGAAAGAGGGGAAGGCAACAAATGCAATAAATTTCAACAAATTAGTAGAGAAATATAAAACTTGGCCTATTAAACGTGATTCAGAGAAGGGGAGCGCAGGAAAGACTAACACATGAAGTGTACGGAGCCGTAGCATTGCCAACAGCTGTGTTATGAAATGCACTTGGTATTCTGGGAAGCGAGAAACAAAATACTTTGTTAAAACACTTGTGGATGTAGGGGTGGCTGAAAAGGAGAGACAAAAATCAAAATCACAATTTAACCGTGAATGCTCCTGAGGGTGCGGTCTCTGGTACCTTGTGTATGCCACCATTCACTGAAGAAGACACCACAGTGATGGAGGCACTACGCCCAGGGGAGGCTGTGCACCCCCCCCCATAACGTTAGCGCAGTCTCTCTAAACAATCTGTCTTTATCTACCCGGGCAAAACATCTGGCTTCAGTGCTCAGTACTCCTATTAGCACGGATAAATCCGTAGAACTCGGACCCAGACCTTGGCGCAACCTTTGCAGGGGCTGAGAAGCCTCCAAGCCTGATGCCGTGTTTTGGGCTCATTTCTAACATTTCAAGGTCAAGTTTTGCCTGTTTTGTCTTGTTCCTTCAAATCCCTCTCTCAGATGTCAGTCTCAGCCGTAATCAGCTTGAGTATAAAAGATATATATACACATGGATTCTGTCAACATGAGGAAGGTTAAACCAAGTAAACACCGAAAAGCAACATCCACCTTGCTGCAGAACTTACTGGAAAAAAGTGGGCCCCAACTTCAAATCTCTCACAACTCTGTGACGACAGGGCTATTTTCAGGGAAAGAAGTAAAATTCAGAGAACTGTCATTTGTGCTCTGGGAAATACTGTTTTCCAAACCCCTTGGCTACCATAGTAACATGATTTATTCCATAGCTGCTGCAGTATAGTCAATTAGCTCCCTAACTGAAAGACAATTATCGTAACTAGAGACATACCTGGCTGGAAGACTACCGAAATGCTGCTTGTGAATGGCAAAGCAGAGTGCTCTAAATTCCAAATTAGTAATCATTATTGTTGATCATGGAGGACATTTCTGGCAGTGGTTTAACCTCAGCAATAGAGAAGGGCACATTTGTCAAATGGGTGCTGGCAAGCCCCAGTCCCTGAGATTCCAAAACACATCCTGCCACATCTGTGAATCTGTATGCAAACCAGCTACATCGAAAAATTAACAAAAAAAAAGAAAAACCCCAAAACGCTATTGTACGCCTTAACTGCATTCTGCAGCCACCACAGATACAACTTTTGGCTGCAAAACTTTGTGAGAAGGATTTTGTGAGCAAATTGTGGAAATCCACATACATTAATATGCAAAATTCAAGCTTTATCTGATCCTTCAAAAGGCAGACATTGTAACGGTGCCTTTGTTGTAAGAGGCTGTGCAGAAGACCTCTGAGCTGTCTCTATCCAGCGTGAAGGGCTTTATGCTGCCTCCATTGCCATCGGTGACAGTGGTCACCTCAGAATTCATTTTGCTCTTCCGTACACTGGCACCATTGGACTTGCCGTGGCTTTTCTCCAGTGTAATTGTGACCAGATGTAGGTTCTGAGATTATCCAACTTCAGCCTTTGTTCAGGCTGATAAACTGCTAGCAGAACTTTTTCTAACACACATCCCAGAAATGTTCTTTGTATCTTCTTTGGAAACGTCAGATACTGGCCATTGGAAAAAAGAAAACATCTGGTTTCATCCTCCCAAAGGAACATATCAAAGTTTTCGTGCTGTTTTTATGCAGCCTCAAGGCCTTTTATTCGGTTAAAATTCCTTTGTAAAACTGGTTTTTTTGCTGTTGTTGTTTGGGGTTTGTTTTTTTTTTTTTTAAACCAAGCTACTAGTTTTTGTTCTTTTTCTTGTAAAGAATCACACCACCATTTCTCAGGTTGAGATGGCCAAGGAACAGTTCTTCCCAGAAATTTGCTCCTGACAAACTGTTCTCCAGAACAAACCAAGCTCATCCTCATCCTAGCTTCTAGGCTCACAGTTAACAGATCTTACCCTTACTTTGTATAGTTTGGGGGGCTTTAAACTAATAGTCCGAACTCTTCCCCCATCCTCGTCTCATCAGTGAAATCCTAGGAAGGCCCTGTCACCATGGTGGAGGCTGGCACAGCAACGGCATGCGCATATGAATACCACCTCAGCTACGAATGTGAAGAGCACAACAACACCTTGTTTTACCCACCGGAAGCCATCGCTATATTTATCTGTGTCTTCCTGAACAGATGAGAAACTTCCCATGGTGTTCTGGAGCTCCAGATCCTGAGAGCAGCTCTGAATAGCAGCTTTAAATTTAACCAAGATTGGAAAGATGATGCCAGTTCAGCTGGCTCAGAACCCAAGGCAGCCTTGCTTGCAAGTGGCATGCAGATAAATTCCAGCCCAGAGGGCAAACAACATCGCCACTGGTACCCAGTAACGCTGCAGAAGTGCCATGACTTTGCATGACTTGCCCACCGCTAAGCCTAGAGCGGTACAGCTCTCCCAGGAGTTATTCCTGCTGGCAGAAGCCAGAAGGGTGGTGAGACCCAGCCGCACCTTCTGTAGCGGACAGTGCATTGCACTGGCTCTCATTAAGCAATCTGACCTTTTCCTATAGCTCGCTCAGCCATGACCAGGCTAACGTAAGTGTGCCTGAACTTTTGTTCCACCCCTGCCACTGGATTGCCTTAATGTGAAATAGCAAGTTCACGAAGAGCCACATGGCAGTGACACTGGAGCAGGACAGCAGAGCTCCTGCTGGCTTCCACAGTGACAAGAAGAAACTGTGGGTTCTTTGCTGAGGTTTGGTTTTGTACATTTGGTCTGGTTTTGCATTTCAGTTTGGGATATTACCAACAGTTACTTGAAGCTCCAGAGGTAGCCAGCAGGGGAAAAAAAAAAAGCTATAAATTTAACTAGGACAGCACTTGGGGAAGTGAGGGGGAGGCTGTTTGAGAACTGTGGGTTGACTGGTGGTCTTGAAGCATAAAAAACAATATTCTTCTGACACTAGTAAGTAGAAGCAGGCCTTGGATTCCACGGAGCTTTCTTTATTTTATAAAGACAGAAACCTGGCTCTATTTCTTCCTAGTTATCTACACTCAGGCACCCCTCCACCCTTGAAGGAGATTAGTAGTGATAATGCATCTGGTACCTGCCCCAGCAATAACAGATCTATGTGGAGGAGATTACAAGAAATTGTTTGGCCTTCTGCCCAGTCCTAGAAGTCCCACCAACCATTTCCAGAAGTCCCATCAGTTTTTATGGCTCGTCTCTCAAGAAGGCTGCTGAAACCTACGTGAAGGAGAGACTTTAAAAAGATTTTTGCAGACATTTATTTCTGGCCAAATTATGATTGCTTGGAGGAAAAAGAAGCCACCATACAAATCTTGTTAGAGACTTCAGCAGGAACTCACAAACCCATGCAGAACTGAGATAAGCTAAAAAAAGCAGTAGCATCCAGGAGGGAAAGACAGACCAGCCAGCCAAATGCAACTCTAATTCCAACCCGTGACAGACCTCTGGGGCAGCTCCAAAGCCACTTAGCACAAGCGTGGAGCTGGGCCAGGAGGAGACGCTGGCACCAGAAGAACAGCTCTAGCAAGTCCAGACTGCAGTTCGGTGATGTGCTGAGGGGGACAGACTCGGGCAGGCTCGTTACCCCCAGTACCGCAGACGCGCAGCTCCTCACCTCCGAAGCCCTCCGGTCAGCCACCCAGGGACACCGTGATCCCCGAGCTCCCTGCGCAGTGTGCACGCGCGTGTGCCTGCATAGCAAAACAGCGTAACGGCACATCTGTCACTGACACAAAAGCACGCTGGCAACGCTCGGTGCGGCTTGGCAGGGGAACCTGCATCAACTGTCTGCAGTCCAAGGTCTAAAGGGCAATCTGCCTTCAGAGGCGCCTGTAACTTCAAGGAACTGTGTCCTGGAGTGGAACCAGTGCCTCTGCATCACGCCGCCTGCACCGGGCCCCCGACACGCGCCAGGCAAGCACTCTGCCCGCTTTGTGCCGCGCAGGAGGTGAATTTCCCAAGGGGAAAACGCACACAGAGCATCCCGAGAGGCTAAAGGCGAGCCCCTGCGCCTCTCGGATGCCTTCGGGCTCCACCGGAGGGACTGCTGTGCCGGTGCAGGCAGAGTACATGGGACGCCAGCACAGGAACCCCAGGAGCTGGGAATATTTACAACAGTAGAGACTGAAAAAAGGCCTTTTTTTGCAGGAATATCGTGCCAGGAAGGCGACTGTACTGATTAGCTTAGTGCGGGACGAGGAGACTGCTGACAGCTCTCTGGCCTGGGGCTCCCCAGGCAGCGCTGTTCAGTGCTGTAGGGGGAAGGTAAAGGAAGGGGACCAGCTGCTTGGGGACCAGACAGCTTCTAGCAATGACAGCTAGAGAGCTCCCTGCGGGCTGTGTCACACTGCTGCGGTGTCTCCAGACCAGCAGCTCTCCCCCATATAACTATACCCTCAGAAAGCAGAAGCTGGAAGCTGCTTCTGTTCCAGTTGCTGGAGAGAAGCTCCCAACCTCCTGGTCCAGGTGAACATGTTTGCTGGATTCTGTCCCTGCTGCAGGCACAGCGGGAAGGCCAGGGAGGGCATCTGTTCCCAAGACATTTATGATGGCACCGGGTTCCTTTGAACTATGAATTTGAACAGAAACCAATGTTGCACCTTAAATGTCACTGCTAGGCAGAAGGAAAGTCATGAATCTTTAGCAATCTTCCCAACATCATGATTTTTGAGCAGAAAATGAATATACATTGGAAGAAACACTACAGCTGTGACTGCCTCGGTGAAGCCATTAACAAATGCAGCCTAACACGTCCCACCGCAGCCAGCCCCGTCTGAGGGCTGCTGGGTCTTTCTCCCATCCTTCTTCTCTCCCCGTTGCTCTGCTTATTGTTTGCTTCATTGTTAATCCCACCTAATTTAAAAATAGGAAATTGATTTCTTATGTATCCATTACAAACCAAATCATTTCTTTATTACAGCACGGATCATATTTCATAAGCAAGTCATGGAAAATTAAAACCATGCCTGTTGCTTTGATGAAATAATGGAGAGAAGCTGGAGGGGAAGGCACAGACAGCTGGGGGCTGTCATGCAATCAGTGGTGCAAGTTAACTCTTCACAGGCACCCAAGGCTCCCGCAGCTGCCAGCTTTCCTCCTCCAAACTTCAGGTTACAGCACAAAGTACTCCCCTACCACTAAAACTCAAAAGAATTTAAGGAGAGGAATGCACCCCCTCTGAACAAACTAGGTGGGTGGTTTTGGTGGCCAGAGGTTCCGCTGTTAACGGGCAGCTTGCAGCCTGCCTGTGCGCAGAGCCGGACACCTCAGCGCCGCTGAAACGAGGTGCCTGACAGTCGCTGTTGCACAGTGTACACACAGGAACACACAATACCGGCCACACGCCAGCCCAGAAATCCTTGTAACAAATACTTCCAGGCCTTGGGCATATGAGGCTGTCGTGCTCTGCTACCAGGTGGGGACATTTAGACCGAAGGGGAACCACGTTTGCCTGGAGAGATATTCCGTATACACTGCACACAGGTTAGTCGGTACAGCAGGCACCCCAGCCAGAGCAACAACTAGTTAGCAGCGTACTGTGACTCGGAGCAGATTATAAATTAAAACAAAATCCATTGTGTGCATTACCAAGGATTTATGGACTGCTCTATGAACCTCCCTGTGGAGCAGACGGGACATGGGTCCTCTGAAAAGTAATCCAGATAAGTACTACAGCTCGCAGGACATTGCAACATCCAGCCCAAAGTTCATCGACTGCTTCATTAACATGCTGATCTCCAGGAATTACAGCCAAACAAAACCTCCTCAGTTTCCCTCTGTGAAGCAAAAAGGTCAGTGAGTTATCACTGCGTGGAATGCTTTTTATAATATTATCTATAGACATATCCATACAAAAATACCGTAACAACAAAGAATAAGCAAAGCTGTCGCAGCAGGCCACAAGCAGACTCCATGAGAGTGAAGGGTAGCAGAAGGGATTGTTTCAGCACAGTAATTCATGTCCAGTCTATTCATCTCTATGAACACCCTTTTGAGCAAGAAAATTTTCACCTCCTTTGGGCTGAGAGTCTCCTATTTCAAACAAAGAGCCCACGTTACAATATCTTACAAGTCTGCGTTACTCTAAGTCTGCCACAGCTCAGGGTCTTGCTGTTCTTTCTGGAAGTTTGGGCCAGCAAGACTGTCACCCTAAAGTAATTCTTACACGAGCTAGGAGGACTGCAAACGTCTGAGCCAGCCCTGCCCCTGCCCCACGAGGAGGCTGGCCAGCACGCAGCAGGCATCTGCCAGTTCGTTGCAAAGAGCTTCCTAAGAAGCGAGCCAAAGAAAGCCCTCTTAAAACTCTTTATGGTCCTTCTGTACTGATGGTTCTCAGAATGTGAAAACAAGTTTCGTAACTCGGTGGGAGCGAAGGAAACTGGCTCTTTCCAGGAACATCCTGCATCATCTCTCGTGCCCCCACCTCTGAAGGGCTCCTCCAAAGCTGTGTCACTGGGAGATACCATGCTCCTTCCTGCTAGTTTCTCCATTGGCTGCTACTACGTTGAACCAACTTATTTATGCAATAAAGATCCCAAGAAACACTGTAAACTACTGTGAATTACCACCGAGCTCCAAAATCAGCTACAATGGCCAGAGCTCTCAGCCTCTGCAACCTTCTCCTACATAAGAGGCATTTCAAGTCTTTACACTGTTTTCTGGTCTGCCATGTTGCTCCCTCATCCAACTTTGCCAGAAAGTCACTCCTCTGTAGTTTCTACCAGAACTTCAATGCTTATCAAATACATTATAGAATTATTTTCAAGGAGTTCCTTCTTTAGAAAATATCTTCCAGTTCTAACAAGTATTTGTTTTGATGGTACATTTGATAAGACAGTCACCAAAAAAACAGATCAGAAACACAGAAACATTCATTTGCACTTGCACAACAGACCCGACTCGCCACGCTAACAGTGTAATGGAACCACTGGATGTTTTCATTAGCTCTGTTTGCATTATGACAGCAACAATAACTCCCAGACAGAAGTTGAGACAAGACACAGTAATTAGGTCAAACCTTTGGGATAGGCCTGTCCTTGCAAAACGTAAAGGCAAGTTACTCTCCTGCTGCCCAAGCTCTGAGCACCGTGCTACTGCTGTGGGTTGTCTTAGCAGGGTAAGGTGGACGAAATGAGGGTCATTCTGCCTTTTGCTGTTCTTCACAATTACCCGGTGATTAATTGATCTTGATTAATTATTTAAGGTAAATAGAGCTTTTCTGACCTAACGGTAACATGTAAACTGATTAACTTTACAAAGCCAGCAAAATGATCTGCACAGTGAGATCAGCTCTTGCAATGCATTATTCAGGGCAAGTTATCCTGTGTCACTGCTGCCGTACACAAGACTGATCGTGGAGGTGCAGCGTGGGTCTCCTTGGGGTGAGGGTTAGACTCCCCCAGCACCTTCACACCAGTGGGAAGGGAGGAGGAAGAGGAATATGAGGGGCAGAAGAAGGAGGAACTGCCCTGTGCTATGGTAGCAACTGGTGCCTCCTGGGGTTCTATCCACAGGGGCTTGGGGGAAGGAAGGAAAAGAAAATGAGCACTTGTGGGGTGGGATGAGGACTGGGGGAGACAGCAGAGCAGCGACAAGAAACGAGGCACCTTTGAAGGCAGGTTTGAGCAGCCCAGTAGGACCAGGCTGCAGTTTGGCTCACAGAGCCAGACACTGCTGCTAACACAGCCCGACCCCTGTTTTGGCAGTCTTGTCACATCTGTAACACCACTAGGGGTTACAGGGCAAAAAAGTTTATTTTTTTTGCAGATAATGCCTATCTTTGCTAGAAATCAAACCTAGATAAAAGCTTTCCACGAGATTCTGCTTAGATTCGCGCCTGAGCTTCGCGACGGGAGCCGCAGTGCCCTATCCGGGCTGATGAGCAATTCTGTAAAATCGATTCCTGGAGTAACTTACACACACCAGAAGAAAGTTGTTTGTTTAGATATCTACAGTATTCCCCACCTCTTCTGGCCAATTGCCAAGGCAGGTACACAGATAAATGAGAAGAAAACACTCGTCACAGGCTTCAGGGGAGAAGCAGATAAGGCTGATAAGGCAGCAAGTGAAATTCTCCTCCAGGTTCCCATGCAAATACAGCCTTGGGCAAAGGCTGCTCTGTTACAGCAGAAATACTGCTCTGGTTCTTTGAAATAACAGCACCCTCAGGCACAAACAGGACAATAACCTCCCACCTCCATCAAAAGTTCCTTGTCCAGAGAACTTATGGTCAAAACAGGCAGGACCCAGAGCAGCTGGGAGGAAAAAGAGGTGCCCAGATTCCTCCCTGGAGGCATAGGGATGGGTGGGAGACCCAGCACGAGGTGGATCTTTCGACACAAGCCAAGGTCACCACGCCAGGGAAGCAGCCTCCCTACAGGCTAGCTCTGAGGTTGAGGGTGTTGCTAGTTTACAGAATAGAGGCGAAAGAGATGGGGACACCAGAAGCAAGCTCACAGGTCAGCACTACCAGCGTGATCCCCATCACTACAGGCTGGAAGGAGACCAAACCGCATCAAAACTGTCCCATGCTGCTGCCACCAGCCAGGAGGAAGAGTACAGAAGATGGGAACATCCCCAACCTGCAGGATGGGCTAAGCCCAAACCCAAAAATCCTCCAGTCAGTGAGAACTTCCTTAACAATCTGGCTATGCCATCAAAGGCTTTGAAATCATCTCCCTCCCTTTAAAACAGATTCATAAAGTCTCACGAGCCATATTACAAAAAAAGTGATAGAGGGTTTCTGCCAAATTGCTGACACTTCAGGGTTCCCCCACCACCACCTCCAGTTCCTTTTACATCCCAAAAATTCCTTCCCTGTATTTATTTCTACTCGGTTTTCTACCTCTGGGACCTGAGCAAGCCATCGAACCTGCATTAAACATGCCACAAAAGAATTTAAGCCTTGACACGGCCAAAATATTGGTTTCCAATGAAACACAACAAAAAGCTAAGATGAAGTAACTATTTCAGCAGCTTGTGCAGCCATGTAAATAGATGTTGCCAAGGGAGACTGAAGAGAGATAAGACTCCACCACCCCTCTGGAGCTCACAAAGGAAGCGTTCAGATCCAAACCCCGTTTCCCAGCAGTGTTCCCTGCTCCGGCTTCAGCTGAAATAATGGCTAAGTCACATTTTAAAAAATAAATGTTTTAAGAAGGGACAAAAAGATTCAGGCTTCCCAGCTGGGCACCAGGAAGGCATTTCCTCTCAGGGCGGGTTTCATTTCCAAACCATAGGACATCTGCAGTCTCCAAGCCACGAGGAAGGGACTGAGCAGACCTCAGGCCTGACCCAGGCCAGCAGCAAGAACAAGAGCACTCAGTGTTTGTTTTTACTGAAAAATATGTATTTCTTTGGATGGTAACCTTCACTGGAAACCCCCAGACCTACCAGGCTGCCTCATTCCAACTACTCCAAAGGCAGAAACCAGGCAGAAAGGGTCTGGCAAGGCTGGAAGAGCTGAGCTGCAGGTCCTGGGATGCTGGGGATGTGTGGAGGGGCCATGCGCTGCACCTACGGAGGTTCAGGTTGAACACCAGGAAACTTTCTCCTGGAGGGTTGGTGCAATGCAGCAAGGCTGCCTGGAAGGCTGAGAAGTCTCTGTCCTTGGAGGTTCACAAGTCAAGACACAGCTGACCCAACCCAACCCTGGAAACAGCTCAGAGACCAAACTAGAGCCGCCCCGAGGTCCCTCTCACCCAACACTTCCACAAACACGAAGGGAATCAGTGCAAAAGGAGATGAATACAAGACTGACCACAAAGGTACGACCAGCAGGTACAGGAAAAAGGCCGCTCTAAAATAAGTGGTTTTATCCCTGTGTGTTAATTAACACTGAGCCTGATAAAGCCTAACTACACATTTGTTCCAATTAAGAGAGGAGGCCACTTGGCAGCTCCCTCATTGGTTCCTTTATCCCAGGGACACCCACACCGGACAAAAACACTCAGGAATGCAGCTCCAGCTCACCCGCTGGCGTAACGTGTTTGCTCTCCGACGCACCGGCCTCCCGCTTGCAGCCGGCCGCACTGGCTGTACTTTGGCCCTGGAACATTTCACCTGGATGTGTGAACCCAGCGCTACAGCCACAGGGTAAACATCGTATTTCCAGAGGACAACGCACACGCCACTTCGTTAAGTAAACCGATGGGCATACTGACTTTATTTGTGTCCAGCCTTTTCGGTAAATTACCAGGGCAGACTGGGCCAGTTCTGCAGAAATCGCAGGGATCCTGCGGGCCCCGAGGGCTCTGCTTTCCCAGGAGGTGCTGGCGGAGCAGTAGTGGGGAAGCTGGAGCCCTGCAGCAGCTCAGGCCACCGGGCTCCTGGGGTCCCGCTCCCACAGAAGCAAAACCAGCTGGGTTTTGTGGTGGTCTGGGTTTGGAGTGGCTGGGGAGAAGGGAAGCAGGGCTGCTGGGTGGCTCAGGCGTAGGCAGCAAGCACAGTCTGGTGCGTGGTTACCCCACGCTGCATTGCCTAGATGACATCTCTGCCTAAACCAGCTCCCTAGCGCTAAGGAAATCAGCCCTCGAGCGCCAGGCTGCTCCCTCCTACACACAGCCCCCACTAACGCCAGCCATGGGGTGTGTGACACAGACCCCATCCCACACCAAGCTGCGCAAAGTCCCTTTACGCGAGGCTGGGTGCCCGCCCAGCCAGGACATGCTGCTGCGTGGCCGGAGGGCAGGCTGCCTTGGGTCGCTGAATCTCACTGCTGCGTGAAGGAAGGCAGGATTTGGGGCTTTTGTAACTGGGTGTTTTGTTTGTTTTAAAAGTACATCTTGTTTCAGGTAACCACTGAAGGCAAGTTCAATGCTAATAGTGCAAAAAGTCCCCCGATGAATACACAAGTGTGCACTGGTTTAGGAGGAGCATGCTGCCTGGCGTTAAGTTGCCCCTCTCAGCTGAGCTGCAGTCCCAGGCCAGAAACACTCTTAGCACAGACTGCATTAGCCTAAACCTCTTCCATGACAGGCTAACCTACCCCAGCACATGTGCTGAGGACCAAAGGGCCAGTTTCTGTGGCTCAGCTAACGACACCCCTAAGCTACAGTGCCTTGGCCATGTATTGGGGCCCTTCTCTGCAATCAACATTTAACACCCATAACTTAAACCAACCCAGCAGAGAGGTGCCTCACGTCTGGATACCTGCCAGTTAAACCTGAGTTCAGGGTGAGCCTGAGCAAACTTCACCTCTGATGGCAAGGTAAAGCTGGCAGCGTCTGCACTCATTCCAGCTAAGGAACTCCCTCCACCCAGGCACCCTCCCAAGATAAAGCTTCTGTCCCAGCTATGACCAATAGCTCCAGTTTATCACGTATTGTCTGGTTGTTAACGTGGCGCTTATCTCTTAATACACAAACAGAGAGAGGAGGTCAAAATAACCCCTCTCTACTCACCTCCTGTCTTAAAAAGGACAGAGTACCCAGAAGATTTTGCACACTAAAACTAATAATAAAAAAATCAGGATACTCTGAATTGCCACAAATTATACCTACTCAAACAGGTCTGCAGGTCAAAGCACCACCGGAGGAGTGCTAGCTGCATGTCTATACTAATTCCCATTACAAAACGTGCTAGCCTCCCTAATTTGTCTCAAGAGGGTAGTGAAGTTATCACCGTGATATTGAAAGATAAGGGGACACCAGTGCCCGTTCAATGCTACGCCACCAGGCCTCAGTTCTGGAGGTTACAGTGCTGACCCTGCCCCTTCCCCAGCAGCCAGACCAAGCCCTCAGCGGCGGTTGTGCAAATGCCCCCCCCGATCATCAGCGCTGGGAAAGCGCTTAGCCAGCTCGCGTACAAATCCCACGTGCACACACATGTAACAAAAAGCCCTTTTTGTTCCTGCAGACATCTTTTTCAGTGGAGGTGTGAGCCAGTTTCCACAGGATGATTTTCCAGCAGAAAGACCCAGGGGGGGAGTAGCTCAGCTGCCCCTTTTGCAGACCGGAGCAGAAAGGGACCACTCCCCCACACCCCAGAGGACAGCTCACTGGGGCTGGCCCAAGCCCTCCTGCCAGGTCAAAGCCACCAGGCAAGGATGCCCAGCCCAAAGGATGGTGTTCATGTGCACACACCAGAGGAGAAGACAGGAGGCAGCCACAGAGATCCGGTAACTTCAGAGGAAAGCACCAGCTGAAGGAGCCTTCAGCCCCTACAGAGGGTTCACCCAGAGCCCCCCAGCCCAGCGCAGAGCCAGCCCCAACACTTGCCTTCATGCAGCAGCACTCCCCTCTCCCACCACAGGCGGAAAGGGCCTTTCTGCTGCTCCCCAGGCAGCACCTCCGGGCAGGCCCCAGCTCCTCCACCCCGTCCTTATAGGGACCCTCCAGGTGCCCCTCGTCAGCACCCATGGGCTGCCATTAACCCCTCCCGCCCCCGCCCTGCTCCCGCTCGTTTGCGGAGGCGGGGAAGCGTTGGATTATCCGGGGGTGATGGGGATGGAGAGGGGAAGCAGGGAGACATTCCTTCCCTCGGAGATCCAGGGTGGCAGGAAAGGGGCTGTGGGGGGTGTGAACGGCCACGGGACACGCTGCCATGTACTCCCAGATCCTGCTTGGGTCATTTCAAGCATCCTTATCGTTACCCAGCCTGGCGGTGGCTGTCCCCTTATTCGTTCCTCACACTGCTCTCATCCCCTGCTGCAGGAAATCGGGCCGGGCTGTCCCGGCCGGGCGCGCAGCCGGGAGCCGCGCACCTTCCCCGGGACGGCCCGCAAAGAGGCTCCTTCGCTCGCCATCTCGTGGTGGCGGCAGGCAGCCTGCCACGGCCCGNCCCCATCCCACATCCCCCCCTCACCAGGGGCCCGGAGCAGGGACGGGGCAGGGTCTGGGCCACCGCTGTGCCATGGGGTGCTGGGGACCTGCAGCACCCATCCACACCGGACACCGGTCAGGTCCCCCTTGCTTGTCCGTGAGCAAGTGTGACCCAGCCCAGCAGTGTCCGTGGGTTTGCACCAGTGTCACCCGGCATGGACTTGTCCCTGTGCCTGCAGGGCCTCCTTGCAGAGTCGCTCCCACCCCAGACATTTCCCCCGCCTTTGCCAGGAGCTGCACCAGGAGATCAGCACGACGGGGGTGATAATGCGTTGGCCACGCACAGATTTAGTGCTCTCTCGCAAGTGCCCGCCATGGGACGGGACATGCCGGGAGAGCCTCTCCGTGGTGGAGGGACTGCTGGGGCAGCAAGCAGGCAGCTCTGCGCTGGCACGGCTCTGCAACCAGCCGGCACTGTGCTGCGGGAAGAGCTCCTGCCTCAAACCCTTCAGCTTTTTTCTTTTTCCCTGGGCAGCCAGGGCAGGACCCAGTACCATCCCTCTGCCGTGCTGCCACCCTGCGCCAGGCTGCGGGGCTGGGCTCCGTACCACTGCTGTGCGCGCACTCCAACTGCAGGCTTGCCCAAATGGTTTTCATTAAACCTACAAAGGGAAATTCGCCCCAGAAAAGAGCCGATGCCTGGAAGCTCTTCCAAGCCTGGATACCAAAGACACGGCTTCTGCAATGTGCCCCCTCGGGTAGGGTCCTCCAGGACCTGCTGTGCAGCCCCAGCCCCTCTTTCAGCATCCCTCACCCTTCCCACCCCTCCAGCACTTCCAGTCTCCACCAGACTTACTCTTTTTCTGTTTGTTCCCTCTAATTTGGGATGAACAGCACAAAAGGAGCAATTTTGCTCCCCACCCCCTTCCCATCCACCCTCCTCCCCTGTCTGGCAGGTCTGTGTTATTATTAAGACACTTGAGATTATGGTTGTCTGAAAGTTGAAGAATGACAGCAAAGAACCAGATGCTATACGCTGATAAATTACAAGGGCATTATGCGGAGGCAGCTGTACCATATAAAAGCCTAGTTTTTATACCACGCCATGATTTTCCATGTGGCATCGTATGGTTCCAGCATCTGGGCGTCACCGTCAATGTCTCCCGTATATTTTGCTGAGCACTGTCATTATGATAATGAAGAAATTGCAGCAGACGTTAATTGCAGTTCCCGCTGGCTATTGCGAGAACTCGAAGGCATCGGAGCAGCCTGGCAGGTCCTCTCTCATCTCGCAGGGGGTTTCTTTACAGTGTTGGCAGCAGACGAGAAGGGTCTGGATGGCTCTGAGTGCTGTGAGCAGCATCCAAGCCCTGCTCTCCCTGTGGCTGTCACCAGTTGGGACTGGCCAGCACTGGTTGGCGTGCTGAGATGAAGTCAGCAGGTCTCTGTTCACTTCCTGCCGCAGCAGTTTGTAAATTCTCTTCCCCCACTTGGTTTTCTCATTAGTCGTAGTAGGGAAGGCAAAAAGGACTTAAAAAAGTTTATTCTCCGTCTCTTTGTCATGCATTTAGGGATGTCCAGGCCAGAACTAGAGCTGTCACATCACGAGCTGCCCCAGGCTGGCAGCACTGCAGGAGGCGATTCCCCCTTGGAGCAGCCTCCCCTCCCCTGGGGTTGCAGCAGTGGGCTCTCGGTGGCAGCAGCCAGGTTGTTCATGATGGGGAGGTGGGTCTCCTGCTCAAAAATACAGCTGTAAGGTACACATGTATCTGAAGACCTACTGGCAGGACATAACGTCTTCATTTTGCTAATTAGTTCTGAATTTGGAAACATTCAAACTGTGGTCCTCTTTGGACCAAAATATCAAGGCTCAGCTCTAGGTTTGTCCTTTCTAACCTCCCTGCAGTCCAGGGAGCTCTGGCTGCATGCAAAGCTACTCAGGACACGAAGGACATGGAGCTGCTGGAGTGAGCCCAGAGGAGGCCCTGGAGATGCTGTGAGGGCTGGAGCCCCTCTGCTCTGGAGACAGGCTGGGGGAGCTGGGCTTGTCCAGCCTGGAGCAGAGAAGGCTGCGGGGAGCCCTTGGAGCCCCT
>VWZZ01005824.1:1335073-1349907 GCA_013399095.1 Psophia crepitans | reverse complement strand
TGGCAGGGAGGCGAGTCGGAGGGCTGACAGCAGTCTGCACTGCACAGCCACTGCCTGCAGCACGGGAATCACATCCCTGCTGGGGACGGGACGCCAGGCTCCTGACGGAGACCGTCCTGGGGTGCAGTTTTCAGCAGGGAGGGTTCCAGTCAGGGGTAGCCTGGAGAGCTGCTCCAGGAACATGCAATTGAAAAGTACCCAAGAGGTGCAATGAGGCTGCAGGAAAAGGACATGGGACGCTGTTGACACTGTCATAAAATGAGAGGAGGGAAACATCGTGGAGCTCAAGTGAGCAGGGCACTTTGTTCACTAGACTCAAAAGCATTTAACATTAGACTGAAACAAAAACCAAAAGCATTTGTTAAGATCAAACAGCGTTTGTGCCAGCTATTGTCAAACCTCCAGCTACCAGGAAAGAAGAGGAACGAGATGACCATCAGGCATTAAACCCATGGAGAGGCAGAGCAGGACAGGCGGGTACCCTCCCGTGGGCGATGCCGGAGCCGTGCAGCGACTGACGCTGACCCAGCGCTGCTGGGGAATTAGCTCACTGCTCAGGTATGGCTCGGCCACAAACCTTCCCCCGGCTGCCACGGGCCGGGAGCCACAATTAGCAGCGATGCTCCGGCAGCTGCATCGGGCGCGTCTCCTCGGGGTGGGACTTGGGGCTTGGTAACGCCGGGTCTGACTGCCCAGCCCTGCACCCAGAGCAGCGCCTGGGGGGGTCACCTGTGGTCCCAGCGTCTGGGGAGTGCATAGCAGCCCCACAGCCTCCCGCGTCAGCCGTGGGCATGCAGAGAGGTGCCATGGGCAGCCTCGCATGGGCTGGCGCTGCTGGGGATGGGGAGCTCGAGCCGTGCCAGGCAGGCAGACCTGCATGGGGGTCAGTGCCCCGCGGTGCCAGCAGCCAGCCCCATTGCCCATCGTGTGGTGCAGGCACTTCCCGCTGCCCCTGAGGGAGACACCGCCATCACAGCGTCAGCACGGGTGCCTTCCCATCCCTGGCAGATGTCTTCGATGGAAAGAAAAGGCCTGGAGGACACGGGAGATTTTCCTGCAGGGAGAGAAAAAAAAGAAATGAAAAAGAAAAAACAGGAGAAAGAAGAAAGAGGGAGGCTGCCCGTCTCAGCTCATCGCTGCCTGGCACCTGTGTCCCGGGGCAGGCGTCCAAGCGCGCCGAGAGCAGGCGCGGTGCCATCGCAGCAGATGGGCACGAAGGCAGGCAGCCCCGAGCCCGCGATCCTGCCGCAGCTCAGGGAGGGGGGCGGCTGTTTAGGGCAAATTTCCCAGCTGAGAATGTCAAAACAGCTGCCAGTCTGGAGTTTATACACCTATAATTAAGGGGGTATGTGATTTCTAATCCAGCTCAAACGGAGCTGGATTAATTGGCAAACCTAAAAATAGCATCCATGACCATGTAAGGCAAGCTTTTGTGTGCGGTTTAAATTAGGAAAGTGGGCTCTGGCTGTTTGGAGTGTGCTGGGAGAGACAGAGGCATCCTTCTGCCTGCAAGGGCCTGATCCTGCTGAGGGACAGGAGGAGCCCGCAGTGCACAGCGCTATCCAAGTAACAGCCTGGGGCACTCAGGAGGACCCAGGGCAGGAGGCCAGCACCTTCACCCCGGGGAGACGTGTCCCAGGGCAGCTCCCCTCAGCGGTGACCCCTTGGCAGCCTCAGCCCCGGCTGCTCTGTGTCCCCTCCCCATGCGCCAGAGACCCAGAGGCTCACCGTTCTACCTGGCATGTCGTTTATAAGAGTCCACAGCAAGTCTGCCTGCTCTGTTTGTGATGCCCAGCAGCTTTACACGGTGGAAAGGGACATTCTGAATTCCTGGAGACTCCTTGGGACCCCCCCAGGAGACACATCTACTCCCCACCCCGTTCCCGGCCAGCTTTGCACCACCGCAGCCAACGCAGAAGAACCGCCATTACTTGTGCTCGGTGATCCGCTCCCTCTCTCGAGCGCTCATCTACCCGAAGCCAGACTGCAAGGTTAAATTGCTTTTAATTTTTGTTTAATTATCTGCAGTGGCACAAATAACTAACAGCATCGATTTGAACTTGGCACACAAAGGCAGGTTCCAAATGGCAAAGCATATTATGAGATCGAATTATTAAACGTAGCTAATGAGCAAAATAATGATGTGGTGCCAAGCTATAAAAGGTTAGACTTTAAAGTTGTCACAGTTCATGAGCAAGAAAGATTTAATCGCATTCTTAATCAAATATTTATATGATAATGTGTTTTAATCAAAATAATAGCAATTAATTTGGAAAGGAATACATTGTGTGCTTCCTGGTCTTGCTCTGCAGAGAGTTTTTGCGGTGGAGTTGCAGAGCACGCGTTTCCTTACTGGATAATAAATCCCTCCCAGCTGTAAGGTGTTCCGGCTGCCTGTGCCTGGGGACACGCTGCCGGGGGAACACATTGCAGGAGCAATTCAACACACTGCGGGTGCCCCTCACCCCACAGGGAGCCCTGTGCCCTCCCGGGTGCCGTCACGGGCCGGTGCTGGGTCCTGCTCCATCCCACCGCGGGGCCGGGCAGCCCCGGCCATGCACAGCACAGGGCAGCGGGACCCACGCTGGCACCCGTCGGTGAGCCGGGGCCTCTCGCTATGTCTTTGAAGCATTTACTGTTCACAAATGATTTAGCTGCTACTTCTTTCCCTCTGAATCCTGCCAAAGCTCATAACTCTCCCTGGCAGCTGATGCTATCGCAATGGTTTCCAGCTGTGCAAGAAGCAGCTTAAAATGGCTGCTGAGCTGGAGCACCGATCCTCTCCTTCCTCCTCCTCCTCCGTTCCTGGGCAGCGAAGCAAGGGGACGCAGGCCAGCGCTTGCCCGCTCCCCTCCCTCCTGCGGGACCTTACAGCCCCTCCTGCCCCGCTTGGCAGAGCTCAGGTCTGCGACTGGATGCTGAGCGTTGAGGTGCAGTGAGGTTTGCTCTGGCCTTTTAGTCTGGTATGTTAAAAATATAAAAACGGGCAGCTGAAAGAAGCAACAGCCCCCACCAACACCAGGGTTAGATTCCGAGTGCCTGCAGAGCACGGATGTGGCTGCCCTGTCCACCCCTGCTGAGATACCACTTGTGAATGCTGTGAAGAAAAGGCCATGGAGGCTGAAGAGGTGGGACGGGCGTGAAGCTGCCATAGTGAAGAAAAATATCTAAAACTTTGTCCAAAAACTCTAAATGAAACTTGTTTGAAATTTAAAAAAGCCTGGAAGACTATTTCTAGCAGGTGTTGCAACAGCCAGAACACCATCAGAGAACATCATCCCTTAAGGAGAGCATCAAAGTCCCTCCAACACAATTAGCTGAGGGAAGCATCCACAAAATTCCAGGATTTCTTTTAACGGAGCCTCCAAACCACCGGTGTTCACTAAAGGCAGGGAAAGATCTTCAAAACGCCATAGCAAGCGAAACAGAGCCCACTGAAAGGGGCCGTCGCTCAGCCCAGCCCCCAGTAAGGACATGCCAGTGGCTTTTGGGAAGGACCACAAGGGCTGCCAGGACCGCAGCAGCCCCCCGGCTGGCTCGTGCAAAGCAGCCTTGCTTGTCCTGGAGATGCCGTAGGTGGGGGCAGAGGGAGCAGCCGGTGCCAGCGGCACCACGGGAAGTGGGTTCCAGGGACTCGCAAGGCAACCCCGGCACCACCCGAGGATCGGCCTGCGCACTGCGTCAGCCTCGGAGCCGCGCGGCTGCGGGGGATTCGATGAAAAGCACCGTGACAGGGTCGAAACGCTGGCCCTGCCTCTGGGCCCCGGCACACCCCTCCGCGGATGCGCAGCCCGGTATTTTCTCTCCTCCTCCATCCAGCCTCTTGTGCTGGCTGGATGTCTGTGCACTCCTGCCTGACTTTTTAACACTTCATCAGAAAGCTGGATTTTTTTTTATTTTTTTTTTTAAGTGCTAAGTTTGCCGTTTCTGTTGGAGTCGAGATGAAAAGCTTTCAATGAGCCACCTTTGATTGGAATCACTTCTGTTGCCTTTGGTTTGGCCAGATGTTTCCTAATTACTTATCTGTCAAAACTTCTTTTTTTTTTTTAATGCACAGACATTTCCTCTAAGTGAGAAACAGTGTAAGGTTCTTGTTTAGTGTCTTTGCCTGAGTGAAATAAGCCAGGCTAAGCTTCATCATCAAGGCTGGATTTTATGCTTGAACATGCAACTTAACATCAAAAGCTTGATCTTTTTTATTATTCAGCACAGCCTTTTTAGACCAACTTCAGCAGGAGCCAAATGGCACTTTATAACTTGGGATTTAAAACTTTTATTTTTAAAGCGAGATCTGAGTCATGCGGCTTTCTCCTGAGCCCGAGATGGCTCCGTGTAACAACTCGGGGCCAGAATCTGCCGCCCTTACTCACGTCAGTGAAGCCTTACTTACACGAACAGACTTACTGAACGAGTCCTACTTGTGGTGAGTGATGGTTGCAGAACCAGGTCTGATCCTTCTCCCATCGAAAAAAATATTCCCTCTGGTTTGAGTCAGTCGCTGGGTCCTGCGAGGATGTTCGGTCCACGACTGATGCCGCAGTTACTTTGGAGGTAGAAAGGCGAAGGAGGAAACCTTGAAGGCTTTAATTCCCCAAACTGACCACCGCTGGCAGTGCAAGCCCGCCCGGCAGCGAGCGGTGACCAGATCTAACGAGGCAGACGTCGTTACGTGTCAGTCACCTGAGCCATTCGGCATCGATTTGCGATTCGGCTGCTGTCAAGTCGTTTACTTTGGGTAAGTGTCCCAGGGACCCCGACGGTACTGCGGAAGGGAGGGGAAACCAGCAGAACTGAGCCCTAACCAACTCTGTGGATGCTTTAAAGGTTTGTTCTCTTCCTTCTCCGCTCAGAGAAAACAAAAATCCAGCGCCTGTCAAAGCGTCCGTGGATAATATACCAATGCACCAGAAGGGGATTGAATTAACCAAAAATAAATCCATATGACAATTTTTCAATAGCTTTAGCTGTCTTCTAAAGCCAAGTAGCATTCTTTAATGAAAGCAGGATCAGGCCAGAAAAGCTTTAAGAGTTTGAAGTTATTTGATAGCTAGTTATTTTTCTTCAAAAGAGACTAAGTAAACCTCTGCCTGTAGCCTTCATCACTCCACCAGAAATGCTTTGTCAGTGTATTTGTGACAAATTAATTACAGCGATAGGGAATCTCAGTAGAAATGAATATTCAAAAAAAAATGTTTTTAGGTTGTTGACTTCAGGGAATACACTTCTGTTTCTAAAGCTGTGTTTTTTCCTCATTAGCGCACTCCCTCCCCCAGTTCTTTTCAGAAACTTTCAGAAGTGATTAGAAATGGTTTTATTTTCAGCTCGCCTGGGGAACAGCATTAGCAGTGGAACAAACCCAATGACGTTAGAGTCTTGCTGGTAACAAGAAACGGCCCATCAGCACAATCCTCAAAGAAAACATCCTGCAACCACACTATCAGTCCTGACCACCTGATGCCAATGTGCAGTCAGGTGTTCGCAGGGGGTTCTCTCACAAACCTTTAACATTGAACGCTCTTGTCCTTGCAGCTCCAGGGAGACAGAGGAGCACAGCCCAGCAGCTCCATCCTCTAACAAGACCTGGCCTGATCCTGCAAACAGAAGAAGGAGCAGAGCTGGGGCAGCCACAGGTAGCTCCAACCTAACAGAAAGAGGTCTGTGGCTCTTGCTTTCTGCAAAGGCTCCGGCAAAGCAGATGACTCCAGCTCTAGTTATTGTCTGTAAATTGCAGATCTTTCTCGTCTTGGGCAGAAGGAATTTCAAGGAGCACAATTCCTGTTTGTGAATCTCATGAACAAAAGCAGGAGGCCAGTACTCCCCATCACCTCCCACACCTCCAAGTCATCCTCCTCACCTTCATCCCATGGTCACGCTGGTGCTGTCCCAATACTTACAGAGCTTAGTTGAAATACTGGCCTCCAAGTACCTCTTGCCCGGTTGTTTTGGGGTGACAACAGGAATAATCACAAATAAAGCTTCTCCCAAGCTGTGGCTGCGCACCCTCCAGCTCAGGAAGCCCCTACGACTTCCAGGGGGGGTTACGGTTCCCGGCTCTGCCGCAGGAACCAGGCAGATCTCCTGTTCCCCATCCTCACCTCCTCCTGACAACTCAATTATCAAGCTGACTCATTAGTGTCCTATACTTAATTAACAAGTTGAATTAATAAGTAGCCTGGGCTGCTTAATTAATAATTAATTAATCCTTGGTTAATAAGGACATCAAGAACTAGTTCATAAGGGAATCATTTCAATAGATTAAGGTGAAATAAGGATCTAAGGAGAAGGTGTTAAATGTCTGCATGGAGCTGGTGCTGGACCCGAACACGAGAGCAGGTGTCCCCCCCACCCAATGTCCAGCTGTGGGGTGTCACCTTGCCTTCCAAGCTCCTGCCTCCCCCGGCCCCAAATCTGGGTCAGAGGCATCCAAAACGCTCATTTAGTTCTTGCTTCCACTGGTGATGCTCTCCAGAGCTACGATCTAAATTACAATCTAAAAGTACAATCTAAAAACATCCTTCCCCTGCCTCGCAATGGTACATTGTTTTCCAGGGAAGGATTATGAATGTGTTTTAGTAGTTGAAGTTTAAACTCGCTCTGGGCCAAAGTTTGCTGGGGCTGGAGAAGAGACCTCACCAAGCCCCTGCCCATGGTCCTTGAGCACAAGTGGTGCCGGGGGTCCTGGTTCCAGCAGGAAACACTGTCCCCACGGCCTCAGGCAGTGGCTCCACCAGACCCAACTCAATATTTTGACAACATCTCACATCTGGCATTCTGCAGCAGGGAAGGGTGAAGAATTATGTTGATGTTTCCTTCTCATTTTGATACAGTGTCTTGTTCCCATATTAATATTGACCTCAAGGTGTCCGTACGTATATACACATACACACACTGCACTAAAAACCCTCAGTGCCAGGTAACATTTCAGATTCAGCTCAATAGAAGCAGCTGATTTTTTTCTGATGGTATTGGTTTGAAACTTCCCGTCCACAAACCATTTTGAAATCCCAAACAAACCAAAAGTCAGAGTTGTTATTTCCCACACAACAGATGCAGTGCAACAACCTCTACAAAAATGAACTTTTAGTTTCTTGTTGCTTACGGTGACTTCTGTCCATGGCTGGTTTCAAAGAAGGTATTGAGCGTAGCAACAAAACACCTTTGCAGAGAGATAATTGCCATTATTTTCAATTACAATGTTGTCATTTCAATCCAAGTATTTCAAGACTGGGAAATACAAACGTTACTGTTATTGCCACAGTGATAAATTGCGTTGCTGGTTTATTCCGAGAACAATTAGTGGTGCTCAGTTTTGTTCCAAGATTTGGACAACCTGAAATAAAACACAACATAAATTTGTTACTAACAGTCACGGCAAGGAGGGGGTTGGAGGAAAGGCGTTCGTTGGCAAAACACTCTGGACACAGAATCTATAAGCAAAATTGAACTGGAAATTCAGCTTCCTGTAGGAGCATGTGAGATGGCATGGCACTACTTTACATAGTGGAAATCAGCGCTTCTCACACTTCTTGTTTAGCTCTTTTTGGTACCTAGTGTTTATCTACTGTCTCCGACCTCCATTTGCCCAAGCGTCAGTAGGAAGGAGCTGAAAGCAAGTGCAACTTATCTGATGACAGAAGGGAGTTCTAGTTAATTTTGGATGCTTTTTTCTGACATAAATCTGTATTTTCATAATGTCTCATCCCTGTATAGAGCCAAAACTGCACGGTGTCTCAGACTTAGCCCTGCTTTACAAAGGGTGGAAAGGAGGAGCAGCTCAGTGCGTTTTCCATCTCCTTTCACCCTTCTGCCCTCTTCCCCATTGCAGCATGGGCAGCTCAGACCCAGCCTCACCGCTCCTGACCATCAAGGTTAAAGATAAATCTAGTGAGAACCATTAGCACCAGTAGCTCAAGAAAAGCATCAGAAAATGGAAGAGTAGTCAGTGGTCTTTAACCCAAAGAGACCTGGGAGGGAATTGTTGGCTAATTAACAGTATTAATAATCAAAAAGACAAGGTTCCTTTAAGTGTTACCCAAAACAAAAAAAACAACCCAAACTAATGACAAAACCAAACACAGAAACCAAAAACCCCCAACAATAGCAAACTCCCTCAAAAAATAAATCTCAGAACAAACCTGCTGCACAGTCATTAAGTGACGGCTTTGTGTGTGATCAGAGTGCAAGGCTCTGTCTCTGCAGCTTGTATAACGTGGATTGACATCCTTCTGCATTGTCCTTCCACGAAGCAGCCCCCAAAGCCCTCTGAGGTCTGTTTTGATGCGGAAACACAGGCAGTTACCTTACCCAAGAAACAACCTGAAGGTTACTGAGTTCCAGAGCTTGACAATGCAGCACAGACCCTGCTCCAGCAGATACAGGTCCTGAGACACTAGTGTTCCAGTGGCTTGAAACCATTCGGGGTTGACAGTATTTTTTAATAGATGGTAACTGAATTATTATCCCTAATGAGCTGCATGTGACTGGGACATAGCACATGAATGTCCTTCATCACTTTCAAAATATACAAGACACCCATGAAGCTTTTTTCTCGAGGCTTTAGCAGGCCAGTAGCAAAGCAGATCTGCAGCCTGCCCAGCAGGACAGTTCTAATGTAGGACTCCCTGCTGTTGGCTGTGGCTCTGCAGAGCCCAAAGGGCTTCTCTGCCTCTTCTGCAGATCCCCCAGGACACTGTTAGGGCAAAACCTGTTAGGTGCTGAATGCGAGTTGTGCCTTAGCCAAGTCTCGGCTCTATCACACAGCAAACGAGAAAGGATAAGAACGAGCAGAAAGAAAGAGGCAACTGACTTCACTCCCACCGGACTCCAAATAACGAATGCAACTAATTGAGGTCAAGGATTCAGCGAGTCAGCAGCATGGTTACAGTCCTTAGAACAAAAGCCTGCTCCCCAATGTTTCCCACAGTCAATGTTGCAGTAAGAACTTGGAAAGGTTTTCAAAGTGTTCACCAGTTACCGTGTCTGTCACCTGGTGTGGAAGTTTCCACCCTGTCGTCTGCACAAATCCACGTGCATTTCTCCGCTTGCTTTACCTGCTTTTCACTGCGTAGCGTGTACAGCACTCTGTTGGCTTCTGGCTTTGCAATGCAAAGAGCTGTGGCAGGCTGGATGGCCTTTGGGGCAGTTTTGACTAATTTCAGATGGTCCAAAATCCAGCAGTGATGCTAGAGACAAGCAGGGAGCTATCTACCCCTCCAGGCAATTTAACACAATTTTCTGTAATGATTATTGCAGCCAGAGATTCCCCTGTTTCCTAACCACCCTCACCCTGAGTTTTGCCTTTGTGTAGCCACATAACAATGATTGCAGGTTTGGCAGGGAGCTACACTCAGAAGAGGCACAAAGTAGAGCGCGCACCACTCCCATCCCTCTGAGCAGCTGGGAATTGCAAACATAACTACAAATTCCTGCCTGGTGAAAGCTGTATTTACTCATCCAAAACAAATCCACATACATCACCATTGCCAAGGGCTCTAGGTCTTATTTTGGACCACAACGGACCACATGGATTCACGCGCCTCCTAGACGCCTTGCCAGAAGACTGGGCTTGCTGTGAGTGACTGGCTCTGGCCTTGCAAAGACACAAGCTGACTTAATGCCAAAGAGTGAGCAGGAAACTTTGCACGTGTCCAGGAGGGAAGCCCTGAGCCTCCTGACTGGTGCTGCTGCACGAGAAGGCCCAGAGTTGCAGCTCCATCTCCCATCAGTGTCGCGACAGCGCTGTCACGGCTATCAGCACTGCCACCTGAAACCAAACCAGAAAGGGGCAAACGTCCCAGGTCTTCCCACAGAAAAAAAAAGCTCTTCCAGAACATCTCATGCAAGTTGTATCAGCTTTGGAGCTGGGGACTCTCACAGCTGAGCCCTGTCCGTTCTTCACAGCAGCGGATGGACCCGTTGGAGGTGCCAGATATTCTCCAGCAGCTGGATTTCATGTGATCGACATCCAGGAACTTTTGCTAGTGAATCCCTGGATCAACATATCAACCCCTCTGAGATCCAAGTCCCTGACCTCAAACTAGCCTTTGGGCTAGATGTGGCATGTTTTACCCAAACTTAACCTCCTGCTGGCGCAGCAGCACATGCAATAAGACCTGGAAATTGATTTTTAACCTTCCTATTCTTCCCAGGCCTGTCTTAACACAGTTTTTCCCCTCCTGTTTTTCATGAAATCCAGGCGAGCAAGGAGGAAGAGAGAGTTCAGTGCATCTGTTCACCACCAACATTGACAAACAGCACAGAAAAGCTTTGCTAACCTGAAATGTATTGGCATATCTAACCAAAAACCACTTGATTTCCCCTGGAAAGCGAAAGCTGTGAAAGGCCATGACTAGCAAGTTGCCCTTGCATGTGAAGTAATTGAATCAGGAAATGGGAAATGTGAGGCAGGAGAGCTTAGCTGTCATCTTACAAAAACAATTAAATGCATGAAATGTATCTTAATGATATAATTAAGGCAAAATTCCAATCCACCATTAGTAGTGGCATTAATTATTGCAAGCACATTACGTTCAGTATCACTGGAATGATGAAATCCTTTGTTATGCAGCTGATTCTATTCTGTTCTATTTATTAACAAAAAAAACCACCCAAAATAAAACCAGATTATCTGCTGCTCCTCAAGAGAAGCTCTAATGCAGAATTACTTTTGAATAAACCTTGATTACCTTCGTCTGTTCGGGCTGATAGTAAGAGAGGTCAAAGAACACAGAGAAACCACTGCAAAATCCTAAACGGTTGCTAGGACCTGCCGCGGGCTGTTGCTGAAGGCGTGCAGCGAGAAAGCTGTACGAAGCAAAGTTAACTGGTACGACCATGGACCTTGTCAGCTGTTGCCATAAACTTGCAAGAGGTCTATCTACACCACATACAAGCCAAGACACTGGACAGCTGTCAGCACAACGTGCAGATGGGTTTGCAAGCCCTTCAGCAGCTACCAGGTAGCTGGGACACTCGCCCTGCGCTGCCCCAGGCTGCGGTGTCACTCTCCTGGATTTCATCACTTCCAAGGCCCAGACCTCAGTGATCAGCCAGTGGCTGGGAAGCTGCTTTGCGCAATCCTCAGCCTTTGAAGGACCAAAAACTGCATTTCTGTGGTCACTCCTGGCGCAAGCCAAGTCCTGTAATCTCATGGCCACTTATAAATCTCACATAAGTTTCCAAAGGTAGGACTTGGCCCTCAAGCAGCCACTAAATATAACCACGTGATCCACTGCTCCAACCCATCTAAGCATGCTTTCAGCAGTCTCCTAACTTCTGGATTTCACACCACCTTTCACAAATAGCCCCAAACATCTTATAACCTTTTCCATCACACAAGCAGTTAAGCCCAGCTCATGTCAACGGCCAACCTCCTCGCGTGCGAACCCTACTTTCCAAATTGTGCCGGCTGCCGGGAGCTGCTGCTCCCCTTCCTGCAGGGACACGTCAAAGCCACTTTGCTCCTTTCAACTCGGCTCCCTCCCCCGTCGGGCTTTCCTGCCTTCCCCTCGGCATCTGCAGACTGCCAAATGCAGCACAACTATCGCATTTTGACCATGTCCTACACTTTGTAGATGAAACCCCTCTCCGCTGGCAGGAGAGCTTCATGCACTGCTGGGCTAAGGCGTCCCAAACAGCAAAGGGAGGTGAGGGATGCTCCTGGGCAGGACACTGACCCTGCAGCTCTCCTTTGGCACTGATTTATGCACCAGCTTCATAAAGGACTTGCTTTCATCCTCTTAAAGCAACTGAAATCTGTTGTCACCTTCAAGACCCAGTTTGCAGCAGGGCAAGATCTCACCTGCCTTATATGAGAGGCAATGAATCACAGCTTTTCAGTTTTACAACTTATTTTACACTCTGCTCCCACTCGCTCAGACTGTCGGTTCTCTGTGTTCGGTTTCTGGGGTTTTGAGGCAGTTGGCTTGGCACAGCGGAGAGAAGGGCTTTGGAGCTGAGTACCTTCACTGCGGAGGGGCCATCGATCAGCTGCTAAAAGGCTCTTGGATGTTGCTCAAAACTATTTTACATATCAGGACAAATGGTGGATTTACTGATCTCGGAGGCATGAAGACATCAAATATACCTTTCCAACCAAGGCAGGAAGCCATCAATAACATTCCTCCTGTGGGTATACTTATTCAGGACAATAAGCAAACTTATTATACATGGAAGCCTGTTTATAGTGATTTTCAACACTTAATTCAGCTCAAGAAGCAAAAATTAGAAAAATTAACCCCCTCCAGACAGCCACATGACTCCTAGGTGATAACTGCCAGAGGACAAGCAAATGCGTCAGTTGAGTGATTACGTGGATACCTGCTGAAAGAGGGGGATTTGCAGTCATGCGTGATTGATTTTTCTACGTGTACTTCTCTCATTATATGGGGAAAATCAATTAGCAAGAGTCATTTGTTTCTGAACGCATTGGTTGGAGAGAAACATTAGTTCAGAAACATTAATTTCTGGACAAATGTTTACAATTAAAATGCAATTTTGATTCCACTGAAGTCCTATGCTGCCACCCCATATCTCAGCCAGAAGCGGAGGAGAAATGAGAGTCTCCAGGCTCAGTAACCCAGGGCTTGCCACGGGAAGGTTTAACAGGAGCCCAGCAGCAGACAGGACAGCACGCCCAGATGGCTCATGGTGATGGAGGACAACATGATGTGGTCCCTGAGGGCTTGGGCTTTGTTCCCTGTGTAGGACTGACACTGAGAATTTCTTTAAAAGCAACTTGTACCTGTGCCGTTTGCCCAAGACCTAAAGTCAGCCCAGAAGCTGAAGACCAAACCAGAAAGTGAGCGATGGGCAGAGTCTCCTGGGGGTATCAGACACCCCCACGCCAGGCAGCACAGACAGAAGCAGCAACTCGCGCCTGCGCTTTTACCTGCACAGAGCCAGAGCAGGAAAGTGAAACCCAGGCCTTTTCCCATAAACCAAAACTTTAAGAGACAAAGCCCATTTTCCAAACTCATATTTGGTTCCAGCAATTACTCACAGCTAGTAACATTTGCCCATGACTCAGCCTGAGGAGACCTCGATTCAGGGCAGAAACCTCACCGCGGAGTCGGGCATCGTCTGATGAATTCGAAGCGCTGAGTAGATCTGAAAAATTTTTTCAGAGTTAGTTCACTTCCTTCAAGTTTTGCTTCGTACTGTGCTTTTCCACACCACAAGGAGTCTCAGTTATATTCCTTGATACCGTCCCTTTGTTCTCCCACACAGCTACTCAAACACCACACGCCCCAAAAAGGAAGGGTTTCCTTTGAAGCATCGCCAGGCTACAGGCAACGGCAGCCGCATCCTTACGCGTGCATAAAGAGCGAGCGTGCCGACGGCGCCTCGCCTTCCTCGAGATCCGTTGCATGTAAAGCACCTGCCTGCATCACCTTCCGTAGGGGTTTTCTTCAATAAAAGTTGCTCTTCCGCCATGGGTTACTCACCAGATCTGAGCTCTCAGCAGCAGGGTGCAAGGGCGTCCAGGCACTCTGCAAATTTGCAGAAATTCTTTATATAAATAGTTTGTCTGGGCATTTACAGTAAAATCCCACCTGGAGAAGGTAAGTAGAGTTCCAGCTTCATGCCACTTACAACGTTACTGTAAATCTAGTCATATTTAGTAATTTTTTCCTTCAAGTGCAGGAATTATGCACCCAGCTGACCTTGCGCTGGTGCAGGAGGAAGGAAGCTTTCCAGACCTCCTGTTTGCAAAGCAGTAAAACATAACAGGGCTCAGAGATCGGAAGGAAAATAAACAGATCTTCTCGCTCACCCTCCCTCACTCCCCTTTTTTTCCCCTCCCCAGCTTATATTTAGCTCTGGCTCCTCCATGCCCACAGCAGGGCTGCCCTGGCAGCAGGGAGGCAGGATACCGGGGCCAGGCTGTTGGGGAATCTCAAGCTTTCCTCCTTGGAACAGAAAACCAACAGACTTGCTCAGCGGAGCAAACAGCACCTCTCACAAGACAGTAATAAAGATGAGAAAAAGAAAGCAGCGGGGCCCGTTAGGGTGATACATCACTTGGGTTTTAACCTGATCCTGCTCATCTGAAGGTTGCAGAGCCTTGGCTTAAGATTTAAGAAAAAAAAAAAACAACAAACCAAATAAAATCTGTGTGCACAGTGACAGACAAGTACATTAATAAGTTGTCTGGAGTAAACAAGTGCTTACAGCTCACCTTCCCTGAGAAAGCCTTCGCACACACACCCCCTGAGTTAAAACCCAGCCCAGCTCCCTCCTTGCACTCCCACCAGCTCTGCGGACTACCCCAGACCTAAACACCACAAAGCAGCCCAAAGGCGTTTGTCTGGCATGACTGCATGCTTGCGTCACTATTCTGAGGCTCTGTAAGTGTTTTGGATGCCTAATTCTTACCCACCTTAATGGACCCAAGCACAAAACCACTGTAAGCACCTTCTGCAAAAAGGCAGCTGACTCGGTGCTGGAGTCGCTAACTCAGCACTACAGGATGGGAGCAGGAGCTGTGGCCACAGCCCATCCTCTGCTGGTAACAAAGGGGACACAGCACGGCCAACTGAAGCTACCCACCCACGACACCGCAGTGACTGACCGGGACTTACAGCCGCTGCCACATCCTGCTGACTCAGCAGAGCTACTGTGGTCCCCAGGAGGGTACAGCCACCCCCCTCCCTGGTCAGGTATGTCCATCTCAAAGGTCTTTTGAAGTAGCCCAGTAGCTTCTGTGGTACTGGGAAACAAGATATGACATCTGTGCCAAGCTTCCAGTGCAGCAAAAGCCACTTCTTGCTCTCCGTTTCCCCACTGACAATGGCAAGGCCACAGCAGAGCGGGGAGGGTGGGAGCCTGGTGCA
>VWZZ01005824.1:1279384-1335023 GCA_013399095.1 Psophia crepitans | reverse complement strand
TCACCTTACGTTTAAGGTTTTACTCTCATCTCTCTCCTTTTTTTTTTTTTTAAACCAGGCTGCTTATTAGCAATGCACATCAACACCACAGCAATAGCTTTGTACTTCAGTTACTCTCTTAATCAAATGCAGCTTCACAGAGCTGCACTGATCTAATTGTTCAGTGTCCAGGTTCTCTGTCTTTGCAGGAGATAAATACTCCAAGGAGCTGCTTTTTGACTGGCATCCAAAACTCACCACTGGCTGCTGTGATTGTGATTTATTGCTGCTGCTAACGATCAATCTCAAGGCAACTGCGTGCATTCGAACTGAGAGTCAGGGCTGCGCGGGGAGGACGGGAACAAACATCCACCAAGCGCTGACAACTAATGAATCCTGACCGGCAGTCAACGCTCTCCCACATTTCTGCATTGCAAAACCCACTCCAAGTACACTGCGTGGAGTGCTTCACGTCACCTCCCCTCTGCCTAGTCCAGAGCCATCAGTCTGGTCAGCTGGAGCTCTAAATTTCATTTACACACCTCTTAATCTTGCCTGAGAAGAGGCTCTCTGTACACAGAGCCAGGGAGGCAGCCAGGAAGAGGTGCAGCCACCAGCATCGCCCAGCAGATGAGGGACGCTCTCCAGCCCTGCTCGCATGGGGAGCAGCAGGTCATGTCCCACCTTGGGGGACAGCAGCCAGGGAGAGGTCCTGGAGCTGCAGTGATCAACGTAGCTTGAGCCAGAGGGAGGAAAGCGCTCCTGCAGCACACTGCTCCAGGCCACCATTAAGGCCATTTCTGGATACCCTGAAAGCACCATGAATGTTGATCTCACACCCAAAAAAAAAAAAAAAAGCACTGAGGTGGCTGTTGTCTCAGAGGGTCTGTCTTTCCTTTGCATCACCCAGGCAGCTTCAGAAACCTGAACCAAGTCCGGCCCCACCTCATGCAGCTGCAGAGGCAGCCAGGAAACACCTTCTTCAAAACCTCCTTTGGCTCCTGCTCAGCAGAGAAACCCCAACAGCCCCCAGCACCTGCCCTGGAGCTGCTTAAATCTGCTCCCTGGGCCACGGTGGGATTGTGCCCACCTGAGCCCAAGCCCCCAGTGGGGCCAGCTGCCTGGCCTGCCCCTGCCTGCCCCTGCCTGCCCCTGCCTGCTCCTGCCTGCCCGCTCGCTGAGCCAGCCCCACGAGTCCTCCTGTGCTGGGTTCAAAGGAGAGGGGCGAGCTGGCTGCAGGGCTCCTGAGCGGGAGAAGAGGGAGGGGGAAGCAGTTTTGACCCCATCAGACCTTAAATGAGGTGGATCTTGAGCAGTGCTTCCCCAGCCCGATCATGTCTAGGAGCACAAGGCAGGAATTATTTCCTCTTCTTCCCCATCCAGTCTTCTGGTTTCACTGCTTAACACTGTTACGGTTCTGGTTTATGTCAAAGCAATAGGAATTTCTAGTCTCTTTTTAAAGGAAAAAAAAATTAAAACATAGCAGCGAGTGTTTGGAGTGCCTTCCCATGACAGTCAGGGCAGTGAACAGCCAGGGTTCCGATGAGACCACGCTGCTTCTCCATAAATCTCCGTGTAACCCATCGCGGCGACACTCGCCGTGGGGCAGAATCTGCACCGCCAGCCGCCTCACCCCGGGCTGCTCATGGCTCCCCCCCCCGACGGTGCGGCAGGACCTCGGCCCACACAGCGGCTTCGGGGCCGCAGCACGATGAAAAACCCCGTAAATCAACCTGAGGGGAACAGCGGCCTGAGCAGGGTAAAAAGCAAGGGGCTGACTGCAGGTTCACACCTTCCCCACCTCAAAGCACCCCAAGCCGCCTCCTCCCTCTTTGCTGGGAGGGCATCGCTGGCAGGGACCATCCCTGAGCACCGGGGCTGGAGCTGAACAAGCCCTGGGGGGCTGGGGGGTGGTTTGCTTCATGCCCTCCAGGTTTAAACCAGATTACAGGCAGGTGCGGGCAGCGACACGGCGTGAGCTGCCGAGACCACACGAGACATGGATCATCTCCTGGGGAGAGCAGGAGCAGCGGGGATTCCCGCGGCTCCTGAGGAGGGTGATGGTGGAAGGAGGCACCGGCAGACAGAGGGCAAGAGTTTGGGTTAGGACAAGCAAATAAACTATGGAGATAAAAAGCGGGGGGCAGGGGGAGGAAGCTGCTGTGAAGTTCGGATACTTTGAAGTTGGAATTTACACCTTCCAGCAAGCGCAGCCAGGAGCGCTGTGTGGCAGCGCTGCAAAAAGGGTTTCGATGCCGGAAGCACAGGGGAAAGCTGAATCTGATTTCTTAAGTTCTATTCAATTTGCAGCACAGAAATCTGTTTAAAATCAAAGGCTTTGCCACTTGTGGTTTCCGAAAGTCACAAAATCGTTTCTTCCATGGACTTGCAAAAAAAATTATAAAAAGAAAAAGGGTTAAAACCAATCTTTTGCCAGTCAGCCATGCTGCAGTGTCCTCGGATCACCTCATTAGCCGTGGAAAGGTAGCTTAGTAACAGGATTTCTCTGTCCATTCCCACGCACTGCGCTGGTTGAACTTGGCTTTTTTCTTTTCTTTTTTCCACTTAAAAAAATTTCCCCTTGGAAAATGTGGTTTCAGCTGAGTTCCCATTTTCTGTGGGAAGATGTTGGTTCCAGCCGTGAACCTAAAATGAAAAATGTCATTTCAAAACAGTGATTCAAACCAAACCCTGCCATTCCCCTGCCTCACCACGCCTGGAGCAAGGTGGCTGTTTCCCACTTGGATATTTGTGAGCCCAAGGTTGGGGCAGGGACGTTGCCCCTCTCTGAAACGTGGTGTTTCAGTGTTTCTTTGCACATAGGCAGGGAAAGAGGGTTTGGAGCTGCTGGAGCCAACGCTGGGGCCATCAGCATCCCACCACGGTCACCGAGCTCCTCGCCCCGTCCATGGCAGCGTGCGGCATCGCGGCTGTTAATCGAAGCGCTGTCTTGGTCAACCACATCGACTCATCCCCACCACGGAGTCTCGCCTTGTTTCTTCCTGCCAGCCCCGATGCCGCACACCCCCCCTGTGCAGTGTCACACGCTGAGTAAGCCGTTTGAATTTTTATCCGTGTTATTCACAGTGCATAAAATGAGACGTCTGGGGGCTGGGTTTCCAGCAGCCGTGTCGGCTCCTGCGGAGCTCCCACCACATCCAGGGCTGATCCCGGCCATGCTCGCATACGTGGGGCAGCAGAGGCAGGAGCAGGGCTAGTGAAGATTGCAGTGAAGGCAAAACTCCTGTCTTCATTACCTGCTCGAACACACGCAACAGGGTCACTCACTTGTTTTGGTCCAGGAGATGCAGATTTTGCTTCCTGAAAGCTATCCCGTAGCCCCCCTGGAACAGCCGCCAGCCTCCTCACGAGCCTGTTTGAGCTGCTAAGATGCTGTCCCACAAGGAAACAAGAAACCCAGCCCTGGAGAGCCCAGCTTTGGGACAAAGCATCACTCTCGATAGCAAATGGGTCAAAAATTTTAGCTCCAAACACTCACAGTTGCTAGAATGAAGCGAGCAGGGTTCTGCTCGTTTAAAACATGATTTAGAGGAAAAAAGGCTTCCTGGCTGACAGCTGGCGGTTTGTAAACGGACGGGAAGGCACCGAAGGCTGGCAGCGCAGAGCGGCACTGCGCACTGCACACTCTCCGGTACCTCTGACGCATCGCTGGAAGCGCTCTGCGATACCTCGAGAAGCCCACCTGGACCTCGCAATCATCCCTCATCGATCCACCCCAGAGCCCAGGCCGCTGGGGCCAGCGTCCTGCCATCTGAAATGGCAATGGGAGCGCTTTAACCCACAGTGCTGCTCGTGAACCTCACCCGCACAGCACCCCACTCTTCCTCCAAGCGGTACCTGAGCTCGTGGGGAAGCTCTGGCTCCCTCAGGGCATGGGGACGGTGCCAGGCTTGGAGCCCCACCGCTCGCCTGGGCCCTGAGAGCAGGCGGAGAGAGCCCTGTGCCACCCCCCCCAGCTGCTGACACTTTGCGTAACTGGGGTCTAAAGGGAGAAGGGCTCCAGACTGGACTCACTTGGGTGTTTGGCCCATCAGAGCCTGTGGTCAGGAACTATGAGCGTTCCCTGAAGCCAGTAGAGTCCCTGGTGGGCCGGGCAGCGGCACGGCCTTCAAAGCAGCTGATGGCTTACCGTGGGGAAAAATTAAAATGCCCCAACCCGAGGCAGCTTCTCTGCAGTACTGTACCACCCTGCTGTCCTCCCCTCAGCAATGCACGGGGACCACCAGCAATCCCACTGCGAGCGGGAGGCGAGCAGCAGCCAGAGCTGGAGGGTTTGGATTTGGGATTCCCCTTTCCTGGGCTGCAATTAAGCTGCTTTCAGTCATTACTAGCAACACTTTCCCAAGCGGCCATCAGCTCGGGGCTGTGCAGCGCATTCAGACGTCCTGCTGAAGTCCATAGGAGCTCCCCGGCTCCCCTGGTTAAAGTCACATTTCCACCACTTGCCCCGAGAAACCAGGACCTTAAACTGGGCTTGTGATCAGCCGGACAGCAGGGCTGGGGAGACCGAGGGCTTAGGCAGAGCTGACAGCCTTCAGGGATTGGTAACTACACACTACTGAGTCCCACGAGGGAACCCAAGGTCTGGGTGAGTCTACAGGACATCCTTCAGAACCACCAAAAGAAAACCCCCTGCAAACAGTTGAGTTTTCAATCATTTTAATGTGATCACTGCAATTTGACCACAGTCTCAGAAAGGAAAAAAGTCACACAAATTATCTGTGCTTAGGATTTGAGTCAATCTACACAGTTCCTGCTGATTGACGGTTATTCAAGTTAAGACCTTCTGACCATCAGTGATGCTCTTGGCTGAAAGGCGGGATCGCGAGTGTTGGACATACTGGTGCAAACCAGGAATGCTTCTTCTGGGATTAAAGCTGCGACACCTGATCTACTCAAAAGAAAGCAGAATTGTACACGCACACGTGCACACACAGACCGAGCATGCAAATACACCGGGAACCAGCTACAGCTTCACGGGAAAAGCACAGCGTGGCAATACAGAGGTTGGCCTGTTGTTCGGAAGGCTACTTATCAAGGAAGGGGGAAAACCACAGAAATATCAAAATCTGAGAATATTCATTTTCCAATATCTGAAAAAAAAAATAAAAAATAGGAAGAGCTTTTGAAATTACAGTGTGTTGGCAAACTCTGAATTTTGGGTAACAAAGCAAAAGGTGAAGGCAAATTTTCCAAAGTATTGTAAAATTTATTGTATAAGTATTGCAGCTTTTCGAATGACATATAATTGCCACTATTGGTTACTGTTACACAATAAGCGTTTACAACAGATTTTTGTAAATTGGCATCAGAGTACATATTCATACTAAAACAGCAAAATATAGATAAGTACTGCATTGCATGTGCTGTCAATAGTTTACAGAAGTTTAAACTTGAACAGAACCCAGGATACAGGACTGTCTATAACAAACTCCAAAGCCAAAGCAATGCAACCGGAACTTTAAGAAAATATTAATACAATGAAATGTGTCTATAAGGCAGACAAAGTCGGACTTTAATGTTGTCCTTCATGAGCTTCTATAGTACAGCAAAAATTTGAAGCGCGGTTTCTGGAAAACTTCTTTTTGTCTTTTGTAGCCTTGTGTTATACATAGAAAAACTCTGAGCGATAGAGAGACAGAAGAGATTAAAACGTCATTCTGTGCTCGCCTAGCACTGTTAACGCTACACATCCGGATTCAGTCCTTTCCCAATCCTTAGTGAAAATGTTGGGCTTCCAGGTCTTTATTTTTTAATATAGCAGTTAGTGCAATTTTGTGGTTCAATACACATACAAAAGGGCGATTCTCCAGAAAGCAACTGGATGTCCCTACACCCCCCCTCCAGATGAAATGAATTTCCTAACGCTCATGGAAACAACGCACTAGGTTAGTAAAGCTGAATCTTCAAACTGGTGAAAAAGAGGGTTGTGAAGGGAACACAAGTTTTACCGGTGTCAGCCCCAAATAAACCCCATCCTTCCTCACCATCCGGACCGACACAGCCACCTTCCCACTAAGGTTCGGGGGCACGTGAAGGATGCTGTTTGCCGTGCTGTAAGCTAAGAAACTCTCTAAGATTAACAACCCCTTTTAAAGCTAACGTGACTTAAAACTTTGAGCATAAAGGCAGGCTGGGACAAGAGGTTGCTAAGCATTAGCGATGCCTTGCTGCTTCTCCATTTGTTTAAAAATAAACCGTTCTGAAGGGGCCCGAACCTCTCTGCTGACAGCTGCAAGATGCTACAGCCTCCTATGGAGCAGGACCCCAGCCCAGGTTCTGGTACAGCTCCCTCCTGAGCTGCACGAAGGCCAGAAGGAAACGGGTAGAGACATCAGCAAGGGTGTGCAAAGCAAGTTCTCTGCCTGGGTGGCAATACAGGATGTGGGAACGGGGAGAAATGGACCCCGAGGCAAAAAGTAACATTAAATAGTAATAATAACAATAACAACAACAACAACAACAATAATAATAATAAAGAACAGACCATCATTTCTAAACACCCATTCAGAACTTGCAGTTGATCTGGGCCCCAGATCTGGTACCTGCACTTGAAATACACGTTCTCAGGACTGCAAAGCAGAGGGATGGACAGAAGAAAGACAGAAGGTGACAAGTTGGCTCCGTCGAGGTGGACTCGAACTGCACCCGCTGCCCAGCACCCAGGGCTCCCCCCACCAGGGCTGCAGCCGCCCCCCAGGGACCTGCACAAGCAGCGGGGAGGGCGGCAGCTTGGGTTTTGTTTGGCGCATGGCACGGACTGAAAGGCAGCGTCTGCAACAGAGATTCGGTGTTCACACTCCTCAAACTCCCCAAACTGGAGAAAGAGGTAAATGAAACTGGACTCAGGATCCCAACGAACGGACCACTCAGCTGCAGATGCTTGGGGTGATGCTCGAGGAAGAAAAGCTCACACCGGGAGCGGATTGGGGAGAGAGAGAAAACAAAGTGGGGGGGGGAGAATCAGAGAATCGGTTGAAATTTTGAGGACTTCAAAGCACGAGGGCCGGGTTTAATTGCACTGCATTGTTAGACTCTCTCCCACTACTCCTCCGCACCTTTCCAGCCCCTGCCCACCCCCGACCTCTCCCTGGGGTTTGGTGGCCGGGTGACACGACACTTCCCTGACTTAACAACCTCCAGTCCCCGCGACACCTCCCTGCTCCCTGCTCAGTTTCAGATGCCTGATGCATATTCCACCCAAAACCTGCTGAGGTAACCAGTTTTTTTGTAGCAAACAAACTAGTCTAGATCACAAAACACCCCCACCACCCCCCAAAAAAACCCACAACCAAAACCAAACAACCAACCCAACAACACTATTCACGCATTTTGGCTCAAGAGGGCAGCAGATATTATATTTCGGTTTCTCTTTTGGTTGGTATCTCATTTACAATATCCACCACGGTTTCCTACCTCCCCGGGTAGGATAATGTGCATAAACGTGTTCAAGTTCCCTTACAAAGAGTGGGAGAAGAGCAGCGCCCGTGGGAGCAGCCCGTGTGGCCGGGCACAGGGAGCTGCCGGGACAGAAGGGACTGGAAATCGAATGCAAGGTCCAAAGGAGCAAGAGACCAGACGCTGGTTAACTTGTGACGCTAACGATGATTTTGTTTTCCCCTCCCTAAAAAGGGAGGGTTACTCTTTCTTTAATAAGGCACTAAATAGACATGTTACATAAAGGAAAGATACATTTTAAAAACTCGTATAAATTCATCACTTTTGTACCTTTCACGACAAACTAGATTTATTCCTTTGCACGACTTTTTTTTTTTTTTTTTGGCTTTTTTTTTTTTTTTTAGGTCATCAAAATTTAGGTTACACGACTGTAAAGCTATGAAGATTTTAAGAGCTGTGGAAAAGCAGTTTGAAATATTGAGAAGGTACAGGACTATTTCTAGGCAGAAACAAACAAAGCAAGAAAGAATGATCAAACTTCAAGTTCAGCTATTCATGGTCTTCTTTAAAATATATATAAATAGTGTTCAAATGGTCAGAACTTCAAAACCGTTCTCATGGTTTGTTTTTTTTTTTCTTTTCTTCAAGTAATAGAAAAGTTGCTTAAAAACAATAGTTATTGCCTTTATATCTTTCATTTATGTCACTCTACTAGATAGCATCCTGCGGAAAATGAAATCACACCTCCTTGTAAAAGCTTCGCTCTCTGCGGTTCCCCTACCGACCCTTCCTGGCGCTCGGAGAGACGCTCTCGGGCCGGGGAGACGGGACCGAGAACAGCTTTATCCCTTGTCTTCTCTCTCGGGTTTCTCACTCGCTCGCTCCATCACGTACAAATTCACCACGAGGGTAAAACACCTACCAGACACCTACGCGATATAAAAAATGTAAACAATAGCACAGTAAGACAAAATGCTTCCAAAACCAAGATAAATTAAAGACGCACAACGCCGGGCGTGGGACCGTGGGTGGGATGAGGTGGGACCGTGCTGCTGTGGGTGAGGGCATCTTCGGAAGGGGTAAAGGGGGTTTGCTTCTAAAGCGTTAAGCGTATTTCTTTAGCTTTTAATTAATACATCACAGGAGCAGATTCATTTCCATCTACTGTATCTGACGCCTCTTTAGCTAAGGTAATAACGTAAAAAATAACGGTGGCCAGAGGCAGCCCGGGGGACGGCAGAGCCGTGAGACACGGCTGCACCCGTTTATCCCAAACAGAGGTTTGGGAGGTTAATACAAAATGAAAATCACTGTCCCCACCGCCAGACTTCTCCGCTGGTACTTCCAGCGAGCTGTTCAAACCGCAGCTGAAAGGCAGCCGGCGGGCACGTTACCGAGGACTCGCATCGACTTCCATCTCACCGCTTTAGCTCCAAACAGGGCCCTTCCGTTGAACATCGAAAGAAATAAACCAAAAAACCACTTTGTTCCTTCAGACACAGAAGTTTATTCTCATCCCCACCACCCCCCNGTCCTGCTACTGAATTTTTGGAGTTTTTTTATGAAATCAAAAAAAAAAAAAAAAAAAAAAAAAATCAAGTAATTTTTGTCTGCTTCGGTCATTCCTGACTCTCGGAAGCAGGGAGGTTTTATTTTACCTTTTTTACTCCAATAATCCTACCGGATGACATACAGACACACACCAACTCCTCTTGCTTTGTAGGGAATGTATAAAGCCGTGACTGTCGGCGGCCACGTGCAGGGACTCTGGAAATCAAGGATTTGCATAAGATGCAGTCTCGCTCACCGCTCCTCCCAGGGCTGGCATCTCCACTTCAGCCTTTTTCCACCCCCTTCCAGCTACTTTGTTCTTCACTTCGACATATATCCCTTAACAGGTTCATGGTAGGTATGATAGAGGCTTTGACCAACACAAGCACTGACATATTTATATTAAAAAATAGTGCAAAATTTCAACATTTATATAAATAACTCTAAACCCCTGCTTTTGATTTTTTTTTGTTTTTTGTTTTTTTACAATGTAATACACGCTTTTTGAGTTGGCACTCAAAAAATTGCCATTTTTTCTTCTAGTTCAGAAAACAACTTTTTTTTTTTTTGAATAGGCCTCTTCTAATACAAAAATACTCCTGCTCCTTACACATACACTTTCTCTTATTTTTAATATATATTTATATATTTATATTGCAGATCTTTAAACAAAATGTTTTTGTGCAAATATTTTGTCTTTAAAGATAAGTGAAATAATCAAACAAAAAAAAAAGCATTCACACACAGCTCAACTAGAAACAAACAAAAAAAAAAGGACTACAGTTAATTTTTTTTTTTCCTTTTTAAACGTCTAGACACAGCTCAATAAAGAAATGTTTTTGCAAGCTTGGTAGGCTTGTGCATTCAGACCAGACATAACAAGTAAATATTTATACATGGAGAGATGGGGAAAGGCTTTTTTTTTTTTTTTCTTTGCTCATCTTCCTCAACTCTCTCTCTCCTTTTTCTTTTAACGAGAAGTGCAGAGTGTTTCATTTACTTTCTTGCCTTTTTCTCTTTTTTTTCCTTTTTTTTTTTTCCTTTTTTTCATTTTTTTTAAAAGGGGTGCCCTTTCTGTTTCTCTTTTTCTTTGTTCCACGCGGTTGTGCTCTCAAGGCCATTGATTTGTGAGTGATGGAGTCTGCTGCCCTCCAAGATGGAGGGCATCCCGTTGTTCTGCTGGTGCTGGTAAAACGTCGACCCGGGGTAGTGCCCTATCACCTCGCTGTACGTCGGCGGTGGTCCCTCCATCCTACCATTGCTCCCATAGCAGGTCGCGCTGATGCCAGAGTTACTGCTGGGGGGGCACGGCCCCCCGTACACGGAGTTATCTATCAAGTCACTGTCGAAGATGGTTCTGTTGGGGGGAGCCCGGACCGACTCTCTGTTGAGCTCCATTTGCTGCTCAGGGTCTCGCAGCTGCAGCGTGCAGGGTCCCTGGTACGGGGGGGGCTCCTCGCCGTCCGAGAGCGAGATGGTGGGCGGCAGGTCGATCTCGTGCTGCATGTAGGGGTAGGTTGGCTGGAACCTGTTAAAGCGGTCCCTCTGCAGGAAGGATGGCACTGCCAGGCGGTCGCTGGGTCTCGGGGTGTAGATTTGCTGCTGAAGGGGAGAGAAAGAGGGTGAGAAGCACGAGACGCTGCGGCCCAGCACAGCGGGAAAGGCACCCACACCCCCCTGACCCTCACCTCTGTTATTCCGTTCCCCGACACGGTGCTTTCTGAAGGCCACAGGCTTCCCTCCTGCATTGGAAAGGAGAAGAGAGCGCAGAGTGAGTCTGGCTGCCAGCACGGGTTTAGGCTCCTGCTGCGAACGGCAGGCGCCGGGTCCCACCCTGCGCCGCAGCCCGGGTAAGACGCTGCCGCCGTCAACGTGTTCCTGCCCCGGGCGCAGCAACGCGCAGCACGGACCCGCTCCCGCACAGCCAGCCTGCTCCAGCAAGGGCACGAGCTGTTACCATACGCACCGGGTATCACACGGGTATATGCAACCGGTATTAGCGCGTTACCACTGAAAACACCACTTCTGAGCAAAATTTCCCTCCCTTTTCACCTCCATTTACATTTAATAGATCACTTGCGGAATGAATGATGAGAATGACACCAGCAAACAACACTCTCCCATTTGCAGACTTCCCCCTCCCACCCACACCCACTCAGCGTGTTTCTCTCCCCGGTTCAAACATGCCAGAGGAGTATTTTTCAATTTGTGATCCATGAGCCGTGGGTGATTCACAAGACATCAGAAAATGCTCTATGAAATAATGACAAGATTTAATAAAAAAAATAAAAAGAAAAAAAGAAAAACCTCACACCCACATTCTGATGCACACAATCAAGGAAATCATGGGGAACTAACGGTAATAACTGAATAACCAAATGCTAAACCTAGTTTGGATTTGGGAAAAAGAATGGAAATCTGTAGCAACAGGATGGTTCTAGAGTAGTTTTTCCCCAAAATAAGCGGTCCTTGGCTTAAACAGACTTAGGAACTTTGGTCTCGAGGCTTCCCTACACGTGCAGCATCACCCTGACCCTGCCATCTGAACCCAGGCACCAACAGCCCCAGGCACAATAAAGCCACAAGCCGATTTCCCCCAAACCATGAGATAAGTTTATGGTTCATGATCAAAACAAACAAAGGCTCTTCCCATCCGCCAGTGATGCTCTGAGCCTGCCCAGTTCAGCCTGACACTTTTGCCTTAAGAACTAGAACATTTAAACAGCGCTAATATTCACATACAGCAGCACCGCTCCTGCGGGCAGGGCTGGAGGGTAACAAGCCAGAAGGGTCCTAACTGTGACCTGGAACAGACGGCACTCCCGGCTCCTCGCAGGTCAACCTCCAGCTCTGGCACTAGCAAGGCAGGCACAGGCAGAAGCATTTACTCCCAGTGGAAAGAAAACGCCAAGGGTGTGCGTTTGCCCTGTCTCCCTTCCAGGCGTCCACCCAACGGCCGCTCCCCGACCCAGCCGATGCAGCCCGGCTCTCCGGATGCGCCCCACAGGCTTTCCCACTAGGAAAACACCTTTCTTTAGTCACCTTGGTGGTGGCACGGGCAGCCCGGTGAAAGGCTGTACAAAGCTGCAACGCTACCGCAGCCCTGCGGACACCTTCACTGGTGAAATCAGGAGGGATTACGCCCGTCTGATGCTTCCCAGACCTCACCCAGCTGTGGAGCACATCTGGCCCAACACCAGGCTGCAGCGTGCAAGGCAAAACGCTGCTGCATACCTCTGCAGCTACCCCAGTAAGCGGCTGCAGGGCGTCTCTGCTCCCCCCAGAAGCACCTCTGAGAGCAGAGACTGGGGCCGCCCCGCGGGCAGAGCCAGCCCCAAGCCCCGCAGCAGCAGCCTCAGCATCTGGGTGCCCCACAGCACACCTCCAACTGCCCAAGACGCAGCACCAGCATCACATTAAAGTCTCCAGAGAAGCCACCTACTATATCCCTACCCCTCCTCCTTCCCCCCTGCCACTTTTAATTCTTTATTTTCCCCAACTTTGTAATACCGTTTCTCTTGTGGCACAGCACGTGGTATCAGATATGGAGAGAATGCCACCAGGTTCCTGTTTTTGAAGCTCAGCTCTGCACATGAACCTCGAGGCGGTCCTGTTGCCACGGCAAGGAAAACAGTGGTTTATACGGAAATGAGACAGCCCAAATTCTTCCCACTTCTTTGTGTTTTTTGGGGAGCATCTCCTTGGAGCAGAGGTTAAGTGCCACAATACCAGCACCCTCCCTGGCTACAGCTGGTTGAGCTGTGCGCCGCACAGCCCGGAGCAATACAGCGCCGTGTTTTGTATAGACCTTGAGACTTTGATATGCAACTATTTACACAGGCATCAACTGTTTAGTCTGGTCCATTTTACGTGTATTTCTTGCCCGCAGGAACAGTCTACAGTCAAATTCCTCCAGCAGCCAAAAGACCCAAGAGGAACTGCATCTGCCACAGATCAAACCCTCGCCTCCACCCCCCGTTTGGCCCCTGTGCTGACACCAAAGGGCAAAGGAAGGATTTCCAGCCCTGCTGCACACGCTGCCAGCCCTTCACTTCACCCTGAAGGATGCCGAAGCAGCGGGCAGGAGCGGGAAGCACTTCGAAAAATTGTGTTTACTTTGCCACGTCCCCGTGGCAGACTTCCTGAGCAGCGAGTACCCCGCTGCCTTCTGCTAGATGTTTTATATTTAACTTGGCAGTGGGCAGTGCCATGGCAATATCCCATCTGCTTCCCCCTTTCCCGGGAGTGATGTCAGTCGGCTCCCGCGAGGGCGGCTGCAGCCCGGCGCTTCCCGAGCTGGAGCATCGCCGGGCTCAGCTGGGGCTTCCCGCTGCGGCAGGCGAGAGGGATAGCGCACACACCCCCTCCCATGTGAGCTGCTCCACCCAAAACACCCCCTACCCCCAAGCACCCACTCACCCAGAGCCTGCGCCCAATATCCCGCTGAGGCGTTTAGAAGAAAAGCTCCAGCTCACATGTTAACTCATCTGTTTGTACAGATGAAGTCACAGAATGGGTTGGGTTGGAAGGGACCTCAAAGATCACCTAATTCCAACCCCCTGCCATGGGCAGGGACACCCCCCACCAGCCCAGGGTGCCCACAGCCCCATCCAACCTGGCCTTGGGCACCACCAGGGATGGGGCATCTACAGGGACAATGCTCTGGGCCGCACGCAGATGCGATAGCCGCAAACCAGCAGAAACACCATTAAAATGGCATCTGCAGAGAGATAAGGAGCAGACAGAAGACCCATTTTCTCCAGAAGCTGGATCTCTGCAGCTATTACCCACTCCTCCCGGGGCTGTGGGGCTTGACCCAGACACGGTTACGCGCCCACAGCTGACCGACCACAAGCACGCTCACCGACACTGACCCTCTGCCTCACACTACTGTGAAGCCCATCTGGGCAACGGCTCGTCTCTCCTAAAAACTCAATAGCGGGATTGAGACTGCTGGAAACCAGGAGGGCAAAGCCTCAGAGACAGAAAACACTTTCAGCCTTCGCGCTTTGGCCGTGGGATGGGTACGCAGCCCCACCGAGCCCCGCAGAACCGCGCTGCCCCGGGAGGGAGCATCGCTGCTGTAAATCCTCATCCTCAGGGCTCTCCTTGCTCACCTCTGATTTTTGGAATATTTAGGACTTGAATTCATCTCAACAATAGCTGAGTCTAGAAAGCTACAGTTTTCTGAACTGAAAGCTGAGATTCTGCTGTCTGATGAGCAATACAGCTGTAGAAGCCTGCACAAGTATTCCAGGACTCACTGCAGAACCAAAAATTACCTCTTTTTTTTTTTTTTGAGAGAGAGAGAGATCAATCTTCGACTTTTATAGAACCGCTTGTTTTAGCGATGTCAGAGAATTTTCTCTGTAAAGCTGCATGGTGCAGAGCAAGTCTCTGAGCCTGCAGAGGAACTTATGTTTTCTGTTTTGTGCGACAGAGGTATGCTTGGAAACTGCATTCAAACTGTTTTTTCTTGGGGGAGCTGCCATTCTTAGTGCAAAGAAGTTTTTAGTAGCATTCCTTAAATATTCTTAGTTCTGGAAAAATAAAGGTACTTGTTATAAGCAGACAGAGTTTAAGTACAGTGAGAATGGTGATGGAGAAGCACATGACGGAATACACTAATTCCTAATGCTAGCAAGGACTGCATTAAAAAAACACCTTTGGGGAAATTAATTTCTCCTTCAGTTGAAACTTTTGAGCTAAAACAACAAAAAAGGACAACTCGGGCAGACCTAACAGCATCTTGACCACGGGATGAACTACTTTAATATTTCAGAAGCTGGAAAGCGTGTACGTAGCTCCGGTGCCAATCTGTGGTCACGACAGCAAAATGAAGTTTGGGATTTAAAAAGCCCAACACCAGTTCAGCGCAAGTTTAATGGATTACATAAACCGGTACCCAGCGCGGCACAGCCTTCGCCTGCCACCCTTCAGCGCTCGTTTAGACAGGAGCTGTTTTCTACAAAAAGACACGCTGTGCTGCAGCTGAGAGGAGCTCCCTTTTGTTCTTCATTACCCTTGATCCCACCGTAACGAGCTTCCCACTTGGCACACAGGGGGGTTCTCTGTCCCGCCAGGAGTGCTCCTGGGCCACAAGGAAGCTTGGCTGCCACTCCATCGATGCTGCGCTCACAGGGACACGGGCAAGGAGAAGCAGAGGAACCGTAAAGAGGGAAAAAAACCCCACCAAGACGGTAGACTTGCATGTGTCTCCTTAGTTCTGAGAAAGGTCTCAAAGACTCCACATCCTCACCCAGGTGTAGGAAAGGCAGGGTTTGCTGAAAAGCCATTTGCTCACTGATGTGTCTGAAGGCTGTATAAATAATGGAGCTGTTTTCGTGCAGGGACTGGTCCAAAAAATGCCTGGAAATTTTGGCCTGATGAAATTTAAAAAAAGATACTCTTTTTTAGGAGATACTCTTTTTAATTAGTCAACAATTTTTGATTCAACCAGAAATTTTTGTTCAACCTCCATGTGATTTTTCTCTTCTCTTTCCATGTTAACCTTTTTTTCCTCTTTTTAAAGAAAACAGTAAACAGGCCACTTAAGAAAACAGAAATTAGTGAATTAAAATAAAAAAGTTTGATCTGATATTTGCTTTCAAAGTACAAAATGAAACACTTGGGTATTGTTCAAGTAAAACATTCTGGACATAATGAAACAGTAAAATTCTGAAAGTGGGAATACAACCTTTCTGCTATTTTTAATAATTCATGTGCTCGGATGCCCACATTCTGCTGCTGTTGGAAGTGGCTGCACGGAACAGTAAGAAGAGACTTAAGATTTGTGTAACTCCAGGAGGAGCCCGGACACGTGCGGGGAGTCCAGCTCTGCTCCCCAACGCAGGCAGGCGCTCGGGCGATCGCCACCCTCGCGCCGGCTGGTTTAACGCGGGATCACGCACCCCCAGCGCTTTGATCTTGTTGCAGAGTGTCGATAAACCACGACGCGCTGAGCTCACTGCCGTGTCCTCCGGAGACGCGCTCCGCAGCCCGCAAAACGAAGGGTGGTTTAATTGAGCGTGGGGTTCGCGCAGCTCTCCTTCCTTCTCATGGGGTTTCTTCCTCACTTTGGCACAGCGCCCGAAAAGGGACTTTCGTCTGCTGTATGTGGCGTGTGACAAAAAGAGTAGCTACGGAGCAGAGGGACAGCCGGCTGGCTGGACAACCTTCAACAGTGCTGTACAGAAGACTAATTCGATAAGCTGTTAGATGTCTCTTTCTCTCTCAAAAAAAAAAAAAAAGAAAGAAAATATAGAAGAAAGATAAAAAGAAAGCAAACCCAGTATTTGATCTTTTTCCTGCAGCCAGCATGGATCTGATACAAGAGAGCACACCGACCGCAACAAGGCAGCATGGGTGTGCTCAGCCTGCCCCGGGAGCCAGCAGAGGAGAGGGCACAAAGCAGTGACCGTGAGGAAGCCCTATCATCTAAAGGGCTCTAAGATCCTTCAGGGTGAATGTATCAGGACAAGGTATCCCTGCACTGATGACAGAGCCACGTAAGCAGTGGCGAATAGCACACACTCACCCTCCACAAAAACGTGATGTCTTTCCTCTAAAGGTTCTCGTAAGTCTGAGCTGCTGCACAAACCAACATCTGCCTCAAGGCTGGAGCGGCTCCCCCTCGAGCCCTCGTCAGACGTACAATTAAAATGTTTCTCCTCAGGCTTTTATGAAGCAGGGAGCCTGGGTTACACAGGGAACGTCTCGAGCATCCCTTTGGAGAGATTTCTGCTTCTCTGGCTGACAAGCATTTTCTGACCCCTCCACCACAGGAATGGTAGCACCACTGGTGAGAACTGGTGTAAGTCTTCCAGGATTTCCTATCCTCTTCAAGGCAGGCAGCAAGATTTTATCCAGCCATTTGAGACCCTCCAACTGGAGCCACCAAAGGACTCAACAGTTCGGGACTGTTAAAGGCAAGGCACACGCACCCCAAACAGCTGAGGGTACGTGAAGGATTCAGGAACAGGACACGCCAAGAACAGCCCCGTGCAGTTACTCTACTGATGTAAAGTCCAAACGCAAAGCTCAAGGCAAAGGCTGAGGCTCTGCCGGTCCACATATTACAACATACAGCCTAAAGAGCCAGAGGCATCCACAAAAGGGCCCTCCCCAGTAACTGAGAGACAGAAGCTGATGTCAAAACCCAACCCAGAGGGTGTCTCTCCATGCACTGCCAATGGGCCATGGGCAAACACGACCCAAACGGATGCCTTTGGCTCTGATGTTTCCCCAAGGTCCCATCATTTGGCAAATGGCGCAGGATGACGTGGGTTGGAGGAGCAGGGTGAGACTTACTGATGAGAGGTTCTCGTCTCTCCGCCTCCCCTGGCTGTGCCGGCTGATGAAGGATCGCGCAGAGAGCTTGTAGTGGTTCAGCAGACACGTGATCACCACCACCATCACCATCATCACCACCACGATTATGATTATCTGTACAAACTCCAACTCCGCTGCAAGAGAGACACAGACTTTAAGCCACCAGAAAAAGCAGCATGTAATTGAGTGCAAGAAGAATTAACGTGGCTGAGACACCAACGACACCGCTGCATGCTTCCCCCCAAAGCTCCCACACAGGCATATGTGGGCTCTGCATGCTTTGAGCCCAGCTACGTGCTTCACAAAAAAAAAAGATAAAATCATTAATTCTCTTTTTCAGTGTCATAGAAGAGTCGCTGGGAGGGATCTTTAAAGATGATCTACAAAGCTGAGCACTTCCAAGCTGCCATGCGGACAGGACTTCCCAACGCCCTCCCAAGCTGCAGTGTGCTGGACTCCCCCCACCGTTGGGTACCAATCCAGCAGCACCTCAGTGCTGAGTGTGCCTCGCTTGGGGCCACGGACCGGCATAATTCAGCCTAATGAAACAATTTAGCTAAACACAAGCTAGATTTTTACAGTCCTCTTCGCATCACCACCACTCCTCCCTCCAGGGAGGACCAGACCCAAGGCATCTTCGGCACACGAGGCTCACGTCCCCTCCGTCACGGGGGTCAGACAGTGGCACGGGGAGCCCGTGGCATGGCACAGCACAGCAGGCACCAGCGCGGGGAGCCCCCCTCCCCCTGACGCCAGCCCATCCGGGCCACGTCCCGGAGCTCCAGACATCCCTCGGCTCAGGGCTCGGCCAGCTGACAGTAGCAGCTTGAGTGGCTTGAACTGGCATCAAGGAAAACTGCCAAAAATCCTCCAAACAAACATGAACAAGCAAACAGACTATCCGGTTAACTCCAGAGACATTTGGCAGGAGGCAATAAGAAGCCACTCCTAAAATTTCCTAAGGAAATAATTCCTCACACATCTCTGAGGCTAAGGAAAATTGAGTACTGGAGGCAAATGTAGCGCTGGGTCATTATTTCCATGCACTTGGCACCCAGAGAGCCGATACCATCCCCAAACCGCCCGGTCGCTCCCCCCAAGACCCCTTGTGCCAGCAGCACCCAGCACTGGCTGTGCCCAGGACCGGGCAGCAGCAGCTCCACTGCTCGTTGTAAAGGAGGGGCCAAACCAGCAAAATTCAATAGTTCTGGGGATTTAAACTTCATTTGCTTCTAAGTAGGTACAGATACAAAACCCAGTTTTGGAAAGCTGTGTCCTAAGCTGTCGTGAATGCTGCCATCTATATTTTATCTATATGGACACACACGCACACGTATATATCTGCAGATCCATAGGAAGACCCATCACGCCTCGAAGGGCGGCAGCACACCAGTCGTACCCGCTGGGGTGGCTTCTGCTGAGTCAGGCAAATTTAATTTTATTTTTTTTATGGAAAGTTTTCTCCTGGCAGGTGGCATTTAAGTGCCAGTAAAAGCAAATAAATGTCAAGAAAACAGTCCAGGTGGTGAGTGCTGCCAGTTACCTCGGAGCTCATTCTGCTAAACAGCAGCTATTTCTGCCATTGCCCAAAACGCTTAACCAGCTCTGCCCACCACCTTCAAAAAGCAGGATTCTGCCTTGAAAGCAGGAGCCTCATCTGTCACTTGAAGTTAGATGTGCGAGCGATTTGAAGCCCAGGTACTTACACACCCCTAAAACGCAGCTGCCCCCCTACACCAGAAGGCTGCACATGGGGTGGGAGAGAGGGACTAAAAGCCAAACACTGCAAAGCAGTTTTGCCTTAAAATATGCCTTTTAGCTAAAGGCATCCCAGAGGAGCTCTGGGTCTTTCACAGCACACCCAGCAAGGTGCCTGAATGCCACTGTAAGGGGAAGACCCTGGAAAAACACATATTCCCAACAATTTACGGTCCAGCCCCAAAGCAGCGGCACAGCTCACCCATAGGGATGACAAGTGACCAGACCCCAGAGCTGCCCCGTGCTGAAACAGGAGCTCGTTTCTTCTAAACACAAATCAGATTAACTAGACGTACAAGCACAGTGAAACTTAAAGAGCTGGGAAAAGAGGATGATGCAAAACCAATTAAAAAAAGGCACCCCATGTCACCTCCCTGCCCATGTAAGGGTGTCCCTACATAGCCCAGAGGCTGCACCCAGAGGCACAAGAGCATCCCCACTGACCTCCAGCACCAGACCAGCAGAGTGCAGCCCTGGCACCCCAGCCAGGCACAGGATGCCCCACAGGTCCCTGAGTGCTCTCAAGGTCACCCATGAGAGCCAGACCCCCAGGGCACTGACCCAGAGCCCACCTGCCTCCTCTGCAGGTGGGCAGCAGAACCCACAGGGTGGAGAGCAGCAGAACCCATAGGCTGGAGAGCAGCCACCCAGCTTGGGTGCAGAGCCTGGGTTTTGGTTTTTTTTCCAGAATTCATTACAGAGGAGAAAAAACACATAACAAAACCCAAAAAACAACCAAGGTTTTCAGGAAGATGAGTCAATTCAGTCTCAAAATGCAGCATGTGCTTTGGTCATGGTAAGAAAGCACAAGAAAAAAATATAAATGAGGCCAGTGATGGAAAACTTCTGTTAAAAGAGATTATATTTTTGAAGAAAAACAAGACCGAGGCAGTTGTAAAGGAAAGTTCCTTTCCAGGACGAGAGGTCCCTTACATGAACCAAACCTTGCTAAATTGGCCACGGTACGTTGGTGACACGGGTGAAGCTTTGGCCATCAGGAAGCGCTGCCCTAATTCCTTCCCAGGAAGGAAAACACATGAAACATGTCATTTACAAAGGACCTAAGCCAAGCTTCCTGCACACACGTACAAGACGTACAACAAGCAGAGCCTGAAGCAGAAGAAAGGGTGGGAATTCCATCACGATCTGGGACAACACACCAGCGTCTCATCCATTCCCATCCAGCCCTCAGCGCTGTTTATTCTGGCTCTGGGACTCCTGCAATTGGGGTATTACAAAACACTTGCCAAGGAGTGCAACAGGAAGGCAGAGTGCGATTACCAGAATGGAGGGGACGCTGCTTTCCAACAGGGATGCTTCTCCTGCCCCATCTCCCCCTCCCATATTCTCCTGCAGCTGGTCATCTGGAAGGGCTGGACCCCCCCCAGGGACCACAGGGAGAGGCCAGGAGGTGCAGGCAGTGTTCGGCCACGCATTTAGGTTGGAGATGAGGAGAAATTTCTTCTCGGAAAGGGTGGTCGGGCATTGGAACGGGTTGCCCAGGGAGGTGGTGGAGTCCCCGTCCCTGGGGGTGTTTAAGGACAGGTTGGATGTGGTACTGAGGGACATGGTTTAGTGGGTAATAGGTGGGGGGGGGACAGTTGGACTGGATGATCCTTGAGGTCTCTTCCAACCTAAATGATTCTGTGACTCTATGATCGCACCTTGCTCTTCAAATCTAAACCAGGTTATTTCTGTGTGGAATCCAGTCTAACGTTACGGCAATCGCACTGGTACTATCAACAGAAGAGTCATTTTAGTATCTCGCTTTGTGGGAGGACGGAGAACAAACAAGCTGCAAATTAACGTTCTGTAAACAGGTTTCGTGAATCGTGTCTGAACGATAAAGCCTGATCAGCTCCTCCCGTTCGGACTTCGGCCTTCTCATGCCAACGGCCTTGCTCTTCTCCTGCTCTCCTTCGTTAGCACGGGGAAGCAAACAGCTCAGGCACTGCACGGGAGCACACCTACCCTTGTCCCGCCGCACAGACAAGGGCTCAAACGTTTAAGTATCGCACACGCGAAAAGCATCTGCCCCCACACCTTCCTCGGTAGTGCTGGCCAGATTAAAGTTTCTTCCCACTGCTGTATGTGTACCTGAGGAGGCCAAACCCAAGCAGCTCTGCTCTCTGCACCAGCCCAGAGTTTTGCTCTACCCCAAGCCCAGCCTGTGTCAGCTATGTCGAGATGAGCTTTAATCCCAAGAACACTCATGTTGCCTCATCTGGCCTTTTGGGAAAAAAAAATTATAAAAAAAGATAGAATAAAAATCAAACTAGAAAGAGTCCCCCGCATTGTTTGTGCTTTTCGAGTTTCAAGAGACCCATACCCACTCAAGGCACCAAAGTTTCTGCCAACTCTCCCTCTGTTTTAACTTGTCCTCGTGGGCTTCATTTGCAGAAGTGGGGGGAAAAAACCCAACACACCAGAAAGGTGGATGTACTCAGTAAGGTTTTATCCAAGCAACTCGGTCAAACTAATGAAGAAAGACCATTAAAAACCCAAACTTTGAGTTAATATGTTATTATACGGTGCAATTCAGCTGCTATGCTAATAAAAAGCCTTTGGGGAATGAAAAACAAGCCAAACTGCAAAGCACATAATTTATAATTCTACTGGTATTCCTAAAAACACACACACAACAAAACAAGAAAAAAAATACTCAACACATTTTGTATTTGGCTTCCTAATCATTGTCACTTTTCAATTAGAAGAGACCTCATTCCATTTCTCTCTGTAATTTTCCCCAAGGGAAGTGTTATAAATGCACTAGGCTTTACAAGATGGGCATATTCAGCCTCCAAATGCAAAGTAAGGTCACACTAATTTAATTTTGCATAATTTTTACTCCAGAATACGTTTCAAACTAACAGGTTCAGACATCACATTTAAGTGACACAACCTGCTTTTCTGTATTCTCTGTCTAGACGCTGCAGCTTTGGGAGTCAGTCAGCACGCGTGCAACTGTTTTGCAACCAGGCATTTTTTCCCCCAGATCCTCACAATCCTGAAACTGGATATTCATGATCAAGTAAAAAAAAAAAAAAAAAAAAAAAAAAAAAAAAAAAAAAAAAAAAAAAAAATCACTTGTCACGTCCCATTCTTCAAGTTCGTTACCCGCTTGCCACTTTAAACCACAAGTGCCCTTGAATAGGGGTTTCACAGTAGATTAGAGCGTGACATCAATGAACGATAGGAGACTCCACCGCTTCCCAGAGCCTGCAGGCTCCGCAACGCGCAGGCTGCGGCCGCTCAGAGGGCTTTCTGCAGGAAGGCACCACATGCCCTTGCTGCCCGGCCACCGAGACGATAAGGCTCCGAAGCATTCGAAATCGATGAAAATGGAAGCTGGCTGGCAGCTGGTGCTGACCCAGAGCCACCCACCCAGCCCCGCTCCTCCCACCGAAAACCACATTTACGGCTCAAAAAAAGCAGCTGCAGAAAGGTGCATCTCAGGAGCTTCCTCAAGTGCCCGTGAGCAAATTGCTCGGCATCCACAGGTTTAAAATCCATAAATATTTTTGCAAGGAGGGAGAGCTTTTTGAGTCAATGGAGCACTGAGCCTCAGCACACGCAGGCGGCTCACAGCAGCCGCAGGGGAGGGGAGGCTGCGATAGCCTCTAAATGCATTTCCTTTACTTTTTACAGCTATTATACAGTTCATAAAATGCTTACTATAAACTTTATTAACGCCCTTCCTTCCACATAGAGTATCACTGCTGAAGCCAAACGCTCCAAAGCACTGGTAAGTATGAAGAGGAGGGGAAAAATACAATAAAATACACCTGCATTTTGCTGCAATAATTATGGGTACTCCAGGTATCATTTACAAGTGGACAGAACAGCTTTCAGACAGGGTCTCGGCCAAGACGACCTTTGCTTTCAGCCGGGTATAATACTCATCTGGAGGTCAAAACAGTTATCTGTAAGCTTCAGTTACAATTTCTATGTATACCGGAATTGCGTATCGCATGAGAAGTGGTGAGAAAAAGTGAAATTACTCAGGAGACAATGGCTAAGCTGAACAGATGTAGCTGCACCAGCCACAATTCCTAAGAAAAAAGTTTTAAAAAAAAAATAAAATATGCCAGTCATCATAAATGCTGTGGTGCACCGTGCTAAAACCCAAGTCTGTTTTGCTGAGACAAAATTAAAGCAAGCAGAGAATCCCCTGCAGAATACTTCTCCTATGCTCCCTTTCACTTCCTCTGGGTATTTTTACCATTAAAACCCCCTTAGTTCTGACTCGAAACAGATTGCTGGGACAGTTCAAGCACGATGAATCCCATCACAAGCTCACACACTATCAAAACTATGCTCTTAAGGGCGTGGAGAAAAAGCTCCTGCTGCTGATTTCATCTTCTGGTGGACGTCAGCCTGGTGTGAGACAACCCAATGCCTGGTGTCACACCAGACAGGATGAGATACCTCCCAAGCAAGCCTCGCTGTTAAAAGTTAATGAGCCATCAGTTAATTTTTTACTCAGGAAGGATGGGATATGCACCTCACCCTCTGGATGCTCCTGTGACAGTCCCTCTGCATCAGAGTCCCAATATCACTTGTTTTATTAGCATTTTTTTAGAAAATACACCTAAAACGGTGTTTCGAAGTTGCTCCAACGTGCCTAAGAGAGAGGAGAGCTGGTAACAGAGACAGGCAAAGCCTTCATCAGGCTTTGGGAGCGTTGGGCGCAGCCCTGCTTCCAACGCTGCCCCAAGAGCTGCAGCAGCACAGGTCACGGGAAAGGCCAAGTCTGGGTTTAAAACGAAAGCTCAACTCCAGCGGTTTCCCCTGATCTAGAAACTGATGTGAATCTGAGTAGTAGAAAAATCCAAAAGGAAGTGAGTAAGAGTCAGGGAGACTAAAGAGGGGCTGAGAACAATGCAGATTTTGTTATTTCAGAAGTTTCAGAGAACTGTGGCCCTGAATCACCACTTGCCATCACTGCCCACGTGGGTGCTGGCCCCCAGCAGCCAGGCTCCTCGCTGGGCAGAGGGGCGTCTGACCCAGCCTTGGGTTTTACCCCACAGTAGCACAGGAACCGTCTTTATAGAATGGTTTGGGTTGGAAGGGACCTCAAAGATCACCTAGTTCCAACCCCCCCGCCATGGGCAGGGACACCCTCTACTAGCCCAATTTGCTTAAAGCCCCATCCAACCTGGCCTGAGAATCATAGAATCATTAAGGTTGGAAGAGACCTTCAGGATCATCTAGTCCAACCGTCCCCCCGCCATCTATTACCCACTAAACCATGTCCCTTGAACCCTTCCAGGGATGTGGTCTCCACAGCTTCTCTGGGCAACCTGTGCCAGGGCCTCACCACCCTCACAGTAGAGAATTTCTTCCTAGTATCTAATCTAAATCTCCCCTTTTTTCATTTAAACCCATTACCGCTTGTTCTACCACTGCATGTCCTTGTAAACAGCCCCTCTCCACCTTTCCTGTAGGTTCCCTTGTTGAAGACCCTCTACAAACACCCGCAACCAAGACAACAGAGTCCTTGGCTACACTGGGATGTTACTCTGCAACCCAGCTGTGTAGAAATTTCCATTTTCCACTGTACATAGAGACTATTTTTAATTACTTGTCACGTTCACAGAGAAACACCCTGCAAGTGCGTAATGCAAGAGCCAAGGAACCCCACCACATACTGGGCCTTCACCTTCTCCGACACACCTACAACAACTTTTACACCAAGACTGAATGGGATAGTTTTGTACAGAGATTTCTCCTGCTGCCTAACAAGCCTCAATAGAACAGGCAGAAACAGATGGAGACTTTCCTAACTTTCCTGTTGAAGCACAAAGGGATGTAATAAGGTCTTGTGCAGACCTGGGCAGCACCTCTCTAGCCTCTAGAAGACACAGGCTAAGGATGACTTCTAATGGCAGGTAGCTTGAGCTCCCTGGCCCTGTCCTGTCCCTGCAGCACCCCTGACCACCCCAGCAGGTGCCCGCGCAGGGTTTTAGAGGAAAGCTTTGCCCGCAGCGGTGGGCACACGGCAGCCTCCCTCCTTGCTCAGGCAGCAGAGCCATAGCCTACGGACGGTGTCACGGAACAGATGCAGGGGGCTGGTGCGGGGCAATGATGCAATTAAGGTCCCTGGAAAGTCAAGGAAGGCAAGCAGTTGGAGCAAAGCTTGGCATGGTAGATGCACTATGGCAAGGCAGAGGAATGCTCACCCTGACCCCGGGCACCAAGATCAGCTGCCAAGGGGTGAGCCCAGGCTCCCAGCCCATCCATTGCAGAGGGACAAAGTCTTTTCCCAGGTCACTGAGCCCAGGAACAAGCCCCAGCGCTGATTCAGCCTCACCGAGGAACCCAGACCCTCCCAGGACTGCAGGAGGAACGTGGCCCTTGGCACGGGCACGAAGCCAAATAGCTCACCAGCAACAGGATGCAATTACTGGGCACAAACCTATTGGCACGAACAGGGAACCCACGACACAGGGCACCCGAGCCCTCTGCCAGCAACCAGCCCTTGGCGAACGCGTGCCTCCTGTGGGGTGGCAGCAGGATACCTGTCAGCACCGTGCAAAGAGCGAGGTGATGCTCAGGGAAAGCAGAGCTGAGAAAAGCCTCGTCCCTTCTGTCCCTAGAGCTCTTGCCACAAAGCAGCACTTCCCGCTCCTCGCTGTGCGTGGCTGCTTTGTGGAGTGAGTGCCTGTGGTTATTCAGAGCCTGGTTCACGCAGGTGACTCAGCACCCTGATTCAACACATTCCGGCCAGGAGCCCACAATGACGTTGAGTCGGGCGCCTCAGTGGGGACCATCCCGCAGCAGCGCCCAGTGAGCAGCACCGGCCCCAGGCACAGCCCCTGGGGACAGGGGACAGTCAGGCCGCGGCCAGGTTCTGCAGCTTATGAAATCTGCAAATGAATTGCTGCCTACCGTCAGCTAAATGTGGTGGCACTGTAATGTCACACCGCATATTCCGGCTTCTTCCATAATCCTTAGGGATTTAGGGTAAGTTCCACTGACTGCAACGCTCTGCCCTCCATACATCCCCACCTCACACCCCGGAAAGGACGGTCTCCACACACGCACGCACAGCCTCTTTCCAGACATGACAAAATTAAACCAGATGAATTAATGAGAAGTGTTCACCAACCTGCAGCGAGCCCTTTCATCCCTGATTTTCCATTAACACCTCTGACATCCACAGAGCTGCCCTGGCCGCATGACTCAGAGCAAGACGCAGCAGAGATGTGCACAGCCCTGACTGCAGTCCCCTGCCCTCCCAATTTTCTCATCGTTTCATCCGCCCACACCCTTGGGCAATTTCTGTTTGAACAGGTTCCTTGTAGCCCTTGATGGCAGTGCTCTAGTTACATAAAAAAACGCATGCAGAAGACAAAGAAGGCTACAGCTACTTTTTGACTAAGCATGTGCAGATGAGGCTATTTGAGAGTAATTAGGAAGGTGGTGGGGAGAAACGGAAGCCCAAATCAGACTGGTACTGGCAATAATTTGAAGCTTGGAGCTGAAGGATGTTCATGCATCCTTCCTCACTGTCCATGATTCCCCTAATTCTGTATTTACAAGCTTTGTGGGATGCCAAGCAGGTATGCTCAAGGATTTCAGCCAAGAACAGTTTCAGGCCAGTAACCTTACAGGCTTCTCAACAAGCTTGTGCAGCTCCTCAAAGAGCAAATACAAACCAAGTCTTGAAATAGGGGTAGACCAAGGTCCCCTTCTTCCAGCACCAGTAAGTGTCTGTCAGCACCCAAAACCTGGCCTGCTTCATTAGCACCCTATAGAAAGCATCCTTCTCAGCTGCTGGTCCAGAGGCCCCTGCCTGCTCCCCTGCCCACTCAGGGGCTTTGACAGGCAGAAGGAGGATACGACCCAGCAGTCTCTCCAGCAGACCTGGGCTGCCGTCTTCGCACGAAACTTATTGCCAACGGGTAGGCAGAGACACTGTCCTAAACTAGAAGTGATGGGTCTGACTTTCAAGCGCTCTCAGCACCCACATCGCCGGCCGAAGGCAGCAGCAAGGGCAGGGGCTTGGGCACCAGCAGGCTGCAGAGGAGGAGGAGGAGAGACACCCTTATCCATTCTGTCAGCTACTTGACAGCCTGACCCACTCCCCTCCCTGGTCTTCGCTGACATTTCAGAGCACCACAGCTTCAGCAGTGCCCAGAGGCACTGTTGAGAACAAGGAGACAGACAAAGACAGCCCTTACCATGAACAGCTGAGAGCCTACCACCACCCTGCGTGCCCCAATAATTAGGGCACAAAACAAGTCCTAATCACTTTTGGTAAATGAAAGCTGAGGACACCCTGTACGGCCTTGCCTTACACATATCAACACGCCGTCCTTCACAAGCAGAGAACCAGAAAGGCCAGAGCTGACATTACTGAACTGGTCTGCAGCAGGCCTGGACCTAAGCAGGGTCCACAGAGCTGGCCTGAGGTCTGCCTGGTCCTTGTGCTCAGTTTAGAGCCCTGCCCGCTCCTGCATTTGTGCCTGCTGGCTGCAAGGACACCTTCAGAGAGCAGGGGAGAGATGTTAGAGCAAAATTTGGGTGCGCTTTGGAGCAGCATGTGACTCCCTGGAAGGACCCAAGTGTCAAACTGCAGAATCGAGCCCAGCCAAAGCACGGTCATTATGCCAGATGCTCATCAAAGCCTCTGTAGAAGGATGTGGGTTAAGCAATGCAGCCAAAGAGTGGAACTCGTTTTTTCTACTCAAGGCTAAAGAATGTGAATTTGAGAAGCGCCATCTGAATCTAGTCGCCCTTCCGAGCTATGATTTTAGCAGGGAATAAACTCCCAAGTCCTCAGTGAGGAGCTGCGGGGGCTCAGACTCTGCAGCGTCCCATAGCAGAGGCAGCGCTGGGACCGCGTCTGGCTGCGGCCCCTCGCCCTGTTCATACATACGGCATGGAGGAAAGCACCCTGGCACAGCAGCACCGCAGCCTGGTGCGAGCAGCTCTGCGCGGGCGCATCCTTCCCAGCCCTGCCTGGAAAAGGGAGGTGTCCATTATGCTAAACATTACATTTGAACTGCTCTAATTTAAGCAAGAACCAAAACAGCTCCAGGCAACAGCTGGAATCCAAAGGCTGCCAGAGAGGGTGCAGCACCGAACCCTGCTCCTGGTTTACAGAGGCCATTTCATCCACCAGATGCCGACCTCCACTCATTAAAGAGACCAATGTTCTCCCTCTCGGAGACCATGGACGAGGAAGAAGAGATGAAAGAACAAAGAACTTCAGCTGGCAGATTACTCACCCTCGGCCGCTCATCTGTGAGGTCATCTTAGAAACAATCAGACCAGGCAAAGCCATTACTACAACATTTGTGTATTAGCATCTGCTAGAGCTATCTTCTAAATACGACCTCCGTAAAACCGTATACCAAGGGCCCATCAGACTGTCAACAACTTGTTTACAAGGCAGCAGAGAAGGACTGGAGATGGATACACAATACAATCTTGATATTGCCACTGCTGGCACTAATCACAACACCGTGAAGCTGGAGCTACAGCAGCAACACCAAGGAGGCACCAAAGAGAGCAGGATTAGGCCCGTGACAACAGGCAGAACAGCTGGGAAGAGCCCCTTGGATGTGGTCCTGCTTCATGCATCATCAGTACAGTTAAGAGCTAAATTGCATTTCCAGATTCAATATGGCCAGCTCTGATGGAGCAAGCAGAAGTAACGCTGTGCAGGCTAGAAATGGTGGCTGAGAACGTGGGCAGAGGGCAAGTGGGACTCGGAAAAGGAGCCAGTTTGAGAAGAAAACATTGCTGGAAAATGGGTGATAGGGCCCTACAGAGTCATATTCATAGTGCCAATCCTTGAGCCATAACTGTGCATTTAATATAGTTCGTTTTCTTCATTTGTCACCCTGGGTAATCACACATCACATCCTCTGAGTCACTGACAAATGATGGCCTCATCCTGTACTCCCACCCCCTTTTTGTGTTTTAAAGGAAACGGCCCCATTTCACGCTTATAGCAATGGAATTATCAGGCTGGTTGGGCCTCAGAAAACATTTTAGTCCTTAAAACACAATAACTGTCCTGATCACACCACTGTGCCTGTTTTCAAAAGGTGACCTTCCCAAGCCAGCATGGCCACGGCGGCAGCTGCGGGGAGCGGGACCTGCCTTCTAGAAAGGCAGGATCGGCACAGCAGTGCTCCGCTTTTCCATGGGAACTGCGAACGTGGGAGCTGGGGTCAGCGGCTCCTTCCGCTGGGACACCTCCCGGCTCCGAGCAGAGACCTGTCAGCTGGAGGCTTGTTTAGGGAAACTCCCACAGACACTAACCAGCTCCCTGAGAGCAATGAGGACGAACGAGGTTCTTTGGGACACTCAGGCTCTCTAAAATCTTGCATCTGCCAACCCCTTCTCCCCCTTCTTGTGCCTATTTCACTCACCCTCCCCTTTTTCAGCATTTTGAGACGACGTGGTTTATGCACAGTTGCCCTGATCCCAGCCTACTGGGATGACTGGAAGGAGTACGCTGCTTTTGAAGTCACTCCCAAGGGTAAGGACAGCTAAACTGGATTAAAAGAATACAGCAATTTTCATTGTACACTTGACAGATAGGTAAATTTGCTTGCTCACTAGGAAATGCTGAGCAAAGGCACATGGCCCCACCAAGCTGAGAACAACCAGAGTATCTCCTGCTCCCTGAGAGGCAGCACAATGCTGGGGCATCCCTGGCACCTCCACCCACCACCCTGAACACAAGCATCCAGGGAGGGACACAGGAACAAGAGTTCACCATTTGCAGTCATAAACAGCGTGAAACAGAGAAAAATCTACCAAAAAATAAAATGAATGAAAAAACACAGCACACAGCATCCAGACCAAACCCTGCCAGCCGACCCTGGAAGACCAAAGAGGTTTTGTTTGTCAGGTGTATTTCTACAGCTAGTAGAAATAAACACATTAATAAATAACTATTTTCGTATAGCCTGGAAACACTCCTGATCAATATATGGCTTGCTACCGTACAGGGTTTTTGTTTTTTTCCCTTCCACCCAGCAGAAACTCATGACAAAGGAAAACACATCTCATTTATGAACTTAGCTATAAATACTTTTGCTAACTGCCATTTAGGAATTTCATTTCCTGCTTGAGCAAGTCCTGTTGAAAGAGGCAATTACCAAATTTGTTTCTAGTTATAGAAATAAATGTTTGTTGCTGCCCACATCTGTTTCGACAGACAAATTGCCAGTCACGGAAACTCTGAGGAGAGCAAGTGCCCCATCCAGGAGGGTTTTGCCACCTCTCCAGAAAGCTAACAGCAATTAAAGGAATTGGGCTTCCGATTCCAAGTTTATTCGAGTCCCCTCGTCCTGCTGCAAGGGAGCTGCTTCGCACCGACAGGGCACCAGCAGCTTCATGGTCAGCCGCAGCCGCCAGCACCACGCCACCCGGTGCACGCCTCCGACCGCTGCCGGGCAGAGCCTTAGCCTGGTCTCTCCTCCCACTGCCGCAGACACACTAAGGAATACACATTTCATTACTCGCCAGGCCCATCAAAACAAGGCAACTTGAATTCCGCAGGTCACTGGGATCCAGTACGCTGCGTCTGTGGTGCGCACAGAGAGGAAGGCAGCAGCAAAGCGTTCTCCTTGTCTGCAAAGTGGTGAGATGGCACAGGCTCTCCTGCTCCGCGTGGGACATCCCACTGAAAACACCTGGTGGTGACGGTGCACAAGTGTGGAGATGGAGGTTTATGCCTGTAATCAGTGTGGACCACAGCCTCTCCCCGCTGTACATGCTGGGTTTTACTGGGCCTCTCTCTCCCACGTCCTCCTTTTCACTTCACTCCACTCTGGCTGTCCTCCAGAAAGTTTCCATTTCCACTTATTCCTGGGAAAACTGTTCATCAGCGGACTCCCAACGAGCTCTGGTCCTGTGGGAGCAGCGCTGGAGCACGGGCACCCTGAGAAGGACACAGGGACGAGCAGCAATGCCCCTGCCTCCCTGCCGCAAGCACAACACCCATCGACCCGTGCCCAGCACCTGGCTGGTGATGTGATGGGCGTGCAGAGCAGCCAGGGAACACCACGAGCCGTGGCCAGGGAACTTATGCTTCTCCGGCATTTTTCTTGTGTGCACCAGCACGGCTCCCCACACATCACCGGCGCAGCCCCGAGGACCCCTCGGCATTCAGGAGCGGTGCCGGGGTCCCTGCCGTGCCCCCGATCCGAGGCCACAGCGCTGCAGCTCCCCTGGAGGCTGCAGGACACGTGCCCCCGGGCAGCAGTGCCGCACGGGCTGCCCCGACGCGCAGCTCGCAGACGGGTGTCGAAACACGGATTGAGCAAGTTGGCCAAAGCCGTACAGGTCACGACAGGGCTGTAACTGCCACCGGATTTCCTCAGCCCATCAGCAGGACGCCTCTCCCTTCCCCGCTGCTTCTTAAGCGCCATTATCGTCCGCATTGTTTTGCGGCTTTTGCTTACAAAAGGAGTGACCTTTCACAAGGTAATCACTCCCACGGAACAAGGACAACCTTAAGTTAGACATAATTATGCACTGCAGAAAAAAAATAAATAAATATGCAAAATGAATGCAAACGCCCAGACTGCGTTTGGTCACTGCGATAGTCAAGTTCAGTTCTTGAACCGGTCCGAACGCCACCAGATGGGAGCGAATGCACGTGCGTACTCTCACACAGAGATGTGAAAAAAAAAATATCCTATATTTATATATACACACACCAGAGCGAATGGGGGAGGTGAGTAAAACCGCCCCAAATCTGACAAAATTAAAGGTAATAAATTTACTTCCACCTCAGCTGCAGCAACAGCCTGAGAAAGGTTTTAACTCCTACAGCAGATATGCTGGAAAATCTAAGTTCTGTTGCAGTGTTTTGCATTTGTGAGTTTTTAAGCACGCACAAAAAGAGAAGCCATCCTCCCATGTAAAACCAGCAGCGTTCGCTCAGCGGAGCCGGTTCCAGAGCCGAGAACGGGACTGGGTTCCCGTGCCCTCCCCTCGCCCGGTGTGGTGGGATGAGCCGAGCCTCCCGGTCCCCATCCCATCCCCATCTCCTGGCACATCTGCGTCCCTCCTGCCCGCCCCATTGTCCCCAGCACCCCCATCCCGTCCCCACGCAGCCCCCAGACAGCAGATTGATGACACAGAGCGGCGGCGGAGAGCTGACCCGTGAGGTCAGCCCCAACAATAGGTTTTGGGGGCGGCTGGAGGGAAGAGTCCGTGGGGGCGAGGAGCCCCCCAGCTCGCCCATCCCCTCCGCAGAGGTGATTTCTAGCCTGGCTTTTCAAGCCTCCTCCGCGGGCCAGCCACCACCTGNGAGCGGCAGCTGCCCTCGCACCGGGGCGGAGGGCGACTTCGGGAGGACGGGAAGGGGGGAAGAGCACAGAGGGGAGGATTATCCATGGACACAGCTTGTCCCCTTTTCACTGCATTTAACAATAAAGCAGTAGCTATAGCAACAGGGTTAATTAATGCATCCGATTTGCATAACTAAAACTCTGAACCCATTCAAACCTCGGTGATATTTTCATTCTTAAACCTGGTCTGCAAGGCTGTGCTCTTATGGCAAGGGGAACCCAAACAAACACAGGCGTCCGTCCGTCCTGCCGCACTCGCAGAGCGCCGCGGGTACGCGTGGGCCACCGCGCACAAAGCCACCCTCGGCTGCGCTTCTGCTGCCCGACTGCCCGGGAGGCTCCACGAGCCATTTGCTCCACATACCTTTATTCTCACCCCCCGAAAGCATTAGCATTTGCAAATGAGCATGCAGAAAAATAACAGAAAAATAGGGACCGAAGAGTTCTTCAAAAAATAAAATGGGGGAAAAAGCGATTTTCAGCGATGGAGGGAGTAAAGCACATTCCAAGACAGAGGGGGTAAGGAGATAGGCAATGTAAAGGTTTCAGACTATCGTATAACCAGAGGGGGAAATGTCTTCTCACCACAAACATGCATCTGCATGATGTCTAGACAGTCATAAAAAGGGCAATTAAAGTACTGCAGGCTGCAGTAAGCTAATGTCTCCTCTCCCAGTCTAAACAGTTGAAACATACAGTACTAACTTCGCAAAAATATATAGGATAGAAAGACAAGTTTATAGGGAAAAACGTTTTGAAATTCAGTTTTAAATAAGCCAGTAAATTAATTCAACCTTGTCAAATCTTTGCCTTATAACATATCAAATATTCCGCCTGCGTCCTGTCTAGACTGCGATAACAAAGGGCATTTAAAGCCCTGCAAGATGCGCTGACAGAGTAGCCATTTAAAGATGCAGTATTGCTCTCTCCATCTAAACTGATTTGTCAGATGGAGTTAAAATGAAAATGATAAGTAATCACTCTGGTTCACAACCATTTCAAAAGAAAAAACCACAAAACCCCTACAGCTCATAGATATAAATCCCACTAAAATCATTCCAATGTATCATTCCAGTAGGATTTGTTTGGCCTTGGGTTTTTTAAATGGCATTTGCTTTTTTTTTTAAAATTTTATTAATCTGAGATGTCACTAGCTTTCCGCAGCGCATGCATTTCTAAATAGGAGTGTATTAAGTTTGAAAAAGCCAGCTCTGAGTATTAATTGATTTATTGATATAAAATGATGACTTGATGAAAGACACTATTATAATTCCACTGGTTAACATTGGAAAGGAATTTTTTCTTATTTACTTAAAAGCAAAAGAATAAGCTATCTCACATGAGAGAAACCGGCCAGTCTCCGTCACTGACACAGTTCAGCCTGGGCAGTCACTGTCCTCAGGAGAGCAGGAGTGGGAAAAAAAGTTAAAGCAAACTACGTGGGTGTGCACGGCATGTTTTTTTACTGAGAAACAACAGTTTTCTGGAAAAAGCAAAAGCAGATATAAACCTGTCTAACACAAGAAGCATTCTCCTCCCTTTGAGCTTTATCAGCTGTTGGAGAACCTAAATAAATAAAAAAATAATAAAAAAGTATGCGGAATAGCTGATCTGGCTTAGCAGGATGGGTAACGCTGGCCATGATGGAGCGAGCGCCCGCAGGCCTACAGCTGCCCTACAGGCAGCCACCGCTAACGAAGTGCAGGACTGATGTTTAACGATGTTATTCTGTTGGGACATGGCATAGCTAGAAGTCCCCGGCGAGGGCGGGAGGCTGGGGCGTGCCCAGCCCCAGGTCCCACCACACCACACAGTCACTTCTATGGTGGGGGCACAGAGGAGACTCACCCTGGATGAAGCTGGACTGACTGCAGCTCCTCTGCTCCTCACCCTATAGCATCCCACCACCACCTCGTTTGCACCTCCCTCTGTCTCCCCACCCTTGTTTCTTAATTATTATTTTAATAAGCACTGTTTCCAACTTCACTGCTCATTCCGCAATAGCCCAAGGGCTACAACTGTTCATTAGACAGAATTTCTGCTTTAATTGCACTGACACAGATGTGTAGGTTATCTGGAAGAAATTACTAAAATGAGCAGTACAAAAAATGGGGCTGGATGCTTTTCTGCCCTTACGGAGAGTTTAACTTATCATTATTTCCCTCCATACCCTGCACAAGCAGCACCATGGGTCCGCAGAGGAATTAACCCCAAACTGCTCCCGCGTCCAGGCGCTTTGCTCCCCGTGCTGCGGGGCGTTTCTGCAGGGGCACAAAGCGCAGGTTTGCTCCAGGGGCTGCAGACGTAGTACCCAACACCACCCGACCCACGGAGCTCTGCAACGCAGCCCCTCCACGCGTGCACGGAGCAGAGCCCTGCAGCAGCCCCGCCGTCCTGGGAGAGGAGTGGGGGGCTGACACCCTGCCCAGCTGATGTGTCCCCACCGCTGGCGGGGTGGCCCGTGTCCCCCCTGTGTCCTCTGGGCAGGGCAAGTCAGTGACATTCACCTGCGAGTGGAAGTAACCCACACCACCGATAAAGCTTTAGGGAAGTCGTTCAGCCTGTTGCACTGCCTTGACCTGACTGTAACTCACAGGTTTTGCCATGAGGATAAAACAAGGTCCCCAATGAACGGCCAGCTGCAGCCACCCTGCGTGCCGGTGATGGCATGGCTCTCAGCAACTCCAAAATCACAACCCCTTGGCATGACATGGAAGCACCAAACCCCCACTGGGCAAGAGGCAATACCTGTGGGTGCCAGGACCAGGGTGGGAAACAGGCTCCCCCCCCCTCACCCTCTGCAAGGAGCAGACACAGAAAAATGTCATCGCTTCTGCTCAACAGCGTCCAGGCTTCGAACCCGCCACGGCTGTGCAGCTGTCAAATCAGCCATGGAGTTTACATGAACTTCCTCTGCGATTCATGTCGGTGAGAGCCAGACACATAATTCCTGGATTCACGGAGAAAGGGCTGCCAGTGTTATTTCTATTTAAAACCTCTATTTGAGCTTCATACACTCATTCTTCACACATAATACACACGCACATACATACAAAACGCAGAAGTGAGCCAGATCCAGAAGCGTTTCACTTCACCACAAGCGCTACCTATTAGCTATTTCAGGTTTTGGCTCGCTCTTATTATTTAATAGATTTTAATTCAATAATAAAAAGTATGAAACTGCCAATTCTTTGTTATGTCTTCTTGCCAGAAAGAAAAAAAAAATAAAGTAGAAAATACGCAATAAACTTGCTACCAAGTTATTTATCGAACGGCTCGGTTCCCCAGGCGAGGGGCTGCTCCCCCAGCAGCAGCACAGAGGAACCCTCCCGGCCAGGCGAAGGCTGAACCTGCAGGAACACGCAGCCGGCCAGGGTGGGCTGGGGCAGGGGGAATAGGCAAGTGCACATCAAGGCTTCAAGTCCCATCTCTGAATATGTCTAAAAGCCATTAAAAATGCCTCCTTCAGGAAAAGTAATTTTGATTTAAGGGAGGGGGGAAATCACAAAATGTTTCGCGTCAAAAAAAGTCTGCATTAAGAGGAAAAAAAAAAACCCAAACCAAAACCCCTTTCCTTTGTTGCTAGGGGACTTATTTGCTCTGTTATCTACTGAAAATCTTTAAAATTCCACCATTATATTTTAACAAAACCCTGGGACTGAAGCATCTCGTGCTAAAATTCAAGAGACAGAGCACATCAGCTCCATCCTTCATTTATAAGTACTTTGCTCAGACCCGACTGCTGTATCTCGGTCCTCGACGCTTCTTGGCAGTTGGCTCTAGACTTACTGGCATGGGCTAAAAGGTTTCAATTTAGCTGGTGTCAGCTGAGCATCTGTGCCTGCAAGAACTGGAGTGGGGGTGATCCCGGCTGCATTTCAAAAGCACATTTCTCTCTGGGAGCTGCCACAATAATTTTAAGTCTGGGTGCATTTGGGTAGCAGGGTGACTCCCTCCGAGGGATCCCCATTTCAGTCCCGAGCAGAGCGCCCAGTCCCAGGCAGCATTCCTGACCAGCAGAGGTAAAAGGAGCTGGGAACGCTCCCTAACCTGTGACCCCGCTAACAAAAGGCGGGGAGAGCGTCTAGACCTCCAGTCTGACGGCGAGTGAAGGCGAGCTTTGTGCTGCCTCAGACAAGGCAGGCACGCAGGCGCTGCGGGACAGGAGCAGCGATGCAAGCCCCAGCTGCAGCCATCGCCCCCAAAACGCACCGGGTTACTGGGGGGGGGCCACACACAGCCCACCCTTCCTCGCCAGCGGCTTTTGGGGCAGCTCCCAGTTCCCAGCGCAGCTGGGCCCACCGGAGATGAAAGAGCTCATCGAATTTCCAGCCCGACCGGCCCCAGGTTTCCCTGCGCCGCCATGTATTTCACACACACCATCTTCACTCTCCCAAACACAACCACCCCGTGTTCCAGCTCCGCGCAGATCACCAACGAGAGAGAGAGAGAGAGAGTAAAATGAAATTAAAAAAAAACAAAACACTTCCTTCCACAGAGCCTTTAGGCTTCCCTTTCCCCATCTCAGTTAAAAGGGGACAAACCAAGGTTTTTCCTCTCCACCAAGCCTGGAGACCAGCTCAACGTTCAGAAAAGCTGAATCTGAGACCCAGCTCTGCCACATATTGCTCGTATGACCCAGGACAAGCCCTTTGGCTTTTCTCCATTGTAGGTCCCCACATATAAAAATATAAATACCCTAAATAAATGCTAGAGCTAACGGCAGGTTACTGCCAGGGAACTGCACGGAGAGAAAACAAAAGACCTATTAAAAGCCCTCCTTCATCTCTGCCACAAAGAAAACGCTATTACCCCATACTTAAAAAAGATGCATTACAGCATCTTTTAGAGCAGCCAGAGGTTTCAGGACGCCCCTGGCAGAGCAGTGGGGGGAGCGCTCCCGGCCAGCCACCCCCGTGCATCCCCAGGACGGGGCTTCCCCCAGGGTGCTCCCACCCCCCGGCCATGCCACCAAGCTGTGCCCGCCTCAAGCACTGCCGGAGACAGCGGGGGGGTCCCACACCAAAATGCACCATCGTCAACCTGCAGATCAGAACTGCTGGCAAAACTGACATGAGACAGAAGTTAGCTGCACCCTTCCTGAAGGAAAGATTACTTCTCAGAAACTGGGTTTTCTGAGACATGTTCCACATCAGCTGTACAGACACTGAAACCAGAGGGACCCACCTGCACAGAGGCAGCAGCACCACCCTGGGCATCAGCAGCACCCACTGGCCTGGGCGTGCTGCTCCACACAGGACCTGCAACCCCGGGTGCAACCAGCAGCCACCTCAGCTGGTCACAGGGGTCTGCTCCCAGGCTGGACCTTCAGGGCTTGCAGCCTGAAGCAAACTAAACACCCCCCCAGCAGCTGGAATAGTTTATGTAGCTATTAAAAGCCCAGCCCCTTCTGGTGGGAGGTGAATTATTAACAGCTTGTTTTGTCACCCCTGGTAGCCACCTAATGCTAATCCTTCACCAGAAGGCCCTACCCCATCCATACCTTTCTACCTAGAGAAAAGGTGAGGACAGGGAGTTTGCCCCCATCACTTCCTACCCCATTTCCCAAAACATCATCCCTCCTGCAGCAACTGCTTCCCAAGTGCTCCTGGTCCCCAGGACCACCCGGGCACCGACGCTGCCTGCAGAGCGGCGGTGGCACGGGAGCGAGATGCCACGCACCTGCAGCCCCAGCGAGGTCCAGCTCAAACCTCTTCGCAGCTTGGCACCTGCCACGGCAGCAGCTCGTCTTCTGACAACTGCCTGTGATTTATTTTTGGTACACATGCACGGGGAGACTGACAGATCCTACACTGGGATTTTTATCAGCAGTATGCAGCTATGGAAACAAACCCATTTAGACTAATATAACAAAAAGCCCAAACCCGCAACAGTAAAATAAAGAATGATGCATATGGGCATTTTCGCAGGGGAGCGTCGCAGCGTATACAGAGCGTGACCCAGCTTCTGGGAAACAAGGGAGGTCTGTGTGTCTGCTCGGACAGAATCCACCCAAACCCCTAAAAATCAGTAGACATCGCATTTTCATTTAGTTATGTATTTTGCCCTGTGAATTTTGTTTTGTGCAAATCCTCCACCCTGCCCTTTGACTTTAAAGAGTGCCTGGACTCCTTGGTGAGGGCATCTCCTCTTTGCCCTCCATACTCATTCCCAGTCATGCTCTGTGAGAAGCAGGAGAGCCGACGCAAGACCCAGCAGAAACTGCTGCACCCCTTGGGGAGGGGTGGCAGCGCCTGCCCGTGCCCCCGTGCCCAGCTCTGGGCAGAGGCTGTGCTCAGCAGCCCGACCCCATCTCAGCGGGCGAGAGGTGGAGGTGGCCACGTCTGGTTACACCGGCCCCAGCTGCAGACAAGGGCCCAGACAACCAAGGCAAGGCAAGAAGCCATCCCATGGAGGCTTTCAGAAGCTTGGGAAGACTTCCCTGACGCCTGCAAACGCAGCTCCTCACCGGGCACACCACTGAGCTAGCAGCAAGATCACTGAAGTGTCCTACATCATGTTCCAAATAACATCCATCCAGTAAGATTAAAAATCCCCAGAGAGTACAAGCGTGTCACGAAGGAGCAAGCAACTGGAGACTGCAGGGAACAAGTCCACGACAACAAAAAATATATTTAATTTTCTGCTATTTGTATTCTAAGAAAACCGCATGTTTTCACTTGCAGCTTTGCCTCCCTCCCTGAGGCACAAACACGCACGTGAGACGGGACAGGGGAGCAGGAAAAGGACAGGGAGCAGGGAGAGCAGCACAGCTACAACACATCCCTGCTCACACACTTTCCGACATCGCAGGACAAGAGGACAAGCGCAGCAGCCGGGCAACAGCAAACACCTTTTGCTGGAGCGAGAACGCCCCAAGCTACGCCGCTCAGAGCACCGTGGCGCTGGGGCTCCCTCCGCCCGCCTGGCTTAGGTATTGAAATCTGTTGTTTAAGGTATTAATATAAAATAAATATAAATAAATCATTGACCGCTGCAGGACAGTTTCCCTACGGACTGGCTGCTCCCAGCCTCGGGCTCCTGCTGTTCCCCCGCCTGATGTTTGCACCACCACAACGCTGCTTGGGGGACCGGTGGGGTCTTACAACTTTTTTGCACAAGCAAAGACTATTTTGCTGTGCAACCAAATCGTGCCATCAGGCTCAAAATAAAGAACTGAAATAATTCTCTTTTGCCTTATTTTAGATTAGGATTTTTACTAATAGATGCCTGATAAAAGCCTAATGAATGACTTGTAGATATTATAAGCACTTTAAAGATCTGAGTGTGGTTATAAGCCAAAGTCACAAGCTCTATTGACTTCCTCAGCTCCATAACAATTGATTAGCCATCTATTAACATCATTTATTCACCACTTGTTAACACTTCATTTAGTCAGTTCTTCCCTGGCATGCTTGGGACACCACATTTGAGCAAAGACACCTTATTTTAGAGGTGTTGTCATAAACTCAGTCCTAAACTGAGAGAGAGACACCCATAAATGTTACAACAATGTCTTTTTAAACCAGGAAAGGCTCTTTTGCAAACAGGTTCCGTTCAAATCCAGCAGCCTGGTTCAATAGGGCTCCCAATGTCTGATTTTGTCCATCCTGAACACGGGCAGCTCCTGCCACGTTCAACAGGATTCCAACATGCCAAGACACAAGGCTTCAGATTATCAAACTACTTTCACAAAACACAGTGAAAGTTGTTTTTTTTCCTTGACGTAATGCTGCTCAATAGTTTGCTAGAGCAACGGCAAAAGGAAGAGTACTTGCGCTTAAAAAGACATTCAGCCTTTACAGATGTTTCTCCATGGAGCAGCAGAAGAAAAAAATCCCACCCAGAATGGCCAAAATGCAATCCACTACGGGGAGACAAAACCCACTGGGTTTGCAAAATCAGCCTCTGAGGACAGGGCTGCAACCCCCCCTGCACCCTGCACCGCAGGGACCTGCTGCTCCCCGGGCAAGGCAGCGTACCCCCCGCTCCGTCAAGCAAGTAACCAGGGTGTTTATAGTACAGCAGCTGCAATCATGCAATCAGCCTTCATAATTACATCTTGGCAACTCTTGAAATACTTCACTTACCCAGTTTACCTGGAAAGGTGCGACCTAAACATTCAGTGCCTGGAGACATTTGAAAGAAAAACAGAAAGCATCTGTCAGTGATGGGAGCCACCTCCGACCGGCTGCAACACACACCCCAGCTCCCCTCCTGGGGACTCATCCTGAAGAGCTCCCCCGCAGCCAACCATGGTTGACATCTGCACCCAAGCCTACCGCCTCCGCAGTAGCCAGAAGTACCAAAAGCACTACAAGCCAGGTCTCACCACTCCCGGTAACGACGCCACACACCTTTCCCACGCCAGAAGTTGCAGCGCGAGGTCCTGCTCCTGTCCAGCCACGCCACTGCACAGGCTTCCCCAGGACCGCTCTCCTCCTGCACTGGCGGCCAACCCTCCTGATGGCATGGTGAAGGTCTGCAGAGTTTTGGGGATCCCTCAGCCCACCCCAGACCTCCCCGCCATGTCCGACAGCACGTGACCACTGCGCTGGGCAGCACTGTGGGCTATTGTCACGTGCTGTCTCCTCCACAGCCTTGGTGAAAGCTCAGGGCTTCCTGACACCCCCTCCCCAGTGGTGCTGAAAACACGCAGCAAAATCTTGCACAACCCCCCACATGCAATGCCTAACAGATGTATTTTCAAGTGAGGAACAAAGCAGCAAAAAGTTTGGAATAAAAGCCAACTCGTGCCTTCTCTCTCATGCAACGCATTACTCTGCAAAGCGGATGGGATGACGGGACACGGATCCACCCAGCCCCACCAGCACAACCCATAATGCCTGTAAGAACTGTCTGTCACTGATAATGGTTAATTGGTACTAATTAGTACCTGCCACAGTCTGATGCCAGAGGAGTCCTACTGGCCCATAAAAGTGGCCTTTAAAACCCGAGAGCAAGTGAGGCTCTCACGCCAGCGCTGCTGCACCTCGGGCACCCAGACCTCCTGCTGCTGCCGCCACAGCTCAGGTTCGAGTGCAGGAGAGCAGGCTGGGAGGTCCAAGAGGTTATATTAACACACCATTCCTCCCAAATAAAGCTTTAAAAAGTTATTTTCCACGCACCTGGGAGGACAGAGAGAAGCAACTTTTTCACCCCAGAAGAAGATTAAGGGTCAGAGAGTCGCTGTAAATTACTGCGGCAGCTGAGTAACTTGGGACACGCGGGCTCGGGTCAGCTCAGTGATTTTAAGTCAGGCTGATTTAGAGGAATGAGTTAGGATGTACTGCAAATCAATGCTTCGCGTGCAGGAGGCATTAAAAAGTGACCGTGCAAACGCGCGGCGTCGCCTGCATTCACGCCGGCAGCCAACAGCCTCCGCGTGCGAGCACACCACCACTGCCCCGCTGGAAGCGGCACCGACGCTGATCGTGATAGGAAGGAAAAGAAAGGAATTCTGCCGAGCTGAACACCAACGTGTGGCAACAAGCTGTGACCTCCTCCCCGCCATCCTCCTCCTCCTCGCTCCTCCGCAGCCGGTTCGCTGCACAAAGCCCGAAAACGGGTGGGAGGCTAAAAATGAGTGAAAAGGCCAAAAAAAGGGTGGGAGGCTGAAAAAGGGGTGGGAGGGCAAAGGGAAAATAGAGGCTCAGAAAAAGTGGAGACCAAAAAAGAGTGGGAGGCCCAAAAGGGGTTGAAGGGAAAAGCAGAGGCTGGGAAAAAGTGGAGGCCCAAAACGGGTAAGAGGTCAAAAAAGGGTGGGAGGCCAAAAAAGGGAAAAGCAGAGGCTGCAGAAAAGTGGAAGCCAAAAAGACTTGGGAGGCCCCAAAGGTGTGGGCCTCCAGAGGGAAGTCAGAGGCTGAGAACAAGGGCCTCCGTGCCCGCAGCAGGCCGGATCAGCATCAGCTCTTCTCTGGTTAAATTCCCAAAGGGGTAGAAAGCAACAGCCCTCCCCCGCACCCCCTCCGCAGCACAGGCCCTGCCCCCCGCGGTGCCCGCACACCGGCCTGACACGCTCTGCACACCGGTGCGCATCGGCCCATCGCGCCATGCAGCACCCAAGGTGTTTCGGCGATGGCCGGGATGTGTGGGAGAAGTGAGCCTGGACCCTCGGACGCCAGGCGGGATTTGAGAACGTGGCTTCTCGGCTCTCTCCGAGCTCGCCTGGCTCCCATGCTCGCTTGTGGCCTTTTGGCTTAGCCACGCCTGCTGCCAGATCTGTACATGCAAACAAGAATTTGCACTTAAAGTCAGTGCTTTAAACTTGACCAGAGTCACCCTCTTCCTCCATATACGCATCAATTTTTTATGCCATCGGCAGCAGGGAAGAGATACGGGAGCTGCGGAGCAGTCGGCGCATATTCCCTGCGGGTCAGTGCCCGCAGCCCTTCGCAGCCACAGCCCGGCCGCGACTCCGTGCGAAGGGCGGCTCACGCTGCCTGCCCACCAGCAGCAGCAGCAAGGAACCAGTAATTATACCGGCTGGACCCACACCTGCTAGTGGTTTTGCCTTACGCTGCTTGTGCAATCCAACAGGCTGCCAACAAAACAAGGTGTGCTTAGTCTAAGCAGGTGAAAACATGCAACGGGGGATGGAGCTGTCGCATTTGTCCCATGACGTCTGTGTGCAGCACATGCCGGGAAATGATTTTTGGTTCAGTCTGCAAGAAGGCTGCAAAAGTGGGTAAAAGCTCTGCATGCACCACAAAGACACGTCCTTGCTGTGGGAGGAGGGAAGAGGACTGCCCGTCCCTGGAGCCCAGTTCCTGGATCCGGCCTCACACTGCGGTGCAGGGATGCTCTTGGCCGGGCTGCAGCGCCAGCACCAAGAAAGACTGGCTTGCCAGCGGCACGGACAGAAAAGTCCTGCCAAACCAGACACCCCGCCCAGGACGGCACGCAGGACGGGGCCGCCCTCGCCCACCCAGGGCTGCCCACAGATCAGAGCTGCTCCCAAAAAAAGCACTGAACCAGTTTAGAGCAGAAGAAAGAAGACCCTGTCCCCAGGCCAGGGTCCAGACCCCCCCACAGCATATCTCGCTCTCAGAGCCGGAGCTTGGCAGCGAGGTGGGAAGGGGAGGGCGAATACCCCGAAGGACCAAGGGCAAAGACCCCAAAGGAGCACTCGGGGCAGCCTCAGCCTCCGCTGCCTTTCTCCAAGGCAGGATGAGCTCCCAACTGCACCAAGTCACACCCAAGATACACGCCCCCGTCAGCAGATGGGATTTATTGTAGATGATTCGCCCTGGAATAAAACCATCAGCCCCACCTCTCGCAGCATATTTACTGAAAGCCACTAAACATTAAACAGAGGCAAAAAGTGTATCCCAGCAACATCTGGAATTTCTCCCTTCCTTCTTCTGAAAAAAAAAAAATAAATCATGCCCTATTCTTTTTGAGAAAGAAAAGTGATTATATGGAATTATCATGCTGGAAGAAGATAGAGAAGAGCAGAGATTTTCTTTGAAATGCTGTTTGGACAATTAAAAAGGGATAGTTTCAAAGAAGCAGCAAATCTTGTCTCAGCTTTTTCCAGCCTGTCTCACAGTGCCAGGCTTTCCTCCCATGTGTTGGCTAAGACACTCTTAGGAAAGCAATAGTTTTCATCCTTGCAAGATCTTTGTAAGCTAGAAGGAAAACCAGCTTTAAGTGTTAACTAGTTGAAGAGATACCAAACAAAATTCTTCCAACTTCTGCCAGCAAGGTAAGGAGGAGCCTCGCTTTCTATGGAGAAAAGCTATTTGGGGACCAGCTTTCCAAAAGAGGATGGGTCAATCTTTACCCAAGAGAGCTGACGCTCGCTCTCTCTCTCCAGACAGAAGAATGGAAAGGCTTTAATATAGAAACAGAAAAGATTATCTGGACTAATACGAGGATGCAAGGTCAAAACGCAGTATCCTCCACTTCCCCAGGCTCCCCATCCCAGAACGGCAGGCTGACAGCTCCACAGCATCACCCGGCCCAGACCTAGATCAGGGAACCCTTGGTGCAGAGGGAAACCCTCCACAGTCTTCCCCCCAGGAAGGAAGCAAGCAGGCGCTCCCCTGCCAAGCCCACAGAAGTGCCTCCAGCCACTAAATAACCCAACAACTTCAGCTGCATTGATCAGGCTGGAAAACAAAGCTGCAGCTCTTGGCACACGAACACTCAGGAGGGTGCAGATGCAAGAGTTTTGCATTTTTCACCTGCGAGTAGTTACAGCCATATTAAGAGACACCCCTTCCCCTGCTGCGGGGAGGGACTGGGGGCAAAGGCAGGTGAGGGGAAACCGCTGCTCCAGACGCCTGTTGAACAAAGCAGAGCCTCACAAACGACGGGTATGGCCGATTTTGCAAATGAGGGCAAGGCTGCTCCTAGAACTGGTCCCATTACTCAGGCTTCTCAGCCCCCAACTCCTCGGCTGCACATGGACTGGATGCAGGATTTCATCAGGACATTAAACTCGGAAGCCGTAAAATCATTGTGCAAAAACCCAATTATACCTATTTTTGTAACAGCCAATTTAAGCTTGTATTTAGGTCCCCTCACATACCCCACGTTACATAAAGCATTTCTTCCACTTGAAATGTAGCTTTCTAAAGGCCATTTTCCTTAATTTAATAGATGCTTAACGTGGGACGGCAAATCTCTGGAAGCGTAACCAAGGAAGACACATGGCTGCAAGATACAGCATGGTCCCTTCCCGAGCAAAGAGAAAAAACGGGAGGGGATGAAAAGCATCTCCAGACCCAGGAAACTGCTGCGACTGGAGTGCACTTGTGGTCTGAAGAGCCGCAAAACCCCACGGTCAAGTCAAAAGAGAAATTCCTGAACATCCGCACGCGGCTGTTAACCCACTTGAGGCCAGCCAGCGCTCCGCAGGCTGCACGGCAGGACGGATCCTTCCCTGGCCGCATAACCAAATTAGCTGAACTGAGCCCACTCAGGCATGCTTCCCTCGCATCCAAAAGAGCAACTTTCTGAACTTAAACAAACACAGTCATCTTTTGCCTTTCCTTTAAAAAAAATAGAAGCTGCACTGATAAAAAACTCATAGTGCATCTATTAAATTGAGGCTGTCCATTACGTTTATTGTTCCTTACAATTCAGGCCTGGATGGCAAGTCAATGGCTGTTGAGGAGTATTTATCAAGAAAACCCCAGGAGAACGATGAGGATTAAAAGCTATCAGTAAAACAGAATACACTTGTAACCTCATCATCTGCTCCGCGCCTCACTCGGAGCACACGGGACCCCCGTCAGAGACCCCTGCCCCCCCCTTATTCCTGAGCCCACCTCTGGCACATCAGCCAGCAGGACAGCCATCACCTGCATTCACAGCAAAGGTGGGAAAAGGCACAGTTTGTGTGTACTGCTACGAATAAGTCACACCAGAGAAATATAGACAGCCACTGCGTTACACACCAGCGAGGGGCACCATTAAGTGTTACACACCTCGGGGGTGTGTGTCTGAGCATGATGGAGAGGGAGACACACTGAACTCGAAAATGCATCTTCCAAGTCAAGCAAAGTCCCATTACAGTAATAAAAGTGTAACAATAAAAGTAGGATTGGTCTTTATTATAGGGGAAATTATTGCAATTTCAGATAATTTTACTCTGAATTGTGTGAAGCAAGGGTCCATAAATGATGTTGTTCTGTAAAGGCAGCACCTAACAGGCCAAGGTGCTTTCAGAGAGCCTAACTGGTATATGCTGGTCTGAGTTACTGAAGCCAAGAGACCACCGTCGGTAAGGTGGAATAATGGTGGAAAGAATGTAAAAAACACAGGGAGAGCAGGACCTGCTCCTCCAGGGAAGTGTCTGAGACATCCACCTTCACGAAGCCAAGCCCTTGCAGCCCAGGCCAGTGCAGAGGACACTGATGCTCTCTACCTCTCAAGGAACCAGGTCTCACTGCACCCATACTTGTGAGGAGCACAAGGAAATCCAGCCCGGTTTCAAGTCCGGAGCGTGCACCAAGAACAAGTACAATCCCGGGTCATTTAAGACACCGTCACTTAAGGTTCTGTGGGTTTCATCCCCGTGGCTCTAACAGCCAGCCGGGACCCTCAGCACCGTGGGAAACGCAGCGCGGGGCTCGGCGCACAGCTTCGCTTTGGGCGGGATGTTTTGGTTTCATTAGAAATAACAGTTTTAATCACAATATTAAGCAGAAACCACTAAGGAGGAGAATTTCCAAGCTTGCTCAGCACACAGTCCAACCCACAGCAGACCCTGCCGGCAAGCGGCCGCAGCAGGCAGCTTCCCCAGGACCTGTCTGCGGCAGCCGAAGCTGCGTCGCACACGGATGAAGGAGGCAGCGAGCAGATTCAGGAGGACGGTTGTGGGGACTCGGGCTTGGAAATGTTAAGTCTTAACGCTCAGCGGTTAGACATCTTTTGGGAATTCATCCAAATGGCACTGCTTCCTTCCCACTTGCCCTGCAGGTAAATCTAGCATGTGGCTTACACAATCTGTTGACTTAAATAAAGCAAGGGCAGAAGAAAGCTGTTCAGACATCAGGAGAGGCTCATCAGTCCTTTGGGCAAAAGTCTGGGTCACTTCCCCCTCCGCAGCACACTCCGTGTGTCAGCCAGGGCTCTGTCTTCCTCCGTGAGAGCACACGCAGCCAGGGTGCAACAGAAGCGGTCGCAGTGTTCAAAACACCAGGAGAAGGACAATGACACGTTGCCAAATTCTTCCATACTTTTGGCCAGCGCCGACGCTTAAATTCAATTTACAGAAATCTGAGTCCATGAGCTCCGTGCTCCAGCCGAATCCTTTAGAAACCGAACGCGGCCGAGCAGTGACCGCACGAGTCTCCCGGGGCTCGGGGAGACGAGGCCACGGCTGCTTCCAACCCTCACGGCGCCGGTCCACCGGTGCCTCCAGCTCGACGCCCATCCATCATCCTGCGGACGCGGGAGGTTTCCAAAGCGCTGTGAGACCACCGCGTGCTCTGCAAGTGTGAGCTCTTGCTGGGTACACTTCTCTCAGGTGCAAAGCCCAGCCGCAGCGTGCAAGACTGAAGAGCAGGCAGGCTCTGGCACCCAGTGGCCTGAGGAAGGCTTCTTGCCCCCGCTATTTTCTATCGCTGGTCCCAAACTCCCTCCTTCCCACATTCACCCCAGGTGCCCAAGTGCCAGCCCTGGGCCCCGGCTCCTCCGCTCATGAGCATGGTGGGGGCGAACACGGCCTCCCCCAAAGCAAAAGACTAAAATCCGAACAAAGCAATTCTGACGCTGCTGCCGGCAGGACCGCTTCTGTTAGAGGAGTCGCAAGGGGTAAAACTAATTCTCACAGTTAGTGAAATGGGATGGAGGTAGAGGAAGGCTACCCCGTACGATGCACGTCATCTTCCGCCTGAGGTTTTAAAGCACCGAAGACGCATTCCGAAGGAAAACCGACTCAGCTGATCAACACTGCCTCTGCCAAGGTGTTGCACGGCCAGTCCACCCAACGTGCAAAGGAGAAACCCTACTACTGATCACCAACAGCAAGTTAATTAGGCTGAATTCTGCATGTAAAGCATATAAGGACTGAGGTCTGCGACAGCAAAGAGCTGGACTTTGCTACTACAAATACTCATAGTGCAAGTTAATGTCTAAATCTCAAGGAATTTAGAAGAGACGACCATAGCAGTTACGATGGTGAGCTCCTTAGGAGGCGATCCATCTCTCGTATCAGACCTATGTTAACATTTAAATAGGCCCTACCGTCATGATCTTTAGCCATGAGCAGATGTGGTTTTGAGTAATGGTTAGTGTTACTTAACCGGTTACATTCACTAATGTAATTGACACCTATTCCATCATCCTTAATACACCCACTTCTTTCTCCGATACCATAAATAGATTAGAAAAGTTTCTGCAGATGGCCATGACCCCATTTGTTTGTGCACTTAGCCATGTATGAATCACTCTTGGCTTGTAGCAGCACTCTGGAATTACTGAAAGATAACTAGTCGGCACAGACACCAATAAATGAATCATGCTTTCCACAAGACCAAACCTTTGGGCTTTTACAGACTCCAATTACAAAGTAAGAAGAAAAGAACAAAGAAATTACTCAGTCTATTTGCACAAAGTCATGCAGAGTTGATTCATAGTTTTACAGAATTATTACTGACAATCGTTTGTAGGGGGTTAGAGTAACAAACCAGCTACTTAACATATTGGACAGAATGAAGAAATGGAAAAAAAAATCCCCAAACCACGTCCTGCATATATTCTTGAAAAGTAGTATTGATTTTTGTGCAAGTACCTCTTTTCATTCTTGGTATGCTCCAAGTCTGGGGGTTAATGAGCTTTCATGCTCCAAGGCTAAACTCTGCCTCGCTGGGTTGCTTGGGCCCAGTCTGCAAACGTGGGAAATCCCGCTGCACCTGCCGCAGCGCGCGCGCCTCACGCCGGCAAACCGTCACAGGCACGACTCCTCGGCACCAGCAGGGTCTCACGAACGGAGCGGAGAACTGCCACGTGCGAAAGCACCGGCCCTCCTCAACGCACGGGTTTTGAATGTATACTGCAAGTGAGAAACTAGCCAGTCTGAGGCATTTTATTAAAGATACGTGCGAGACCGAATACACGGAACAGAAACGTGCGGACCCTTTGGAAGCACTGGGGACATCCACCAACACCGACAACTTGTGAGGCCAGTTCCGAAAGATGTGCAAGGGATCTTTATGTAACCCCAGAGTCTCTGACAACACTAACACACACCACACGCAGAGAAAAACACACCCCTTCTAGATGGAGCATAAGCCTAGTCTAGTATCCACGAGAAATTGGAAGCCCGACTACTTGGAGAAAAAAGGGGACATGGATTCAGTTACAGCCTTAGCAACGATACCTTGCTGCGTGCGCTGAAATAAGCAGTGTTAAGTTAAAAAAAAATAATCTCAGGGCGATGGGGGACTTGGTGCCACCCTGAGCCTGCAATAGGCATCAGTGCATCGGTCGTGGCATCTCCGAGCACGACGGCTGAATTTACACGTCTCAGGGCCAGGCAGCCTCACACGGTCCAACTCAGCACCCTGTACCAGAGAGATACGCAGGATGACAAGGCTAGCATCCAGCTGGGCAAAGTCACGGGCGGTTTGCAAAAGGATGTAAGTTAAATGTATACACGATGCTATTCGTCTAAGGCCTTACAGTGATACTAACCTTCACGGGTAACTGAAGACCCAACTTCACAGGCTTATTTAGCTTGCAAATGAAATGTGTGCCCTCTTCCACACACCAGCTGAACTCGGTGCACAGGCAGAGAGCTGCCAGCCAGGTACAGCTCAGCGTCACAGCTCAGGAGACACCAACAATAGCACCAGAAGAGCTACCACACGGCTCTTAATCAATCTGGGAAAACTTGCTTATTTGTCCCTAACCCTTAAGGCTGCTCATTTTCCAAGAGAGGTATAAACCCTAGCCCAAACTGGCTACAAGACGGAAAGATGCTATGCAAGATTTAAATGAAAACCTTAATAAATATTTCCAATTCCTACCCTCCCTCCTACTCTACCCATACTACACAAATTAATGCAACAAGGTCTCTTGTGTAAGAATATGTAGGCGACAACAACCTTCTCCCTCCAACGAGAGTTTATCCAAGGATGCGCTGTAGACAGAAAGGGAAGGAAAAGGTTCCCAATAGCACCACTACAGCAGCACTGGGTTGTCTTTAACGAAGCTTGAGTCACTAGAATCAAGGTCTTCAAGTGCAACACCAAGACCGAAGAGATGCACGTGCTAAACAGTAACACGTCCTTCAGAAGGGAAAAAAAAGCTAAATCAGGAACCTGCAATGTTAGGTGGATACTCAGATAAATACAACACACCGCAGCAAAAACGCTAATGCAAGTTTAGGTTTCACACTGGAGATATTTCAAAAGATTTGCAAAGCTCTGATAATATTTAACATCTCTGCTAATTTTCTTTTTGGTGTAATCATACATTTACCATAGTAGCCAAAAGATCTGGGATGAACTACAAGTTCTAGCTGGCTCTGAAGCCAGCAAGAATAATGTGTGCTGTTACTATTTTCTCTCAAAACATACCTCTGCAAAACTGACTTAAAACGAGAAAAGAAATTGTGAAACTGTCATTACAAAGCAGCATTTAAAATGCAGATCAAAGTGCTGCCTTAGAAGCTGTATTCCTTGCCAAATCATCAAAGCTCTCTTTACTCTCAATAGCTCCCCAAATCCTCTGATTTGGATGATAAACTTCTACTGTTGAAATGTATCTGCTTTAAAAAAGAAAAAAAACACAACAATAAAAAACTCAACCAAAACCCAAAAACCCAAACCCCACAATTCCTCTCTCTGGTTACCAACTGTTTTATTAACCAGTTCCTTTTGAACTACTTTCTTGCATTACTAAATCAATCCACTTCCACGAACGTGTTTATGCCTGTCTACGCACACAGACGCTGCCCCGATACTTCTTCAAGTACTGAAACCCTGTCAGCTCTCCGAGCTGCACAGGCGCACGGCCTCATCCTGCACACATGAACGGTTCCCAGCTCAGGTAGCTCATTCCCGCCACGGCAGCGCTGCGCTTAACACCGGCATTGCCGTTCCACCACTGCCCCCTGCGCTCGTGCATCGCCCCAGGACCACCACCACACTTGGTGCAGCGAGGAAGCAGCAACGCAGCAGCCCACAGGATCGGCGCTGGAAGATGGAGATGATGGGTCAGATCCTGCTCTCATGGAAAGGAGCCTCGTGCCGAAATCCTCCCCGTGCCTCTCCGGGGCTGTGCTGCTCGCAGCCAGAGCAAGTCTCTGATGGGTCTCCTCACCCGGCATCTGCCCAGGTGACAACCCACCTTCTGCCACCCAAAGTAATTATAGAACAACCACCCGGCAGTTTGGCCACACAGGCGGGAAGAACACTGCATACAACATCCCTGTGGACACGCGGGGTTCCTCTGCTTTATGGACATCTGGGAATGTGCTCGTGATGTGAACCAAGTTTCCACTTTCTTGCTGCAAAGTGGCCCTTGTGCCTCTCTCCCCGCAAACTTCCAGCCAGGCTTTGTTGTGCCAACAACAGAGGCACCGGTACGGGAGAACGTGAGGGATCGGACAAGCCAAACCGCACGCCACGCACGCAATTTCCTTCCAGGAAGCAAACCGGCACTCGGTTTTTACATGAAACGCCATTGCAAATAAATGATCTTTTTTTAGCTAATTAGGGTTACCAAATTCTGACGGTTGCTATAACCTGAAACAAGACCAACAGACATGACTGTACAATGAGTTATACAGGAAAGAAGCTGGATTGTAATTACTGCCTATTAGTGACACCATGTATTTTGGTACTTCCCTTGGAAAGGTCTCCTAACGTCTATCCATTTATAATGTAGGTTTACAAATTCATTCTAAAACTGGATTTATCTACCCACCAACCCTCAGCCCAGGAAATCTAAAAATATTAGTATATTTGGTGAGCGAGAGCAAATAAGTCAGAACATACACTTGCAGCTACTCTTCTGCCCACACGCGAAGCGAGCAGGGCAGATCCGGTGAATTCAATAGCCTGAAAACTTAGAGGTGGCCCCAGACCCTACCTTGGGAATTCCTGGCTTTAAGGAAAGGAAGATGGTTGCTGCTTGCCACACACCCTTCAGTGCCGTTCCTCTCACAACCAGGACCTAAAAGCATACTGCCACACCAAGCCAAGGCATCCCTAGGTTTGCCGAGGGGGAGGGATACCTTCATGGCACAAGGTAACAGGACTTGATGTGCCAAACACCCTTCTCTGAATACACCCTGACACCGACCAGAAAGGCAGAACTAGCCATGTCATGTCTCCACTCTGCCTTATATACGACCACCCCTGATTACACAGGATCACCCCTGGAGCCGCCCGCGTGTGCCCGGCCGGTCCCGCTGTGCAGCACGACGCAATCCAGGTGTTCACCCAGAGGAAAAAAACCACAAAGTTTGACTATTTTCCTCCCATTTCCTTCTCTGTGCTTTTTCATTCTCCAATTCAACACTGGTTATAAAACGCTAAGACTAAAATCACCACCTGAGGGCACAAAATAAACTGTAATTTTAAGACCCCTGTGCTCTCCAAGCTCAGGGAATCAGGACCTTCCCTGCTGCCCTCGGTACGAGAGGTGGGACGGGCAGAGCTGGGACCGCGGCCCACCAGGGTCCTTGGGGACAGCCAGGGGCACACACAGACAGTCCTCAGGCCACGGTAAGCAAAAGCCACCCGTGCTCTGCTCCTCCTGGGTCGCACCTTGGGACGCTGATCTCGGCAAAAAGCCGTGCTTGTCACGGAGACGCAGCCAGAGCCAGATGCGGGGATCTCCCTGGTTCGGTTGAAGTCAAACCGAGATGCCACGAACAATGTACTCTGTGTAAAGACTCTCCAGCTTGCTACAACACCGGCAGCAGCTCTGGCTTCCCTCCGTGTCCCTACCTCCTGGAGGAATCGGGGGGGGGACACACAATAAAGAAGTAGGTGGTTGTCACCCACTCCGCCCTGGAAGAAGGCCGTAAGAACTGTGCCGTTGACACAGTATCAGCAAAGAAACACATTCGCCAGAAAAGCAGTCTGAAGTGGAAAGGAGACATGATCCCTGGCTGAGCCATCTGCATTTGGTTTGTTATTAAACCAAAGAATGTGAAAACCTAGAAGTCCTCACTTGGACGGAAACCCACTCGCACGGTTCGCTCGCCCCAGCCTGCCGCCGGCCGAGCATGCCAGCCTGACACCGGCACCAGAGCGCGGCTGCCAGCCGAGGGGAACGGCCTCATCTCGGGGGGAGACGTAACGAAACCTCCTAAAACTCCCCAACGCTTCGGCTAACGTAACTGCATGAGCGAAGCCTCTGCCACGAGCCACCCGGCCGCGCAGAGACTGGCCCCTCGCGCCCCAAGTCATCCCCCCGTGGGGACGCCCAGGTGCCCCGCGGAGGCAGGGTCCCCAGCCTCGGCACCCAAACCGTCTGGGAGACGTCAGCCCCCGCAGGCACTGGCGCAGGCGCGAGGCCCCCCCCCGCCGTCGGGGCCACGGCGCTGGACGGAGCGGGCAGGCAATGGCCGTTCAGACCGACCCCGCCGGCAGCAGGAGCTGAGCTGCCCCGGGGGGCCAGCGGGGAGGCGGGCATGCCGCCTCGCTCTGCTCCCTGCGCCAAATAATTAGTTATTTACAGACTCTTCCGCCACGACAACCACCCCTGACCTCTTCCACCCAGTCGAAGCGATTAGAGACCACTGCCGCAGACGTCTGGCTGCTTAATGCCGCCCGGCGTATTGGCACTACGGCCCCGGCAGCAGCGGGTGAGACTCCGCACCCCCGCCCCCAAAAAGCCCTTTTCTAATCCTAATCTGGGAGCGCCACACACAGAAACCAGCTGCTTCCTCCGCCGCAGCGCCGCAGCCTGCCATACGGAATAGAGGCTGCAAAGAAATATTTTTGGGGATCAGTTGTACAGTTAACCTAATTAGAGGGTCAAATTAAAAGAGTTTACGTTGTGGCCACTTTCCCAAAGCGCTTCTGCGTAGGTAACTTCTGGCTAGAAAATTAAATAGCTGCTCTGAGGTTCCCTCAAAGTCAGGTAAGAAAGATAAATAAAATCAAGCGATTGGAGGGGCGGAAAAAAAGCTGTATAATGAATTTATCTCAGGGAGACTAAACTCCGTCCTTTCCACTGAACCCAGGTGGAGGAAGCGATCAGGTAAGAGCCCCTGCGGTGCAGCCAGAGCCCTCCTGTAGCACAGAGGTGAGCTAACGCTGCCTGCCATCGGCAGGAAATAAATAAACAACACAGGCGATAAAGAAACCTACCCGAAAATGAAATAAGGAAGGGCAGCGTTAAGGGAGCTCGATCTGAGGCTCCCAGGAGCTAATGGGAACTCGGCACCCGAGTGTCAGGACCCCAGAGCTCGGTGGCTGACACGGGGACAGGCGCGGTGCTGGCAGGGGACAGGCTGGGAGCCATATGGCGTCAGGCACGAGGCTCCCGCAACGCCCGTCCGAATTCACGCAAGGTGTCCTCCGGTGTACTTCACCGTCCCCAGCCTCTCACACGTACCCCCCCACCATAACCGGCACCTGCCTCCCACCAAACCGTCCATATGCTGAAAAAAAAATGGGGGAAAAATAATAAAATACGCTATTTCTAAAAAGCCAAGGAATTAAAATTAAAACCCTGAGTTGTTCCAACAAAACCTCATGCCAAGAGTTAGACTGGAAGAGAAGGTTTTTCTTCAAAAGACATTACACATTTTAATTCACAACTTTTTATCATAACCATGAGCCTGGACCAGACACAAAGTGAAGCCTCTCATCCCTGTAATTCTGTGGGACACAGTTTATGTTCGCTAACAGGCTGACACAAAAAAGAACTGTATCTTCATTATTTATACACTGCTATTGGTATGCACATCTAGCCCGGCCTGTTAAAGTCAGGAAAGAATAATGGTCTATTCAGTACCGGCAGTGTTAATAAAATCAGGCAAATCCAGCTTAGTTTTGTCTGAACACGAATGAGATTAAATCAAGATTAAATGTGCACACAGTACAAAGGGTACGGTTTATGCTAAAATTCAGGATGAACACATTTTAGTGCCCGGTATACAAATGCCTACAGATCCTCTCCAGGAATCAGACACCTGAATTAAATGACGACGAAACTGCAGAAGGCGAAGGCAGACGACGCTGGACAAAAGCCATCCCAAATACCAAGAGACAGATGCTGGCTCTAAAATACTGCTCTGCAAACCCGCTGGAGGTAACGGGGCAAATCCTGTGCTGGCAGGAACAGGCTCTGCTGGCGTCCCCCTGCACGCACCGCGCGCCAGCCTGCCCCGTCGCAGTGCCAGCAACGTACGCAAAATCCCGACTCTTTCCCAAGTTTTCATTTTGGGCCGTTTGGTATCGGTCTGCGCAGGGTTTGGCTTTCGGGGCGCAGAGCTGGGTGCGAAGCGGGGTACGGCCCCGACAACCCGGGCCTGGGATGCCTGGGAAACCTTCCCTCCACAGAAAATACCCCTCGCCTTAAACTGCCACAGAAACCAACCGGCTCCTCTCTCCTCGCCAGGACCACCCTTCCTCCCTCGGCTCCCTGCACTTCATTTCCGAGAGGGGCAGAGCGCACGGAGAAGTGGTGGCTATTTAGGTCAGGCGCTGCGCTCACTGCCTCTGCCAGGGCTGCAAAATGCGAGTAAAAAGAGGCAAAAAGCCCCCAGGGGCTGCAAGCGGCGGGGAACAGGTTCCCAAATGTAAGCCCCGCTCGGGTGTCCCCCCGCGCCCGGGAAGGTGATTTACACCGGGCCC
>VWZZ01005824.1:1242586-1272666 GCA_013399095.1 Psophia crepitans | reverse complement strand
GAACCCGCCAGCGCCCCACGCCGCGCGCCCCGCGGCGCTCTGCCCCTTTAAATCCCCGCAGACGCCGCGGGGGCGGCCCCAGACGGCGCCCGGTGCCACGGGGGGGGCGTTCCCCCGCCCTCCCGCATGTAAATGACGCGTGCATTCAGCCAATCAGAAGCGGGGAGGCCCGGCCACTGGGCGCGAGACAGCCAATGAGCGGAGGGGGGCGGGGTGCGCCTGGCCATGTGGGCTCCGACTCCACGTGGGGCGGGACCGTGACCGCGCGGTGACCCGGTGCCATGACAAAGGCGCAGCTCGCGCCTTCCCGCGCCGCCGCCTTAAAGCGCCAGTGCCGCGGAGAGAGCGGGGCGGAGGGGCTGTCACGGCCGTCGGGAACCGCAGGACTGGGGTGTCTGTGGGGGTCTGTGGCGGCCGTGCCAGGGAGAGGGGCGTAAGTTAGACGTTGGGTGCGCGTGGGGTGTGTGTCACTGCACCCACGGCGGCTCCAGCCCAGGTTAATGAGGTCAGCTTACACGCCGGTAGTGCGCAGGAGGCCCTGCCCTGCCCTACAGCATCAACCCTCGGGCACTGCCGGGCCGCAGGAAGGGCGGGCTCACAGCCGTGGCCCTGCCCGGCCCTCCCCGTGNTGCCAGGGCCGGGTCCCGCCAGGCAACAAGCTGGGTGCTGCTGGTGGGCCGGAGCAGAAGGGAACATGGGCGACACACGTGTGCGCCCGGGGTGCGGGAGCAGCCGTAGCTTTGGGTGGCGGCGAGCCAAGGGTGCAGCTGGACACCCCTTCGGAGAGGCCCGTGGGCCGGGGAACTTGCGCTCGCTTTGCGCAGCCATGGAGGGGCCATGCGGATGGCCTCGCTGCGCGTTTGGCACCGCCATCGCTACCCCATAAACCTGTTAACTGGGAAGCCTCGACACCAGAGAGACAGCAACGCAAGCGGGAGGCCCGGGGAAGAGGGAGGATCCTGGAACACAAACGCTCCCATAAATGCCTTTTCCCTAATATTTACTCAGCTGCTGAAATGATTTCAGCTGAGCGATTAGTCTGACATGCTAAAACCAAGCCACCCATTCTCTTCTCCGATAGTCCAAAATCCTACATCTGTACTTTATCTGCAGCCTTTTCCCCCCCTTTTGTTTAAAAGAGCTTTTCCGCAGCGTTTGATCCCCAGATGTATCATCACGGCTTGGGCGCAGGGGTGAATCACAGACAGTAAAATGGGTCAGTTTAGCCCCCCTGGCCGCAGAGAGCTGAATCCTCCCTCCCAAGGCTTCATTTCCTAACACGAAACAGACAAAATCGATGGTTTGAGAGCCTGGTTTTCAAAGACAATGGGAAAACACATTGTAACATCAGGTGAGAACAACGTTAAAAGGTGCATTTGACCTCCTGTGGTGCCTTGGGGTGCTGTAGCCCCAAGCCTGACTGGGGGCTGGCTCTGGGGATGGGGCTCCCCAGGGGCACTCTGTTTCCTAAAGCACATGCCAGGAAAAACAGAGGCATCGAAGACTTCGTGTGAGGCCGGAGCGTGAGCAGCAGCTACAGCGATTCCCTGAACTCGAAGCTGGCTGGAGCGCTTTGTGTATTGTATCTCCAGCTATCGGTGCCGCCTGCAGTAACGTAACTGAGCACGGGATGTATACGGAACATCACCTACTGCTCCGTTCCCAACCGCCTCTCGTTCTATTGGAACGTTTAAAAAGCCAGATTTTTGTACTTCTTCCTCAAATCACGTGGAGCCTTGCCGGAGCCTAGTGCTGCTTGGCACAAAGAGAATGTACAGGCACATCTAATTAAATGGTATGAATCAGGGATATTGAATTGTTGAAGGGTTTTTTGTTGTTGTTGCTATTGCAGTCTTAAGATTCTAATGATTCTGATAATCTGTGAAATTATTAATTCTAAGACTTAAGGGAAGACACAAAGACGACACCTTTTTGGGACTCCAGGGGCCACGTGTGGATCTGATTTTCCAAATGAAGAGAGTTATAATACCAGTTAAAACCTAAAGGCTTCACTTTCGCAAATCTTTTATGCTAGATTTTATACAGCTAATACATCGCCAATGTTTCCAAGGAAACCAATATGCCCTGTTCTCACTGAACCAAATCTCACTATTAAAACAATTAAAAACTTAATCTGGGTTCCCTCCCTTCCTCCCCCTCTCTCCTTTTGGTATTATCGTATGTGCTTTAATTAAAAACACAACCACAATAAATTTTTTACACATATGTGGGCTACACTGTAAATTACCTAAAGGAAGCTTGACTCCAGAGCATAATTGGCAATCAAATATATTGCAAAACAAATTAACAGGAGTCTTGACGAATCAGTTATAGCCACTGCTCATCTCTGAGGGTACTGGCCAAAGGTGATGGAGAGGAATTTAAAATTCTGTCAGGCTGTGAATAAAAAGTATGTTTAGGTATTAGATGTAGCTCAGACAAATCCCTGAATCCCAGCCGAGGCGGTGCGGCGGCCCTGGCCAGCCAAAGCGGCACAGCCAGCGCCCGCAGGGCAGCGACGTGGCCAGCGCTCCGGCACTCGGCTGTTGGGAAGGAATTCTCCCCATGTTTCCCGCTGGCTGACCAAGCAATGGGTTTTCAGGTCACGGCGGCTGCAGAAGGCACCCGTTCCACAGCGCCGCTTCTGCAAAGCCGTTAGCACGCCCGTACTAAGGGCTAACCGCGCCATCAGAAAGGTCGGATGCCGTGGGATAGAGCTGCCCGAAAGCTGAACGCAGGCTCGGGGTGGGGGTCTCCTGCCTCGCGCGCGGCCGGTGCACCCTTTCTCGGTGCCTTTTCAAACGCCTGCGCGCGAACCGCTCGTTCGTACATCCGCAGCTCCCAGCTCTGGGAGCGAATCAAGGGAGAGGCCCCGGCACCCCCACGTGCACCCACGCAGTGTCACGCCAGAGCGCCTGAGGGGGCTTGGAGACCTGTCACCAAGAGCAGGCTTTGGAAAGCTGATGGGGTTTTAGGGGAGCTGTCAAAGGGCCCCCCTCCAAAGCTGGGTGTCTCAGTGGCACAGACAGGGCAATCGCTGCCCTTATTTTGAGGAAGTTCCTTGTTCTGCCTCGTTTCTGTGTGTGAGATTTTGGGGGTGCTGGTCTGAGCCGACAGCCCAAGTCAGGCCGGAGGCACCTTCCACAGGCCAGAGCGCAGCGCAGCCCGGGGACGGCGGCGCCTGGGTAAGCTCTGCCGCAAGCCTCTCCTGGTTTGTTTGTATTGACTTGGAGAGCACTGCTGCTGTCCTCAGGAGCTGGAAAACAAATAGGAACCCCGGGTGCCAGCGCCAAGGAGCTTAAAGCCTCGATGCAAACACACGGTTCAGGCTCTGTGTCCAAAGCGTTTTGCTGGTTTGATCTGAAGAGGCACGAGGCTCCAGCTGCGGGGCGTTGGGGTCTGTCTGCCGAGGAGAAGGATCTGCAGGTCAAGAGGCTCATGAAAAAAGGAAACCGGCTCCAAGCACGAGAAGTGAATGCCACCGGGAAGGCAGTAAATACAGCCCCGCTCTTTGTTTCGCCCGCATTGTGTTCCCAGCTCTGCCTGCTGCATATTGACTCGGCTTCTCTGTTCCCCTTATGTGTCTGCGCGCGACTTCCACTCCCATGACAAGAGGCTGAGCACGAAGGAAGGGAGCAGTCGGCACAGAGATGTTTCATGTGGATCCAAGAGCTAAATCTGGCCCTGGCTTGTGCGCTCGCCCGACTCCCCAGGGAGCAGAAGGGAAACGCAGCCAGAGCCGCTTCCTCCACCATTGTCTGAGCACTTGGACATCCTTCTGCCCGCGCTGGTGAAGGGCAGGGCATGGGGTGTCTGAGCAGCTTCCAGTCCGGCTCGTGCCTCTGCACAGGGCTGGTCAGAGAAACCAGAGCGTGGCCCAGGCTCTGTCCTCCCTCCCTGGGATTCCCTTCGGCATTGGGTTGCCCAGCAGCTTTAGGGAAATGAATCCTGCTCACTCCTTCACACACATCTTTCAGGGTACTGCGTGTTGCTGTGTGCTCTTTGCAAATGCAGTTTCCTGTGAAAAAAATCCCAGCCTCGCTAACATCCCACATGTAACGCAACGCATCCCCATTCATACACACTTCCCACCACTCCGACACACAGCGCTGTACAACCAGGGAGACAGACAGCGTACGGCATGTCTGCGCTCAGAAATACTGAAGTCTTCTGGCGTATAGGGGGTGACTTGGGTTTATTTGGGGGTGGGGTGGGGTGTTGCTTCCCCCCCCGCCTTTTCCAGAAGAGTTTGGAAAATTACTTTCCACCATCTGTCCTGCCAGAGCTGGGAAATATTTGGAATACATTCCATTCTCCTAATGAACATGCAGCAGCAGGGGTGCCGCAAATAAGAGAGAGAAAATCTTTCTAATGAACAACAAATGAACTAGAAATCACATCTACATAGCTTCAGCTTTTGTTGCCTATAGCTCTAGGGTGATTCATAGAGACAAAAATCAATGAATGTGCTGTAGACCCAGGTCTAGCACGACGTGCAGGAGTCTTGCCGTGACCCAAGCCATATTTGTTTTGGATACAAATACAGGCTCTCGCTAGCTTCCTTTCTTTTAATTGAAAAAAAGTAGGGGAAAAATTTAAGTATGGCTCCCACAACTCTTGTTAACGCTCTTCAAAATGTGTTGAATTTATAGGGTACTGTCAAACGCATATTAGTATTCATGACAGAAATCACGTTGCTTCCAACTGGTAGAGAGCGCTGTATCATGCTCTTTTGTTAAAAAAAAATAATGTCCTCAAACTGAAGGAATTAGTCGTTCTTTCTCAGAGGAAAAGGGCCAAAAAGCTCCTCTTCATCCATGCTCTTCAGAGACTGGGGATAGACGTTGTCAGCATGGCCAGAGGTGAATTTCCAGATCCACCACAGCAGAAATTAAGGGCTTCTCTCAAGTACTGTATGTGCCGTTATGAATATGCAATTAGCTGTTCTTCTTTTAAGAGCTTTGCCTGCTGCAAACCGGCCAGACATAAGCAAGTTTCCACCCAAGGCTTTTAGCGTCAGAAGCTTTGACATACCAAGTGGAAACCTCAGTTCAAGGCTCAGACGCTGCGTGAAGCGCGGCGTGACCCATCGCAGCTGGCCTCAGCACGGCAGAAGCGTGAGGAATAAGGCACCCACCGAGCTGCAACTGTTCCCATCCTTATTGGCAAGACTTCTGCTCAGATGCTGGGACTTTTCCTCACACCTCCTTACTAGCTGATTTATTTTCTTGCACCAGTCCACAAGCTCTACCCCAAAATACTCACTGAGCGACGACTGCCAACGGGGAACTCCGATCGTCAGCTCCGTAGCTGAGGCATCTCTTGGTCCCTCTCAGAGGAAAAGCCATGGGAGCACAGGGAAGGTTTCCAGCCTGCATTCAGTGTCATCACGCCGGCAGCGGCGAGCCAAAAGCAGCATAGCCAGCCCAGGCAGACAAGGGTACTAAACCAGGAAAGGTCTCAGCCCTTAGAAGATACTACTGACACTTTCTACACTACTCCAAAATCCCAAATTGCTGCCACACATTTCATAGTCCCCAGAGCACCGAGTTCCTCACAGGAAGCATCGCCAACGGGTGAGATGGGAAGCTGTTGAGCACGAAATCCACCTCACCCTGCCCTTACGCAGGTTTCTGAAAGGCTGGAGCCCCAGAGACACGCAGAGAGCAACCCAAGCCGTGGGTGATAAAAGCGATGGGCAGGTAGGCACTGCTCCACAGTACGACCATACGTGCTGTTCTCTAAGCAGTCTCTGCTCCCTTCGTTGGGTGCAGGATGACTGGGACCGAAGGCATTGCTCTGCCTTCCCCTCTGCACCTGCGTGCGTGCTGAGGTGCCCATTTCTCGGCATACGCCCTCATTTTCTTGGAGCCTGACTCTGCAGTTCCTTCAAGCACTTAACCTGCGAGAAAGTCAGCAGTTTCCCCAACAAGACCTTACATGACCAGGCCTCCTTATTTAGTACCGTCTCCCGCAGACACGGTCACCTTCCCTGCCTTGCCGTCTCACCCGCCTGAAAGAGCAGCTGCATTCAGCATCCCGGCTCATTCAACAGCCCCTCCGGTCCCCCTTGTTCTTGGTTTCTCACACCGAAACAGGCATTAAAAAGACAAGGAGGAAAAAAAAAAAAAGGAAAAAAAAAAGAGAGAAACAACGTTCCTACAAAAAGCAATTTCTTGGCTGGCCATTTTTTTTTTTTTTTAAACTCCCCTCAATATGGCAGGAGATATTTATGGCTGAACAAATCCTTCTCCCTCCCGATCAATCCAGCTCCCCTTGCTCCTGCCGCGCAGTCGCGCTGTTTGTATCAGCCTGTTGCTGCGAAAATTAACGCGACGACACAAAACGCAACGTAACGACTAAAGGTGTGTGAAACAGTCCTGGAGAAACGCGAAGCGACTTCAAGCGCAAGGTATTTCCTCCTTCCCCTTTCTCCCATCCTACAAGCTGCTACAGTTCTGAAAATGGGACAGTTTTCAAATAGGCTCTATTTGCAGAGCAAAGATGGGTGCTATTTTTATTGCAAATTAGCAGATTTTTTAGCAGATCCAACCTCATTTGCAAGTGAAAGTGACTCTACTTACCATGCAGATATAGGTCTTATGTTGGAAACTCATGGAAATTCATGTTTTGAACATACTTACAGAAGAAAAAAATAGACCTTGCCTTTATTTCTGGCTGAGACTAGCTCCACTGAAGAAATACCAGCGGGGCAGCGCGTATTCGCTAAACTACTACATTATGTGAGCAAGGGGGAGCAAACCTGAAGTATTTCCTAGCTGTGCTCCGTGAACTTCTGGGGGCATGGGGACTTCAACGAGTCCGGAGAGACAGGAAAAAAGGTATTCAGCTGTCAGCAGCCCCTAATTTGCCATCCAGGGATCCACATTTCCCCTGGGAAGTTTTGAACAGTCTGCATATTGATGGGGACTGAAAAGTCGCTACCCTGCTATACAGGGCTAGCTGGGGTCTGGGCTAGCTGGGGTTGTCTGTGGCCTCCACCGATGTGAAAAATTCAATGTAGTAAACAGTGCGAGGGCAAAACGTTCAGTTAACAGTTAGTCCTGCAAAAGATACCATTTCAGAATGCCAGAACTTTTCATTAAATTGGAAAAAAAATCTGGTGAGTGGTTTAAGCCAAGAAAAACAGTTGAAAAAAAAAATGAGGGAAATAAAGCACTGCATTTGAGTGCTAGTGAATCAAAAGATCTTCAGGGTTTTTTGTTCCGGATGAGATTTTTTTCAGTTAAAAGTCAACCTACAACTTCAGAAAGGTGAGGAAGTGGTTAAACACCTTCCAAATAAGCCAGAAGAATAAGTCATTGCATCCCAAACTGTGCCAGTTGTGTCAAGCCCAAACTCACGTATAAAAATTACCGAGAAAGTAAAATTTGGGGGAGTGAGAGAAAAACCTGCGCACACCTTACAACCTTCATTCAACATTGGTGCCGCATTCCCAGAAGGGTGATTTTGGCTTCAGCTACAGCTCCACCATGAAAATGAACTAAGATGATAAAAAAATAAATTTAAAAAAAATAATCTTGATTTTAATATGGGCATTGCAAGAAGAAAGTGAAAAAACAGCACAGCCGGCAGGGAAAGCTGAGCACTCCAGTTTCAGAGTCTAATTTTAAGAGAGCAATTTCTACCTGCCAGATTTGCACATGCATTCCTTCGGCCCCCACCACGCAGCAGGTGTGAACCTGTTCGTACCTCTCCTGACAGGAGCCCAACGGGGGGAAACCAGCGGTGCAAGTACTCAGGTATGCTGACAAATTCTTTTGGCAGATGCCAGTTTTGCAGCTATCTGCTGCACACAGAAAGCAGACAGGGAGCGCCAGCCCTGCTGTTACGGCGCAGCGCGATGGGCTCAGCTCTGCCCTCCCCATCCCCTCCCCGTGCGGTTTGGGGGTGCACAGCTCCCACTGCCGTAATGTCCCCTAAAACAGACAGAGCACGCTCCCGAGCACTGTTACCACCGACTTTAATGAGACTATTTTCACCGCAACTGAGTTCAAAACCAGAGGTATCATTGTAAAACCACCTAAATTCACCTCTCAAAAAAAAGCAAGTATTCAAAGCTAAAGCTGTAAAAACACCCACGCAGGTCTCGGGCACAACACCCCAAACCTCCACCGGAGGTGCCCTCTGAACAGATTTAGCGCCAGGTCCTGGACACCGCGTGTGCCTGTCCCAGACACCGATTCACTCCCCCGTGAGCGATGGCACCCGGGGGCTGGCATCGTGGTGGCAGCACTTTGAGCAGCACAGGCTGCGTTGCTATAACAAAAGTTACATTTTAGAACCTGAAAAAAAGCCCCATGCTTCCCCAGTTCTCCGCTTTTACAGGCCTTATTTGCCTTACGATAGGTACAGAGAATATCTTTTCATATTACTGACAAAAAGATATACTTTTGTGCACACGAGGTGTCCTATCACTTGTAGCAGGCATGAATTATTGCAGTGTCTCCATCCAAACAAGTGAACATCTGTATCCCATTTTCACTGGCACCGCGAGATACCTGGCGCAGCCCCAAAAGCGAATGTTTAGCTACAAGGGTTTAAAATATGCAGTAATTTGCTGCTGTGTTATCTTCTGGTATCCTCTGCTTTGGGAAAAAAAAAAAACCACCAACCCAAAAAACTTTTATCAGTGAAGTCCTCCCACTGTCTGTTTGCCTTGCTCTAGCCCAGAATGAAATGAATCAAGTAAAACAATTTTGAAAGCCTCATTTATTTTCCCTCCTGAAGAGTGATGCTTATGGGAGCCAGTTGGAGCGGGATTCTGTGGAGAATGGGACATTTCATGGCCCTCCACGTCTCCTGGTGAGGATGTTTTATGCAGGCTGTAAGCTCACTGTAAGTTTACTCAGCCCTCCCAAGGACAGCATTACAGCAACAGCGATGTTCAGCAACCCAAGACAAAGAAGTTCACTGGAAGAAAGTCCAGAAGAAAGTCTTTTAGTGTGGTATTGCATCCTTGGCTTTTGAAAATACATCTGAGACCATGCCTTTGTTGAAAGCAAGGTGTGTTTTTACAGCAGATTGCTATTTACAGCAATTAGCCACCTCATATAAAATTGTTGAGCAGAAAAACTCAGTTTCTAGTGCTTTCAGCTCAGCCCTTACGCTCAGATTCTGCTGGGGCATCTCAGATTCGTTCTCCATAGCATCCAAGATGTTGATGTCTTTATCCCTTACTTTGAGAACTTTCCCCTTCCCCTCTCACAGCCAAGCAGAACACTACTGAAAGGGTCCTTTTCTTGGTTGCTTGCATTCACCTGGTCACCCTTCTCTGCAATCCCAGATGGGTGCTCCCCACCTCCGACAGAAGCTCCTCATCAGCTGCTGCTGCTTCCGACCTGCCCAGCTCGGAAACCGTCCTTTGCCCTGCCCCGAGCTTCAAAGACATCACAGCTACCTCCTTTAAATCCTTTCTTAACACCCCCTTTTCCAATGATTTCTGCATAAAGGGGAAACATAAAACACCAGCACTGGCGCGTGCTGTGACTACTGCCCGTGGGATATTACTCACCTTTTCCCTCATCTTCTCTGGCTTCCCATAAGGACCAAGGGGAAGGCGATGTCTGTTTTCACTGTAGTTGTACAAGCATTGACCAACGCATCTTTACTCTTTTGAGCTGCTGGAGCTCTTAAATGGTTACTACTAGTTGTACTACTACTGCTTTAATCAGTCACGGTTGTTGCATTGCTGCCTGCCTTCCTACAGAGTGCTGCTGTCAGAGCGCGCAGTCGCCGCGCCATTTGCTAGGTGAACTCATGGAATCTAAGTCCCTGTCGCCTCAATATTCAGTTACAGTTTCATTGACACCCTCTCATACACCAGTCCATCACCAGTTTAACTCCCCGGGACAGGTGAATAGGGCAGATGGGGGATTCCAACACGTTGCTACAAGTCTCAGTCTTCAGCTACGCTGCGAGTGACAAAGCGTGGCTGGCACGGGCTGCTGTGCAGAGGGAGACGTGAGGTCCCTATCGAGGCAGCCGTCCCTGCGTGCTCCCTCTGTGCACCCCCTCTGCTAACTGCACAGGGCAAGCCTGGAGCAAACGCCTCCAAAGGGGAGGATGGGAAAAGTCCTTGATTAGTAGCTTGGCCTTTCTCCATAGCTGGGAAACTGAGGCACCAAGGCAGGTGACTGCATCTAAATCACAGATGGGAAGAGGGTTTCAGGCAGAGCTGGGTACTGAGTTTTCATCCAAGCTATTTAGACCACACATCATGCCTGATGACTAAAACGATGGCTTTACTACTCTGTTTCAAACTCTGCTTGGCTCTGGAATAAGAGATAATTAAAATGGTAGGGAAATTCCTGTTATTAAATGTCCACAGGGAATCTGAACTGACAAGTAAGAACCAAATTCACAAATATCAGCAAACACTATGTTGAGGTATAGAAATAAAAATGAAAGAAGTCAGTCAGTCCATGTCTCCGTAAAGAAATAGCTATATTGGTGTAACTGCCCTGGAAGCCCTCTCATCTCAGGGCAAGGATGGCTTTTGGGGCACAGCATAGAATCATAGAATGGTTTGGGTTGGAAGAGACCACAAGGATCATCTAGGTCCAACCCCCTGCCATGGGCAGGGACACCCCCCACCAGCCCAGGCTGCCCAAAGCCCCATCCAACCTGGCCTTGGGCACTGCCAGGGAGCCAGGGGCAGCCACAGCTTCTCGGGGCACCCTGTGCCAGGGCCTCAGCACCCTCCCAGGGAAGGATTGCTGCCTAATGTCCAATCCAAATCCCCCCTCTTTTAGTTTAAACCCATCCCCCTTGTCCTGTCACCGCACTCCCTAATAACCAGCCCCTCGCCAGCTTCCCTGTAGGTCCCTTTAGGTACTGGAAGGCCGCGATTAGGTCTCCCCAGAGCCATCTCTTCTCCAGGCTGAGAATTATTCTCCAGCATCAGAAAAGTGACATTAGCCAGTCTGCCAACAGTCTTGCTTTCAAGTGTCTTCACTAAGGAAGAGATTGCCAAAATTATCCATATCGATTTCAATTTGCCCCTCACATAATGCTGAATATTTTCAGAGAGACAAAGTCTCATTGCAGCCCGTGTGCAAATAAACTCTCACCAGCTTCGGCGGGTTCTGCCCACGCTGCGGGGTCTGTCTCCCGTGCTGCTGCCCGAGCGTTCACTGGTTGGTAACTGCGCTCCCTCGCAGGCTCCTCTCTAGGAGAGCATCGAAGGGGAAGGAATGCCACTTGCCTGAACGTGATAGACTATTGCTGCAGGCAGGAGTAACTTGTGCTGTCAGTGTTCAATTAGCACCAAGTTAAACTAAATGTCTTGTGAATATTTCATAACGATCTGCCAGCATCATATCTGAACTCGCTGGCTTTTACCAAGCCATTTCCCTTCCAAAGTGACATGATGTGGAATTAAAGAGGAATGATGAGCCAATCTTGGTTGTTTGAGTATCTGCTCAAGAATCATGCCGTATAATAACAAAGTAGTAATAATTTTAAAAAGTGCACAAAATACCCCAGCAACAACTGTCACCTAAAATTATCCTGATAACAGTCTTTGAACAAAGTGAGAGTTTATATGAAGAACAACTCTTCTTTCTCTGACTGTAAATTTATCGTAGCTTTCGCATTTACTTTGTGAGTTAGAGGAGCTGATAGAAGCTTTTATATTTCCCATCTTGTTTTTCACAAAAGGCTCAGGAGATAAACAGGCTGGCATAGACCTTAAAAGCCAGGGCTGACTTTAACGCGAAACGCCAACCCTGTGGCAAGCAGCAGGCGAGCTGCACAAGCGAGCCCGCCTCGCCTGCGCCCCGTGCGAGACGCGGCAGTCCTGAGCAGAGCTCCCTGTGGGGTCTGGGGCAGAAAAAAAGACACACGAGTGCGAATACCTCAGCGCTGCAAACCAGACATGCAAATCTCAGGTTGGAAAGTACCTGTGGGATCTGCATCACCTGCCTGGGGGCCCTGGGCAGTAGGTCACCAGGGAGCCAGCTTCTGAGCCTCGCAGCCAGCGACCTGGAGCGTCTGCCAAGTCCCAGCAGAGCAGGGAAGAGCTCCAGAGAGCAGAGGCAGCAAAATCTCAAGGGTCACTGCACTGATGGCTCACAGTCCTCGCAGAAGGACAGCGGCTTTCTCCAAGGAGGGAAAGGTGCCATGGGCCACGAAAAGTCTTTCCCAGACTTTCTGCTGAGGCTGCCAGTAAGGAGATCAGTTGGTTCCAACAGTAATGGACCAAAGCCACCAATTCATATCACCTCATCCATCATACACCCAGATGATAAATGATCCTGGGTTTGCACCAGCCTGGGCTGATACTCTGCTGAACACAGCCACTTGCTGAGGAGATGGTCCCCTCGCCCGATGAAGGACAGGCTAAACTAGAAACTTCTGCTGGCTTGGCTACACAGGCTGGGATGAACGCTCCTGTGAAGTGCATTTGCACAAGTAGAACAAGTGCTGAGACAGGTTTTTAAGTTAACTCAGCAGGTGAAAAGCAACAGCCAGTCTGAAACAACCACAGGGACTAAACCATTTCACTTGTGCAACGCTAAGTGGCCCACAGCTGGTCTCACCTAGCCATACTGCCTGGAGGTCTTGAGTCTAATGGCCACCAGATTTTACAGCAAAATAGTTAACATATATTAGCTATCTGCCCATAAAGAAAAAAATAAAAGTCACACCTCTTTTGGCACTGAAGGTTTTGTAGGAAAAGCCACACGGGAGCTATTCTACAGCACTGAATGCACAGCAGTTACACGTTGCTGCAACTGTATTGACATAACAGATACAACTTGCTCACATAGGCAGGATCTGGGCTTTGCCATTTTATGAATAATATCATATAGGATAAAATATATATATAAATGTATAGCATCTCTGCACCTCTGGTCTGCCTCCCCTTGGTGCCCAATCCTCACACACTCTGACCACTCACTTTGCCAATACAGACACTGAACGAGTATCACAGCCCTGGCGCCCGGGCCAGCAAGCAAGAGCTGCTGCTGACCCCACAAAGACGTTCCTCTCTATATCCACCTCAGCTGGCACAAGCACACAGAGAGTGTGGCCATGGCAGGGAGACATCGGACACACAGGCAGCCACAGCCCTTCTTCTTCTCCCCAGGGTCCTGATCAAGCCCAGCAGGTATGTACTCCATGGCCCCCACTCCAGGGATGCAGCCTGGTTCCTTCACCACAGCAGAGGGGAAGATGGTCACAGCAAAGCCAGCACTGTAGGAGGCTTGAGAAGTCCCTCAGCTGTGCAAAAAGGCATTTCTCAAAAGGGCCAAATTAATTAAGAACTCACATCCCAGTAAAATTCCACTCCTAAGCTGTTTTGAAAAATAAAGTGCCTTACACTCACCTCTTGCTTCAGCCCCTTCATTATCAGGCATCTTGTAGTGAAGGATGCTACAACAACCAAAAAAACCCCAAACCAACACAAAAAAGCCTTAAAAAAGCTGGGGGAGTGCAGGAAGGGGGGCGGGGAACTCCAGAGAGATTGGAGGCACCTGGGGAGGTGGGAACTAGACCTCCAGGAGAAACAAGACACAGCTCTATCCTCAGGGCCAGAGCACTGCTGTTACACCCTACACTAATACACCCTAATTACTGGCCCCCCCTCCCCCGCACTTCCAGATAACGAGGGACTTGGCTGTGCTGGAGAAGGGGGGCTGGCAGGAAGCCGTATGCACATCTCTCCGCTCGCACCTGAGCGATCGTGCTGGCTGTGGGGGATAAAGCCCAGCACGAGATGTTTAAAGGCTCCCATAATTTGTTTAACAGACCTGAAGACCTACCAGCATTTAAGTGCCGCGGATATAGATGTAACACAAACAGCAAAGCAAACCCAAGCGTGGCTGGGCTGGAATATTAATCTGTCCATCCGATGGAAGTAGGGAAATGCTCGCGGATCACGTACACGGGGGGATTTGGCTGCGGACAGGCAGCCTCGTTAACAGCAGGATGCCCTGACCCCTCGGAGCTACAAATACTGGTGTTTACTCTCCCTGAACGGCTGAACTAATACAGCGATAGCGGCGGTGGCACCCTTCCAGTGATGGGACTGACACGTTTTGTACATAGACCTGTTGGGGTTTTTGACACAGTCACTTGTCCGAGCGCCAGCATCTGAGAAACAGCTCGGGGGAGGCCTTTTGTGGCTCCGGACTTGAGGCTTTGGGGACCTTTTCCTTTTTTTTTTTTTTGTTAGACAGTCACAAAGAAAGGGAATGCTACTGAAGAGTGGGCAGAGAAGTCATGGAGTAGATTTGCCTGATTCTGTGTTCAGCTGTACAGCAGTTGCCAGTGTAAATTCAAGGATGCGCTTTAAAATGCCAGCGTGTGTTAGTAACGTTCATCTATGAAAACAGCGATTATGGGAAAGGGATGTGTTTGTAACCCTAAAAGAGAAAACACAGTTCATCCCATCTTTTACTGGGCTGAAGTCCCATGTGAATTGAGTCTTGCTCCTGGAGTTCCAGCTTGCCAGCTGAAACGCAGGGGCTGGAACGCTCCCTGGTTGCCGGAGCTTTTCCGACCCGCCCAGCCCCACCGGCTTTTAGCAGGTTGTGAGAAATAAGCAGGGGGCTGTAAAAATAATATTTCTGACTTGATTAAACATGCTGTTCCACTGAGCTGCTCTGCCGCTGTTGTTTTGTGTCCTGGATGACCAAGGGGTGGAGGCTGACACTGCCATTGCTAACCGCCAGGCTGTACGCCAGCCTCAGCCCCCCGCAGCAAAGGAGCGAGGGAAAAAAAGAATGGAAAGGGACCCGAGAGGAGGGTCACGGGAGAAATAATTTTACAACTGTACAAGAGGGAGTAGGACGTGTGTCAGAGCTCCTATAAACAAGGGCATCTGGCAGGACAGGGAACGAAGGGCTTTCCGACCGTTCCCTTCTTATCTGTCCGAGTTACTCATCAGGCAGAGGTAGGAGAGCGACAGTCATTGAATTGAGGGCCCTCAAAGCCTGAGCTGGTGACTTGGCACGGACATGGGGAGACAGCGAGGGTGCCACACCACTCACTGGGAGACAAACGGGTTCTTCTCCACACATGGAGATCCCAGTCGGTGCCTTGTGCTCCTCACCCGCTTCAGATGGTCCCACACCAACCCAGCTTTGCTGCCCGATGTGTTGCACGGGCTCCCTCCCAGTTCTCTGCCTGCAGGGTGAGGTGGGGACCCCCGTGGCACGGCGTGCAGCTCTCTGTGGTTGAAAGCCACAAAAAAACCCCCCAATTTTTGTGAAGTATTATAGTTCACCTGGTGCCTCCAGATTTCTGTGAGATGTTTTATTGCCTTAGTGTTGTCAAATGGTGACATTTCTGAGTGTAAGTCATAGGGTTGTTGTTAATGCCAATTTAATGGTGCTAAAATGATTAAATATGGCAGGCTTTTAAATAATGAGGTACATAAAAGGTGTTAATAACCTCTTAAGTGCTTTAATAACATTCTGTGCTATCATAAAATGTTAGTAATTGGACCTCTTAACTTTCATCTGCCATAAAGTAATGAAAGAAAAAATCTCAACAGAGGCACTGAATGGCTGAAAATTTTGCTTAAATAAAAGAAAAAAATCGAACAATGGTAAAACTGAGCCCTATTTGTAAAAAAAAAAGAAAAAAAAAGAAAAAAAAAGAATTAACTGGAAAGCCCAACGGAACATGCATTTTAATATCATGCAAATTCTTAGCGTTTCCAACAACTGTCTTTGGTATGAGGTACTGCAAGAACAAAGGATCCCCATAAAGGCACAACGGCTCACTGCGAAACCCAACAACACACGGGTGCTTAGTCTGACGTAAGACAAACCCGCACGTGGCTCATGTGAGTTAGAAACGGCATCGTCCTTGTCAGAACAGAGCCAGGCCTGGGCTACTCGTGCCGCCCGCGCAGTTGAACAGAGCTTCCTACGCCCGTTAGTAACGGCGAGTCTGCCCCGGCAGTGGGACATCTCCTGTCAGAGGGACAGGAACCCCCAGGATTTCAGAGGAACTGACAGTGGTAAAGGCTAAAGGATCATTCAGCGCCCCTGTAGGGAATGAATCCTCGGTGTTGAAGAGCACACAGTGCAGCACAAAACTGGGGCGGACAGGACACAGGACAGCCAAACGTGACTGGAATGGTAAACAGGGAGGCCACATAGGAATATCTGAATAAAATCTGACAGAATCATAGAATGGTTTGGGTTGGAAGGGACCACAAGGATCATCTAGTTCCAAGCCAAACCATGGGCAGGGACACCCCCCACTAGACCAGATTGCCCCAAGCCCCACCCAACCTGGCCTTGGCAGGATCCTGGTTAAGCAGCAGCTTTGACAGAGAAGGCCAGAGGTCTGTAAAATCCCCGCCAGGCTACTGCCCGAATCCCACCCAGAAAGGAGCTAGAGAAGCTGTAGCGGTGCCCGTACTGACGCTGGGCCAGGACTGCCTTAAGACTCAGCAGACTCCGCAGGTTCATTTCCACTAATGTTCTTTAGGTGTCATCCTCCTAAATTCCAACCCAATCACGTTATTGTGAAAAACCTGTATCAGCAAAATAATTTTCATTAATGGTGATTTGCCGGTTCCTGATTCAATGGCAGCTTCCTGATTCAATGATTCAATTTCCTATCCCAGGAAAACCCTTTTAAGGTCTTCCCAGCTACTGCCTTCTGTGCTTTGCTTTTCTGTGTCGCCTGTTAACATCTGCACCCAGTTCGGTTTAGAGCAGGTCTGAAATTACTCTCTGAATCCCTGAATTTGGGGGCCAAACCAGGTAACAGGTAGCGTAACAGGGCACTTCGGAGCCATGCCAGCCCACCTCTGGGAAATACGGATAGCTGGGATTTTTACCACTCCTCTATTTATTACATCGCATCACGCAGGCAGGGAGCAAGAGCGGACCCACGTGAGCGAGGCAACCCATTGCTCAGCAGGAATAACACCAGGAAACAGCAGAAGCCAAGAGTTTGCCCATAGGCATTGAAAAAATTATAACGAGCAAATCAATTTTGAGTAGTCTGAATTTGCTTGGAGATAAATGAGGAACAGAACAAATGCTCTATCTAACGGAGAAATGATTCACCAAGTACAGTGTTCGTAGATCCATGCAGAAGGCTCTTGGCTGCTGTGAATGCTGGCTCCTTTTTTTCGGGGGGAGTGTTTGGTTGGTTGTTGGGGGTTCTTTTTGGCTTTGTATTGCAGACAGGACCATTATTATTTTCTTGCCACGGGTCTAGTGCCGATCCTGTTGAAGTCAATGACAAATTTTCCATTAGCTTCAAAGAAGGACTTGGCCTCATAAAAGCAATTATTCATCATACATAAAGTACTTCCTTGACTCTTGTATTTAAGACAGTCTGCTACCCACTCATCAGCATCTCTCTCCAACACAGCTACAATTCGCAAAGTTCCTCCATGTCCCACTGCAGGCCCCAGCATCCCAGAACAGGATCATGTTTCTCCTTACCGAGATGCTCTTTGGTTCATTTGATGTGCCCATTATTTGAGAACCGTCTCTCCTCTTGTCCATTAGGTAAATTCTGGATGAGCTTATTATATTCTGGTTTGGTTTGTAACAATCCCTCTGGATCCATCTTTATGCTTATTAGGATTTTAGAAATGCAATCTAATTTGTGCTAAAGCATACAAATTCAGCTCCCCCATGATCTACGCTGTTCAACATGCCATTACTATGTCTGCAACACAGCTCTAATCTATACACATTAGTGGGAGTAGCAGTGGGGGGGTACAGGCCAAGCAGGGAACCCCACTGAGACAAATACCTGAGCTCTGGTGAGCCTCAGGACCATAAGTGAAACCAATCGGTTTATAGATAGCTCTTTTTAATTCCTTTCCAACTCCCCATGAAATACTCATTTTTTCAGCTTGACTGGAAATCATCAACCTCCTTTTGTGGCCTTAAGTGCGATCTATATTTTGAACAATGTTCCTGGAATGTCAAAAGATGTGCAAAGCCAAAGAGATGCTCATGTGCTTTTTCAAACCCGTTCTCTCTGAGTCTGCGTGCTAGCTCAGGTTGTAGCCAGTGCAGGTTTCTGCCTTGCTCTTGCTTGCAAAGCTCCGTGCACATCTTTAGCGATGTGGAGAAACACAGCCAAACCAGGCAGACCGATAGCTAGCAATGACTGTATTCTGGTGTTGATTGGGTGAGTCAGTTAAGAGCAGAAGTTATTTTGCTAACATAGGTTAAAAAAAAAAACAAAAACACAACAAAAAATACACAGAAAGTGTTTAATTTTGTGATTTGGAAGCTTCAGTTTCTGGAGAAACATCTCCAGACATTGTACTGTGCCTCAGCGTGGCTCCTGTATTGCAGCAGAAACCTCGCCATGGCACAGACCCTCCCAGTTTCCTCCCGATTTCACCCCAGAACTTTCAAACAGGAGAAGTCTCTCACACCAATGCAACACCTGAACCCAAGTACCTCCTCTGGTACCCCAGAGCTGTGTCGCCCACATTTTGCCAGGCAGCACTCTTGCACCATTGGAGAAGAGCCAGTGGGGATGGTGAGAGCAGAGGGAGGTCCACCCTGGGCCACAGGCAGCTCCTGGGCTGCTCCCTCCAGCCACGAGAGATACCAAGGCAGGTCAGGGTGCTGCCACGCTGACGGGGCCACGCTGGCCACGCCGGCCACCTGGGCTCCTTCTCCTCAAGGCCGAGCACCGTGTATTTGGTTTCTCCAAACTCCACGCTAATTCAACCAAGCCTTCTTAAAATTCTTTGAGTACCATTTAAAGCTTAATACGCCGTGCTCTACATCATGTAAAAGAAGCAGATAAAAAAATCAATAAAGTGCTCGCAAAGTTGCTTTGTACCGAGTTTCACAGGCATATTTAGAAACCCTCTCTTCCCTGCCACTCACCTCATGAATCTATTCTTGGAGAATAAAAACCGGGATATACTTTGCAGCCAAAAGTAAAGTCATAAAGAAGTTTGCTCACGTTCCTCGACACATGAGATACAGAGTTAATTAAAAATTGTTCTCTGTACAACAGGTTTGTTTCACTGGAAAATGTCACTGATGTAAGGCTGTTCTACTCTTGTTGCCAACTCCATTGAACTGACTCCATTATAAGCTTACTCCTCCCCCCTCCCCATTACTTTTCTTCCAATAATAAACCAGAGAGATCTTAGGTCCCACTTTTTTATTGGAAACGGTGCGTTAGGATTAGCTGAGTTGGAGCAGCCATTTTCTGCCCCTCCAGCCCCTGCTGATCTGTGAAGCAGCAAACACTGGCCCCAGCCCTGCACAGTATAAATGAGATAGTTGATCCTACAAGCGTGATGCTGTTAAAAGATTTTTAATTAGATAAATACATTTTATAAAAAGATTTTGCAGAATAGTTGCCTCTAGCAACTGTAACAATCTTGAAGCTTCATCTTCTAAAAGGAAAGAAAACTCTTGCAGGAGGCTAATGCGTTATATAAAAATGAAAGACGGTATTACAGAATTAATAGGAAGGGGCCAGTGGAAATGTAGTCCCACTCCTGGAAAAGAGAGTTCGTTTCATTACTGACTTCAAACAGCACATGGATTTGTGCTCTAATTTTTCCAGCCAGATTGCCAAGTCTCAGCCATGGGCTGGAGGAATAGCTGGACCAGGCTGGAGGGAGATGCTGTGAGTGCTCTCTTTCCATAGCTGACGTGCTTCAGAAGGCATCATGCGAACATCAGCCCTGGAGAAAGCACTTGGCTCTCCCTACACTGCCAGCCTTGGTGCTTCACGAACTAGTTGGGGCATCCTCATCCAAACATGACTGCACGTCATCCGCATCCTGCCCTCGGCAGCACAGCCACATCTCAGCAAGGTTGCCTGAGCTTGCTTTCCTTGCCAGCCACCCACCCTGGACCTGAGCTTGCTTTCCTTGCCAGCCACCCACCCTGGAAGTATCCCTAAGACCAAGACAAGATCTGGCAGCTGTCTGCCACTGCCTGAGGATGGGCAATTACTGCAGAACAAGCAGCATCCTGCAGGCCAGTGCACTCGCAGGGCACCCCACACCACCAGGCAGAGAGGAGGTGAATCCGGACCTCTTGATCCTACCACCACAGCTGGGAGTCCTAGGAAAGAGCATTGCTAAGTTTAGACATGAGCCTGGTTCATGCCCAGGTGACCAGTGGCTGCTTTGATACCCCTTTTCTCCATCCATCTCGGAGCCACGGCGAGGCTGCTCTGAACCACTCCTGAATACCGTGTCCCCAGGGGACCTCTCTGCTGCTGGGGCAGGACCACTGCAGGACCTTCCCTCTTCCTCTTGCAGATCCCTGTGAATGAAGCTCCCCAATGTGCCGGAAAGGTGGGGAGTTTTATCCCCGCAGACTCAGTGCAGGAGAGCAGCTGGAGTGGGAACTTTTCCATCCTCACCCCCATACTCAGTATATTTAGCCCTGACCTAGAAAGACCATCCTTTCTAGGGCTGAGCTGTGATTCAGACAGTCTGCTTACTGAGCAGAGACTGCCAACTGTGCCGAATCATAGCTGATTAGAGGTGGGAGAGAGCCTGAAAAACAATACACCCAGGCAGATGCGGTGGGTTTGGAGCATTTCGTGAAAATTATATTTAACACCGTTTTGGTGACTTAAAGAAAAATTAAAACAAACAACCCTCGCACCTTCCAAAATAACCCTACCTGTCTCTGGTGGGAGAGAGGAGACTGGCAAAGTGTTGCTATTTTAAATCACGGAGGAACAGGGTAAGACAGAATATACGTATAGACAGATACATCTGTGTAGGTATAGACACACACATCGCCAGATGACGCAGGGGACACTTTTTCTGAGAAAGCAAGGATGGACAGAGCAGCGGATAAGTTCTTGCAATTTAGGTGAAATTCTATCTTGAAGCAAAAAAAAAAATCCTACCATGTCTAAGGGGAAACAAGAGTGAAAGGGGAAAAAAAAAAGTACAAGAAGATGTCTGGAGACACGTGAAATGCTCCTACAGAAATGTCTGCGCCAGGTCAGAAAGCGTCCCACCAGCACAGCGTGGGACTGCAGCTTGTGTCCGCAGACCGTTATCCTCCGCCTGCAGACGCGCTCGGGCTATCGCTTGGGATCTGCAGGAGAAATCTTATCTGCAGGCCTGTGAGAACGCAGGAGGAGGTACACATGGCTCTCACTAACTAGTATTACCGTCAGGGAGTTAAACTGGAAAATACTGCACGGCCCAGCCTGGAGAGAGCGCAACGTGAGGCTAAACACACCAGTTTAACAAATAATTACAGGTTCTTTATATGGACTAGAATTTGTAATCCGCCTTCATCCACTTCTCTTTGCGCAGTTTAGAATTACAATGCCAAAGGGATCACGGGGAATCATGAAATAACGCCCTGCGTTTGAGTGCAGAGCAGACAGTCTCTGAGGGGTTTAGACAGTCCATTTGATACTCCTTTCATGAAACATTTACCATGTCGTACCCAAGTGTTCACTCCATCGTACCTGAGCAAACACAGCCGACGCGCTGTTACAGTCACTCACATGTGCAGGATGTTTGCAGCCATTAAAAGTGATGAGGAAAAAACCTGACCTGGATACGTTCTCCTGGATTTAAATTCAGTTAAGTGTGGGCATTGAATAGTATCTCCATAATAAATTTGCCACACCATAAAACATAGTGGGGAATCAGGAAGTAACATCTTGCATTTCAACAAACGCTCGGTCCCCGAGGACGCCCCCATCCATTCGATACACGTGGTATGCAGGAGTACAATTTCTAGCCATCTATATTTTTTATCTTAACTGCATGGAGAAGATAGTACTGTGACAGTGGTGCTGGACTGGTATTTGGGGGCTGTGGATCAGATACCAGCCCTGCAATGGGCTCCCTGGCTCCCCGATACACCACAGCCGTTCCGTTTCCCCCCGGGAACGAGCCGCAGCCGCCCCTGCTCCTGAGCCCAGCCCCAGCCCGGCGACCCGCACAGGCACCTCCTTGTTTCCCCATGACAGTAGTGTGGCTGATGACGCGGAGAGGGGGCTCATCCTTTAACTCAACTGCAAAATAAAACAAACAAACAAATCGGTCCCTGTTCCCACTTTCATTCGAACGTACAGAGACATCGCTATTTTTTTTTGTACGCTTCGTTTTGTGTCTTCCAGAACCAGCGCCCCTCTCCTCCCTTTTCTTCGGAAAATGCTGTTGGAGGTTTGCTGGAGGTGGAAGCTGCAGAGTTCCCGGCCCGAAAGGAAGGCTGGAACATCTCTTTGGCTCTGGAGAGAGATGCCGCCCTGGGTTCACACGCCGCCCACGACGGGCTCACGTCACCGCGGCTCCTCCGAGAGGTGCCAGCAGTTGGGAAGAAGCACGCTTGGGCTGGGGGAGACACACAGACACTGCTCCTGCTCCCGTATGTCCACTGGTGCTTTTGCATCGCTTTCGAAGAGAACAGCTTAACTAAAACTAAGTCCTGTCTGGCAATCAAGAATAAATATTAATAAGAATAAATGCTGGTAAATATTAGTCTAAAAACAACTCAGTATTTCTGTTTCAGAAGAACTTGTAATGAATGTTTGTCAAAAATCTTTGAGGAGTCAAAAAGGAGAGAGAAATTATCTGAAGTCAAATAAAAGATATTGTTTGACTATAAATAAAAGGCTTTTCTTTTTACATTATAAGTGATTTTTAAACATTTCTAAATAATGCTGGAAGAAAGTGCAAAATTTTGCAAAAAATGTGTTTTGCTTAGAAACACCTTCAAAAACATCTCAACTTTTAAATATTTTTGGGTTTTCCTTACACAAATACTTCGGTAAACTGACACTGGTTGGGGACACACTGCGGTATTACCTACGTTGCATTTTTCATAGAATCATTAAGGTTTGTGCCCCACCTCCCCCCGCCCAGTGACCAAACCCATGCATTCAGTGCTACTTGGGAAGTTTCTTTTAACAGATTATGTAAGAAAAGGCTTTACTTTAAGCACAAGCTTAAATCTGTTTGGCCTTATTGAGTTAAGCGCAGACTTAAATTGCGGCACCGCCACGTGCTCTGCTGAGCGAGTGTGCAGCCAAGCACCGAGCGGGGGGCTTGAGTGGGGTCCTGGAGCACATGATGAAAAGTGAAAATAAAGCACAAAGAAATAAACAGAGAATAAGCACGGCACTTGGGGATTTTGAGCTTTGTTTGTGCAGTATTTCTACGGTGTGTTTTGTATGTTTGAAAAAATCCCCTTATTCAGGAGCCCAGGATCGCTCTTCCATCTCCAGCCCCGATGAATAGCGGAGGCGCAGCGTGCAGCCCTTTCTTCTGAGGGAGCCTCAATCACTCCCCTCCCGAAACTGCTGCTCCATTTGACTGACAGAATTAGAAGCAATCCACATATTGGAGGGGAAAAAAGAAAGGCAGACCCATTTGGTTGTCAGACTGTGGGTACATAACACAAAGCTTTTAGCAAAAAAAGAGAGAAGAAAAGAGAAGAAAAAGTTGTTGCCCTCCTAAATCACATCTATATTAATGACATGAATGACAGGCTTAAGGGGAAAATTATAAATCTTTCTTTACAGCTTTTCTTTTATTGCCCAACCATATATTTCATCTTTCCAGAGAGCAGTGCCATTAAACACGCAGCTGACAGACGCGAGGGCTGTAGATGAGCTGCAGCCAGACTTCTCTGCAGCAAGGCTAAGCATTTCGGTTGCGCTTGCCCAGCGGGCACGGCTGGGGGCCCTTCTGCGCCGGGCGATGCCAGGCCATACCAAAGCGACCGATATGGCATTTTGCTCCCGTAGCCCCCCGGCGTGCCCGGTCACTGTCCCCACGTGGCAAAGGAGAGAGGAGTAAGAGACCGGAGCGCGCAGGTGGGGCTGTGTACTTGGCCACATAACCCAAGAGTCCTGACGCCCCCATCGTCTGGGACTCCCCACCCCTCGATACCCCGTTTCGGGGGGAAGCAGCAGCTCTGTTCTTGTGGCAGAACAAATCTCTGGGGCCGCAACCTGCCAGCAACAGCATCCAGAGTGACTCCAACCCGCCAGAGCCCTCAAAGGGTGTCCTCCACTTGGGCAGAGCAGTAGCATAGCTGTCTTCATGGAGGTGCTTTGGGCCACTGAAGGAAAGAAGAGGGTTGGGTCCCCTCTGTCTCCAGAGCAGCCACAATCTCTGCACTTCTGCTTTGTTCATTCTCCCACGTCATCTCCAGGGAAAACAGAGGAAGACAGCGAAACCCCAGTGTCTTGCAGGATCACAGAAGCAGATGTAATCATCTTCAGTTAAAAATAATTCCTTAAGGTTTCCCCAAACCCAAGTTCCCTTTTCCCCAGAGGGGAAATACAACCGAGAGCCCGACCCTGTGCAGGGTGTGTATCCTGGTGCACGTACACATTTACACACACACACGTGTTCTTCTTCTGCACGAGCCTCCTGTGAAAGACTGTTACGGTCGTGTGCAACTGCCTGCGCTCAGACATACTGCAAAGATACTTCCTTGGGTTTTATTGTCTGTGACCACTATACTTATGTTTTATAGCAGCCTAATTATAGAAAATCCACTTTAAATGCTGACATGCAGTGTTAAGTTATTCTGCAGGTGAATGAGCAGATATAACATTTCTCTGTGTTCTCTAAAATTGTGTAGTATTATTAACTGGATTTGTTAACCGCAGGACTGTCTGGAGAAATTAATCGATTTAAAAATGGTCCTTGATTTCCCCTCACCAGTGGCATCGAATGCATAGCGTTTGGGGAATGGTTTTTTTTCCTGAAGGAAGTGGAGGATTAAAAAATTAAATGGTTTCATTTGAAACCTCCTGCACGGCTTAGTTTATAACAATAAAAGGCAATGATGGTTCCTTACAAATCAATTGAGGGGAAAAATAGAATTAAGAAAAAATGAAAATGAATAATCCAGGTGCTGCCACATCCTGCTCTCTGGCTCTACCTGTGCCGCACAGCCCAAACACATACTGCGCCTCTCCCTAGCTCTGCTACAACAGATAATAAAAAATCATTTAATTTTCTGTCACTCTCTTCATCTTAATGGGCACCCAGAGATTTCACAACGGTAGGAGGACAGTGCACAAACCCACACCTTTTCTGGAGTGAAGAGGCACGGAAAAAGAGAAATTTTGAGTGGAAATGCCAGAAGAAACACTGTCATGAAAAACGGGCTTTAAATATTGAAAACACATAAAGGACAACACACAGCACAGGGGAAACAGGCTGAATAAAACATGCTGCTATTAAAGCCCTGGAGCTCAGTCCTGAAGGGATTTGCATTTTTCCGATGCAGACTGTGATTTTTCAGGGATGCTGAGCACCACTGGAAGGCCGTGGGTCTGCAGAGACGCCGTGCCTGCGGAGCGGTCCCCGTGCTGTGACAGGTAGCTATTCCCTCCCAGGCTCAGTCTAGCACATTAAAAACCCAACAGTATCTTTCTTTTCTCAGCTCTCTGCTTCAAAGGCTCTCTAATGCGTTACCGTTACCCTGTGCTCGTCCCCACCACGGCGATAAGCGCAGTATAAATAGCTACCAGCAGATGACAGATAGAACATGGACATGACAACAGTGTCCTCCCCCTGCTCCCGCAGTCAGCACAGCAATATCTGTCGTGATCCGCTCAGCGGTGGGACTGCAGGAACGCAGGGGAGAGGTCGAGGGGCTGGCAGGGGTCGGGCTGAAACAAGGCAAACTGCCCCCGAAAACCCCATCGGAGGTGAATGTACAGGTGAATATTTATCTGAGCAAAGTAACAACCTCGGGGTTAATTAGGCATAATTTCAGAGTTGGTCATAACTAGGAACTGATGTAATCTGATGTTCGGTGCTTCAGTGAGCTTCCACTTTGGGTCTTTTTCCTCCTAAAACACCGCAGCAGTGCTACCCAGCTCAGGGATAACGCAGGGGATTAAAGGTCAGCTCCTCCCCTCACGCGAAGCCTGCTTGCCTCACTGTCCTCCTGTATCCAAAGCAGCACAATGCGAGCGGGATGTCCAGCTTTGGGCACCATAATTTGAAAAAAAAATATTAAAATAGATCGATTGGCAAGGGGCCAGAGAAGAGCAAACAGGAATGGTAAGACATTGGTAAAGCATGACCTGTAAAGAAAGGTTGTAGGAATTCGCTTTGTTTAGTCTAAAAAAGAAAAGAATGCAGAACGATACGATAGCAGTCTTCCAATATGCAGAAGTTTGTTATAAAGAGGACAATGATCAATTGCTCTTCTTGTTCCTTAAGAAATGACCTTATTCACAGCAAGGATGAGTGAGGTGAGGCATTAGGAAAACATCTTTCGACCTACTACAGGAGAAGGGCGATCCCGCACCAGGCTGCGTAAGGCAGTGCTGGGCCCCCCTGCACTCGTGCTTCCAGAGCAGGCCAGCCGGGCAGGGGCCGGGCGCCTCCGCAACCCTCCTCCGGCCCATCCCTGTGGCTTTGTGCTCAGCTCCTGCAGCCAGACGCCGCTGGTGACATCTGCCGTGTGCGCGTCCGTCACCCCCCCCCAGCCTGCCCTGTCCTCTTGCTGGTAGGGGTAGGAAAAAGCCGGAGCTCCCTGCGGGGAATTGCTGACCGCTGGGGCACGGCTGCCCTTTGCAGATAACTCTGGCCCAGAAGGCACCCCCGTACCCCCAGTTCCCACGTGGGCTGCACTCATCCCTGGCCTATTTGGCACGTGCATGGGCAGAAGACAGCATGGTCTGTCCTTCCAGCTCAGTGCTTCGTGACAGCTCGGCCCTTCACTTACAGCAGAGGCGTTTCTTCCGCTCGGGGCACTGTTATTTATTGGTAGGAGCCCCTCGCAGCTTGAAGGGGAGCCCCACTGCGTCAGGCTTTGTACAAAGCGAGACTCGTGGGCGCAGCACAAACACCCTGCGCAGCGGGCAGGGAGGAGAGGGAGAGCAAGGTAGGGACGCGCTGGAGAACAGACGTGGTCCAGGTCGTGGCCACGGGGAAGCGCACCCCGGCGCAGGCCCCCCGCTTGGTACCGCGTTTTGACCGCTGCCGTCCTGCACGCACGCGCAGGGACGCCCGGACGAAGCAGTCGCGTGCTGGTGACGAGGTGAGCCCTGACCTGAAGTCAGAGCAGAACTGGCTCGCAAAAGCCAATCACGTTCTGCAGAGCTAGGAAATATTTCACGAGGTTTGCAAAGCCTCAAACTCCGCAAGCTTGGCAAAGCCTGACTAGCCACTCTCCTCAAGAGCTGTAAAGTCTGGATTCAACACTTAGCTGGCAATTTGCTGAAGACACACGGGGCAGAAAAGAAACCAAATTTGCTCTGTTTAGACTGACATTGGCTCCCCACTGTTGACAGCAGTCCAGATTTGGGGTCTGGTCTTTCTCCCACTGAATTCAACCGGGAATTTTTCCGTTGGATTCGATGGGGGCAGCAATAAGCCGTTGTATCTGTCAGTGCAGATTGCCAATGGAAGACAAACTGGAATGGCTAAGTGCTGTCTGTAATGAGAGATCATTTTTTCCCTCCCTCCTCCTCTCCCCCAAGTCCATTTTCAGACCATAACCACATTTTAATGAATAAAAAGTTGTTGTTTCAAATCCTTGCAGAACTGCAGTCCCTGCCAAGCCTGTTTTTCTTCTGGAAAGACAGATGGATGTGCTCACATTATGGTAGTTGTTTTTTGCGTGCCATATATTTTCAGTGATGTTCATGAAACTAGAATTAGTGACACTAATAATGACAAATCAGAGGGCTAATATTGTTTAACCCTGTTAAAGAGTGTTATTACATTTACATGTTCCCACAGAGTAAATGCTGTTTGGCTCAGACATATGTCTTGCTATCTGTTTATTTTTATGAATCAGAAATGAATCAGCAGTCAGTCTAAGAGTGTCCCATAGATCTACTTGTCTCATATACCGTTTTAGAAGGGAAAAAAAAAAACAACCCACCAGGGTTTATAGAATCATTTTGTGCTCAGTAGAGGCAGAATAGTATTATTAAATTAATTCAAATCAATGACAGTCTGCACAGACTTACCCCAAAATGCTGAGCCATTGAGGAGGTCAGTCTGTGCTCTTGCTGATGTCATACTCATTCCTATTCAGATGGCAAAGACAAAACTAAACCTTCAAATTAGATCTTATGCGTGCGGCTGTCTGGTTTTCACTGTTTATGAGCAGATACACAACTGCCTTTTTCCCAAGCCGATGGGTCCTTCAGAATGCAAAGAGCAAAGGCACAGTGCAGTCTGCAGCCCTTAGGTCCTATTTGTGGACAAGAGCTACAGTAACAGAGCTGGGAAACGATTCCCTCTCTGCACTGCACTCAGCAGATAAATAAAATAAACCAAAATGACAGTCACTAGTATGACGCTCCCATCCATACCGTCCTTCGATACTCAGGGACTTCTAAGAAAAGTGTCAGGATCCTCGGACAAGACTTTGAGAAGAATTCCCTACTCTTTGCAGGGAAGTCCTTTGTTTGTTCCCTTCCTTACACCTGAGCCTTGCATCTTATTTGTAATCAGCTGATAACAGGCTTGATAATCTCTGCCTTAAAATAATAAAATCAATACACTGCTTCAGAAATGCGACAAAAAAAAAAGTTATGTAAGAGGTAAGAAAAACATCACACTTTCTTAGAGCATTAGACATTCCAAGAATTACAGAAGGTAATTTAAATTCAACTCAGCCGCTACTGTTGCAATATTGAGGTTTTAAAGTCAGTTTATTTATATTTTAACTTTGCAGTTTCCCATAAGGCATGGTCAAAGTCTTTAACAGAATCACTGACATTAGGAATTCTCGTCCTCCTTTTCCCTTGCTCCTTATCAAGTGTACTTTGTTTCCTGCAATGGTTTATTGGGACCATCTGCATCTCCTCCTGTTTTCTCTCAGGCATGGAGATAAGATTTCACCTTTGGATGTCTGGTTGAAGTCCAGCTGGCAGTCTGGATGTGTTTGGTGGCTGTGGCTCAGTGCCTGTTGCACGCACGTGCTAGTCTCACATAGTGGCGACAGAAAGACCCACGTGAGAACCACCCTTCGTGCTTAGGACCAGCTTCGTTTTCCTCTTCAAGGCCAGGGCCAAGAGCTCCAAACCTGGCTGTCCGAAACACAAACTGCCCCAAGCCCTTACCTGAGTGACTCAACGCACGGCTGGGTTTTACAGAGCCTGTGAAGCCCTCGCTGGTGCAGGGAAGGGAATGGCACGGCCTGCTAGGCTGGCTAGCGCGCTGTTTGCCGAACCAACACCCAAACTGCTTTCCAGACTTTTTCAAACTGCTTTTGGGGTGAATTATGTCCTTGCAGCTGCCTTCCTCTCTGGTCACTGTTGTCCTCATTTCTGATCCGACAGCCCAACCTGAGAGCAGCGCAATTGCTCCCCGTGTATCCTCTCAGAACTTACAGTGCTCACGCCTACAGCAGCAAAAGCAAACCGGGCACCTCCACCCAACGTTGCCAAAGAAGGGGAAATTGTCACAGTGAGAGACACCACTTACCCCATGCGGCTCGCAGTGCTTTTGGATGTCTGGCCACCTTACTGTGCTTCCCTATTACTGGTTTCAGCCTTATTCAGTACCTGAAGAGAAAAACCTTGATTTCAGTCTTTGGAAGCGGTAATGCCCTCTGCCGAGGCCAGCCCAGCTGGGTAATCTGGTTTAATTGGAGCCGAGGCTTGGTAAAACATGCTGCAGGAAATGGTTAAAGTGAAATCAGCCCTCCACCAGATGGGGAGGAGGAGGACATCTCCTGGAGCCAGGGCAAGGATGGGAGAGCTCTCCTTCACAGGTTATCTAGCAACCCTGCAGAACTGTTGCAGTCTTTGAAGATAATAGGAGCAAAGACAGTTCCTTTGTCCTCCCTTGCCTCCTCCTTTCCTCCCTTCATTTTGGGGACACGTTATCCACACAGAGGGTCAAGTATCTAGTTAAATGAAACATTTTTCAAAAGCTCAGTGTGAAGGTTTGCAACGCAAACAAACAATCTCAAGCCTTACTTCCCAGAAAGCCCCCCGTGTCCTGGGCTGCATCCCCAGCAGCATGAGGGAGAGGATGCTGACCCTCTGCCCCACTCTGCTGAGACCCCCCTGCAGTGCTGCCTCCAGCTCAGGGGGCCCCAGGACGGGAAGGACATGGAGCTGCTGGAGCGAGTCCAGAGGAGGCCCCGGAGATGCTGCGAGGGCTG
>VWZZ01005824.1:1169521-1242455 GCA_013399095.1 Psophia crepitans | reverse complement strand
GGGGGTGTCCCTGCCCATGGCAGGGGGTGGCACTGGGGGGGCTTTAAGGTCTTTTCCAACCCAAACCAGTCTGGGATTCTATGGTTTTCCCAAGAAACTGAAGGAATACCTTGTATACTGAATATTTTGATTCGTTGTTTCTTTTTTTATTTATTCTGTGAATATTTTTATTCTTTACATTTTTTAGGATCTCACAAAGTAGAAGAAACCGCTAATCTTTGCTCTGCCTATTTGAAGTTTTAGAAAAGCTGAAGAGAGAAATCTGTAAAGGTGCTTTCTGTGTTTGTTAGATTTATTTTTTTTTTTTCCCTTCTTAATCACAGTCTGCAAGTCTCAGAAGAAGTCAAGGACTTGAGTTGCTCTTTGTTTTTAGTGCCTGGCTGCTTCTACTGTGTTAAAGCGTCTGCTCCAGATAAATAAGGGAATGAAAACAGAGAAGGTCTATTTAAGAGAAAATGTCTGTCCTTCAAAGTCTGGAGAGATAGAAGTGGATTTATAGTCCCCTGGGCAACATCCAGTGAATGCTTTGGAGCCTCGAGGCAAATTGTGGACGCTGGAGCCACAGCCCTCAGTGGTTTTGTGTGTCCTTCACATTGCACTGAGATCTGAGCTGCTTCACATCCGGACAAGTGAAAAGCAGATTAAACCTGGAAAGGGAGGGGGCAAGAGGCGGTCCTCACACGGTGGGCCGCTGAGGCAGTGTCGGCATGAACCTCGCAGGAGGGGTCTGTGCATGGCCAAGGTGGCAGACGTAGCCGCTGGCCAGGACAAAGAGACTTTGGGCTGCAGGGCGAGAGGAAGTTTGGAGCTGTGAAATTCAGGCTTTGATCTGAAGAAACTGCTCACAGCTTGAGCGTGCTGGGCTCTGCAGGTCAGGATGCTGGCTTGGACCTTCTCTACCACAGAGATAAAGGTTAACGGTTTCCTGACCAGGTCTGAGGGAGCCATTCCTGAGGTGAGCTTGCCGAGCCCCTCATCGCACGCCTCAGGGCAGAGCTGGTTATTGCCAGAGAAGACAAGAAACACGTCCCCGCTCCCCGCCGCGCGCAGCGGCCAGGGTCAGCACGTCTTACCCTGCCCTGGGCTTCCAGCTGGCCCTGCCTCCGTGCCGGGAGCCAACACGTGGGGACACCATCTCTTTGCATGTGCCCCTGGGCTTCCTCGCTGACATTTTTGGGGATATACAGAGGAAGTTCTGGCATGGGTGTACAATTTATGGGCCTTGACAGACTTGGGTGAAAGTGGGATTTTCTAAAGCACCTCTGTGTGAGCATCACAGCTTATATAATAATTTCAATTAGTACAGTGCAGTCTTGCTGAGTTGGACTCATGTGATTACCTGAGAACCAAGCCTGAATTAATTTAAAAGGGGAAAAAAAGAAGTAGGTGTCTGTCTCATAGCTGTGGAGAGAAGTTCAAGGGAAGTGTGGCCTTCTCCACTGATTTTCCACAGAAATATTTCTGATGGATTTCTTTCCCTCATCAACTTTTTACTTTAACAACATATGGTGAAGCAGCTCTGCCTCGGTGCGGATGTGCAGGTCGTACTGAGCAACGCTGGCTGCCTGGACTGGAGACGGCTCGGATTATTCTAAAACAACAGCATCCATAATTGCACTATATGCGGAATCAAGACTAATACAGAAGAGTTACCATAACAACACCACCTCGACATGGTGCTTGCACAAATACCTAACACATCCTAGAGAATGGATTCAATACCCTGATGGGTGAAAAACCTTCATCCTTTGAAGAACGGACCACTGAAAATGGTGGTGCCCGAGTCATAATTTTGTAGGAGGAAATCTGTCCATGACTGCTTCATTTATCAGAATTCCATTGCTGTTTTACCTAACATTAGCTACTGTAGAGCCCGTCACCCTCTTGCTGGCTGATGAGTCCTACTCAGCACGTGCAGAAGCGGTCCATCGCACGGTTTATGGCAGCGGCATTTTTCTCTGTGGTGCTCGGCACTGCACGAGCACAGGGTAGCAGGGAAGGGGAAAAACCTCCCGTCGGCCAGCGCTAAAGGTAAAGATGACCCCAACACACAGCAGGAAGGGGAATAAAACACACAGTCATCGTGGCAAATGGCAGATTATGTTCATGAATATCTGCTTTTTGCAGGAAAAGGTGTATCTATAAAAAATTATCCAACTGGGAAGAGGTGTAATGGGAGCAAAGATAAGGGGGAACAGGGCAGGGAGGAGAGAGCAGCTGTATGGGAAACGATGAGGGTGCATGAATAGGTGACTCCACCAGAGCAGCTAGCGCAGACCTGTGCTTCCATCCTCACACCCAGCAGCTGCAGCGGCCTTTAGAAACCCCTTACTGACTTCCACGCTCCACTGTTAGTGCTGCTCTCAGGTAACACACCGCATTTCAAAAGACTATTTGGGTACTGAGAGGGTTGGGGGTAGGGGTTCTTTTTTTTTGGTTCACATGAGACTTCTTTTTGGTGTTCAACATTTTGCTATCTAAATCCCACAAGTTTTTTCATTTAGAAGACAGGTAGCTAAACACCATGCAGGTCCTTTCCCTTTCAAAGTAATTCTTCCACCTCCCTTGGCTATAATGAGGCAGTCTGCTCATCGTGCAGAGTTATGCAGAATATTCGCTTCCACTAAGGAGCAACCCAACAGGGAAAACTCCCCCCTCCAGTCACTGCACCTTCATTGTTCTCCTTGGCCTTGCACACAAAGTATCAGGCCTTAAGTTTCCTCTAAGTTTCCGTAAGGGTTGCTCTAACACAGATCCCTGCTCTTTTATTCATTCCTAGAAGAACAGTGCTTGATTTTGCTTGCAGTCCTTCACTGCTATTACAAAAAAAAAGAGCTCAAGACATTTCTGCTCTGCTTGCTTTGATAGTGATATTCAGCAACAAGATTCCTTGTGTGAAAGAAACCCAGGAAAAGTAGCTTTTCCTAGCATTATAATCTGTTAGAGTTAGGTGTCAAAGTTTTCAGCCGAGCTGCCTGTGATAAACACCGCGTATGCTCCAGTCTGCATCGGTTCCCACTAGCTTCTCTTTTGTCCAGGTTAGCAACACAGTAGTTTTAGGTTCCCGCTGCCACTAGTGGAGAGAAAAAGGCTTTTTAAGAGCTGTGATTTATCCCACTTCAGATCTGAATCATTCTGAGGTGTCTCTCTTCCCCACTGAGTGGAAAGGGATCACAGGGCCGGCGCTTTGCGGACTGACACGGGTCCTTTTTGGCTGGATGGTGCCCGCCCTATGCTGCTCACCACCCCAACAGATAAGAAAATAAGTGAAGAGGAAAGAAAAGCAAGGCACAATAGCAGGAGGTAGGCAAGAAGGCTCAGAGAGATCAGGCGCTGGCTGGAAATCACACAAGGCACTGGGATGGGAAGAGAATCCGAACCTCTTGATGGAACCCGTCTTTGTGCATTTCGTACCACAGGGTTCTCCTCTCCATCGAACAAAACGAATGTGATTGTGTATTTCCTGTTTCTCTTCCCTTCCAGTAGTTGCATGTTAATTAAGCCCTTAAATTTTTTCAGTGCAGTTGTAAGACCAGAAACCTCTAAGTCAGACGGAAAGAACTAAACATTTCAGCCAATATTAAGGAGCCAGGAAAATAAACATGTGGAAAACACACCATTGTGCAAATAACATTGCTGAGGGAAACACAAAAATTACGTGAGAAGGGCAGGCAGGGGCCTTGTGCAAAGGAGAAGGACGGAGCGTTAGGAAGAAGGGAGGGCTGCTAATTTTGCTTCCTACGTGCAGTCGGTGAACAACCACCATTCCCATTCCTGCCCCCGCTCCCAAGGTGCTTGCCCTCAGAGCACAGCCACACAAACGCTTCGTTCCATACGCCGCACAACCGTGAGGGTCCCACGACCTTCGGCAGCCAGGAGCGGGGACGGGAGGGAGGACAGGAATCAGGGTGGGAACCTCACCAAGCGGATCTGCCACAGACAAAGCAATGAGCTATCCTGCCCATGGCCGACCATGCCTCGATTTTCCTGCCTCTCTGTCTTGCTTTTGCTCCGGAGCTGGAAACCTCTACCTAATTCATTGTGCCAAATGCCAGATTAGCTGTTTGTGTGGCTACAGAGGCAGAAACCTCTAAAAATTATAATCAAGGGCTAAACTCATTATTTTATATGACCTGATCTGATTTTGAAAATAGCCCTGCGCTGAGCAGACAGCTGGACTAGAAGACCCCCAGACGTCCCTTCCGAGCTAGTCTGTTCATTCTGTGGCAGGTTACCAGTAAAAGCTGCAAAGATTCAGGAAAACAACTCTTCTATCCTGTGGACAGGGAAACCAGCCATTTCCAACAGCTGTTTCTTTTCACTATCAGAAAGAGACCTAGACCCAGACCTCTGGGGCTCAACACCCCTGAAGTCCTGGAGCAAAGAGAGGGTCTCCACAGAGAGATTGCCAAGCTGCTCGGTGACAGGTAAGCCTTCCGTTCTCTGCTTCTGCTGCAGGATGGCATTTTAGCCTTTTCTCACCAGTTTATTTGCCTCTTAAGAAAAAAGCCAAAGCCAAGTGAAAGATAAGCTGCAAATGCTGCAGACCTTGCTCCTGCTGGTCTCCCACAGCAGTGAAGGACTGATGATTGCAACATTAGATCAGTAGAGTTTCTTCATTTATTTTGAAACTGTCTCAGCTGGGATACACGCCCCACCTTGGCTGTGTTTATAATGCTGTACATAGGACCTACAGGTGCTCAGCACCTCCAGAATTACAGCGGAAATATAGTACATGCATGCCAGTTTGCACACTTCAGACTCTTTTCCCCCAGAATCCGGACATGGGTGCCCAGCACCCACATGGCAGCATGGGCTTGGACCCTTGTGGGAATACAGCCACTTTTCTGCAGCAGTGTTCCCTGGCTCTGCCAGTGCTGATCTACACTGCCCTGGGTGCTGACCTCATGGAGGTACAGACATCTCTGCCTGCACCACCCAGCACGGGGTCTGCATACCGGTAAGGACCTCCCAGCTCCACACAGTACTCACGGGATGCAGGTCAAGTGGTCTGACTTCTGGAGTTGTGCTCAGGTCATTAGATCAGCATATTCTGGAGGCATTAAGACTTTACTATACCCCCTTACAAGCTTAAAAGCACTCGGCTCTACGTCTCCATACCAATTTTAATCAGCGTGGTTAGAGGGGGCTCTTATTCCAGCCGCTGTGATTTAAACCAAACCAGGATGGCAACCCACAAGCCCAGTCACAGCGGGAATACCTCGAGCTGCCCACTTTAACGCTGGCTAGTGAATTAAGTCCTTAATAACACCTGGAAAAGGATCTCTGCATCACAGAAGAGCAAACTTTGCTCAGAAGAGGTTATCAATGGGACCCCAGGAGACCAGTGACTGTGAGACTTTACTTCATTCCAGAAATGTTTTGGAAGCAATTACTCCATCTTGTTCTTTATTCACGGGATTCACTTAACTGATGACATTACAGCTCAGTCCATTAAGTAAATGGGTTACGTATTTTCTCCAAGTTTTGAGGAAGTAATGTTGCAGCCTGTCACTATCATTGTCAGCAGTCAATGGGGACAGGGACAGACCCTCATTTGTTTAGTGAGGTTTACCTCTGCTGAGATCTTAAATATGATATATCTGGCTCTGGGTCTTTTATGAGATTTGAGCAGGATTTAAAAAAAAAAAAAAAAGCAAGTGTTATTTTCACAAAAATTCCTGGCAGCTGTACCGTTTATTATGAGAGGAAAACGGAGCAAGAAAAATTGGCATGTCATTTCTTAAATGAATTTATATCCTCATTTCCTTTAGAAAATGAATCCATGCTCCATCTAACCATTTTCCATCAGTCTGCAGGGGCAAAGTTTGCAGAGCACAATTGAAATACACAGTTACAGCACAGGCCCGTGCGCCATGCATGGCTTTCAGAATACCATCCTCCCCCACCCCTGCTGCCGGGAGCGCTTACAAAGGTTTTATTTTCCATCAGTTAGCCATGCAGTAGGTCTTAAAAGTCAGCAGCAGCTCAGGAAATAATCAGGGACACATGACCAAAAGTCTGGTCACCGGGGCCAAAATGAGCCTGGAGGCTGCAGGAGCCGTCGCTACACCACAAGCCCATCTGCTGAGAACGGAGCCCTGAGCTGCCTCCATCCCATGTCCCTGTGCCGGCGGGGGGGAGCGTGCCGGGTGTTCCTTTTGTTGTTTCTTTACAGTGTCTCAGTATCCCAGGGAGGAGAGGCAGCAGGCTGGGGAGGAGATTTGCCAGAAGATAAGTGAATTCGGGAGCCAGTAAAAAGCACTGCTTTGGGGAGCTGTCGCAGAATGCTGTCAGTCAAAAGAAGTTTCACGCAAAAATCTCCAAAACAACCTCTTCCTCCTCCACATTCATCCGCCTCCTCTGAGGGGTGGTGGTTAATATACCAAACACAACACAACCACTTGGAAAGCACTTTTCATTTTGAGTCACCACCTTGCTATTTTTGCAGCCGCAAACGCAGACTGGTGGAGTTGATGTCATTCATCTGGTACATACAGGAACAACCTGGGGAGCTGGGGTTGGAGTTCTGAGGAAAAAGAGGCTCCGGGGATGTGTCTTCTGGGGAAGTCAGGATGCAGGCAGCGCGATGCATCCGTGCCAAGGAAAGGAAGGAAAAAGAGGATACCAGCACTGCAACATCATTCCTGTTTGACTCCAGTTCCTGTTTTAAACCTTATTAAATTAGGAAAAAAGAAGGGTTGGGGTGGGGGGGAAACATTTCATTTGTCCCCAACATAAAAGGTTTTGGTTTGGATATGGCCTTTTTACTCTTCTCATCTAAAACCTTAAAAAACACCCAGAAAAGAAATTTCAACCCCCAAAGTTAATTCAGAATGAAAAATCAAAGGCTCCTGTTCCAGCAAAACGCTCGCTGGGACTGGGTGGCAGACAGGGTGGGAACGCCAGACATCAGTCCCTGGAAGCCTGACAAACACAAGGGCGGGCCTGAGCGCAACAAAGCTGGGACACGAAACCCACAGCATCTCCTGATGATTTGGGTCAACATATGGCTCAACGCACCGTCTTTGGCCAACCTCGACGTGTTTCAGTCTCCAGGGTAGCGTATGCGATTTTCTCACATCAGAAATGGAGAGCACTGATGGCACCACAGAAGGAAAAGCTACTTTCATCATACCTCATACATGTTCCCGTACAAATGGGGCGCTGACGTGCTGTTTACCTATGCCACATCTGATCTACAGCTCTCCTGGATCTACTCAAAGCTCAGAGGCAGCGTCCCGATTGGTATTTCGGCTGTTGCATGAGAAAGCCGCACAACTGGCGTTAGCCGGGGTCCCTCAGGCACGAGTGGGGGTACGGGTGTGAGACATTTTCCCTGACAGGGTGTTGGGTCTGCATGTCCGCCGAGCGCAGGCTGATGTCAATGGGACTATTATGATTTCACCCAGCCTTGCTGCTCCGGCTGCAGTTTCCCTCATTCCCTGAACAGCAGGGAAGGTCTAGACTGGAGCTACAAAGATTTCCACATACACACACAAACACACAGGGTTTTTTTCCTGTCCTTCCAGTTTCACCAACCATGAGAGCACTCCACAAAGCATGCAGAGGCTTCCTTTTCTCTGACCTGCTTGGCTGGCTTTTCTCCGCCAGTCTGAATGGCTCTACTGGCCTAACCACGAGCATACAGAAAACACGTCTGAGCCTCTATTATAGACAAGTAGAACTTTGGGAGAGACCAAACACATCCGTGCTAGGGAAGCAAGTAACTCTGGGGGATGGAGAGGGACAGTTCGAGGCTGGGACTAAGATATGGAAGAAGAGGAATTTTCCCAAGCATCAGGTCTTTTCTTTATACAGCAGACTAGCATCTGCATTTGGATCTGAGCTCCACTCCTGTCCCTCTCACGAGATTAGGGACTGACACACGCTGGGCCTGAGGCCTCCAAAGCAGTGCCAAGGCACACAACTCCACGCAGAAGTCCTTCACAGCACAGTCTGCCCGAGCGCCGTGCTGCTGCCCGACAGCCCGCAGAGGAAAGGCTTCCTCCAGGATGGGAAGGAGCTGTAGTCCGGGTAATTTATTCAGCCAGAAGAGAATCCAGCATCTGACTTTGCTATGTGCTGGGTCGGGATTTCCCCATTCTGCAGGAGAGGAGCGCACAGAAACGATTCCAGCATTACCAGCCCTCCCTGGAGGCAGATGTTCTCCTGCTGCGTACTTTGTGTCTGCACCGGTGAACCCAGAAGCATTTGAGAGCTCGCAGTTGTGCTCCCAGCTCTCTCCTAGCCCAGCGTCAGGCCAAGCCCTGGGTCTGCACAGCAGCTGCTTTCCCCAGGGAGGGAACTGGGGGTGGACAAGCCGCAGGGAGGGGAACGGCTGCACGCGGGTCCGTGAGCCCACCACCTCAGCCTGGTGAGCTCTGGATTGCCCAGCGTGCCCTCAGACATAGAAGTAAGCAAAGAAAGACCAAGGATGCAATAAGCTGAGCAGGGATTTGCCCTGGGAATGTTGGTCAGGATGCTCCGGCTAAACCATTAGCCACCGTGCACCAGAGACCAGCGCTGGGGTTTCATCACAGCGACATGAACTCTAGGGGGGCCTGGAGCAGCCACGGCACTGAATAATCTGTGTACAACGTGTGTAACGAAGAGCTGCTTGGCAGCCCTGGTTGATGCTGCAGCGTCTGCTGCGTGCCTCTATGAACCTGCTCAAAAAACCCAAAAGACAGAAAAAAAAAGCGCAAGGTCAGAGAAAGCAAGAGAAAAATGCTGCAATGGTTCATGAACCTGTAACCCAACCGAGAAAAGCAGCCATGACCAGAGGCGTTTTCAAAAGACGACACCATGTCAGCAGACTTGGGTGCTTTTAAGTTAATTTCCTTGAAAAGGGCTGATTTTAGTGTAGGCAGCAATAGAAACAATTAGATAATAATCTGACTTTTATCAGCGTCAGGGTTCAAAAAGAAAATAAAATGGGGGAAAGGGGCAAATACCCACATGCACAGGAGAGAGGACCTTCGGGAGGAGCACACAACAGCTGCGTGCGTTTGTATTTGATTTTAAATTTTTCTTAAGAAAAAGTAGAAAGGCGTGTAAGATTGAATTATATTCATGAAATACTGAATCAAAATATTAATACACTGTAAGACGAAGAAACCATTCAATCTTCAGCTGCCCCTATTTTTAATGAAATAAGAAGTCTCTGTTTTCAGACTTTAAGACAAAAGGAGCAATCAAAGATTCCTTCTCTCTGCCCTTGCACGGTGTGCAGTTCCAGTCCAGTGCAGTTGTTCCAGTTATTCTTTAAACACCCCAAACAAATCAAAAACCCTTCAGGAAATTAAAAGAATACTTTTTTTCATGTAATGATCCCTCCTTCCCTGATACTTTTACCACATTTGCGTCAGGTGTTACAGTTGGCATCAACTGCTATTGTAGTGGTGAATATTTGCTCTTCTATTTGAGTTTGCACAATCCCTATCTCACAATCGTGCACGCCAACAATTTCCGCGCTGGAAAACACAGAAATAAACACAGGAACAACTGTTCTGCATTACTGCATAGNCCCCCCCCCCCCCTTTTTCCTAATGACTCACACCTTCCAAAATCACATAATCTAGAGTTCACGTAACCTGCTTTTCCTCTTGAAGTCACTTGTCTCTTTTTCCCTCTCCAACTAACCAACTTTGTAAGAAAAAATTTGCATCCCAGTACTTTTTATTCTCTCTTTTATCAGAGTGATTTGATCTGCACAAGAAGCGATGGGGAAACCTTCGGAGGTTTCCATTCATTTATTTGAAGCTTAGTTGAACTTTTAAACATCCCACCCTTCTGCCTAATCCCTCAACAAGCTCACATTTCCCCTTTACCTTCCGTGGGCTTATCTACAGGGAAATACCTCCCCAGAACAGCTGTACTAGAATAATTAATCCGCGATAGATAGGCCACTTGAATATCCCACCTGGATATTATTCTGGAATAAAATTAATCTTATTCTGGAAGCACATCCCTGTGCAGCCACAGCTTTTATTCCAGAACCCATGCAGTGATTTATCCTGGCGCAGCTTGCTCACAGCAGTTTCTGTGACACAACTATGCCAGGATATTTCCCTGCACGTTAGGAAGGACAATCTGCCCAGTAAGGACTCAAGAGAATAAACTGGAAAAAGATCCTGGGATTAGAACTTGGGCCGTTCTCTTCCTCCCGGAGCTGTTCCGCTCATCACTGCCACCAGCCTCACTTCACAGCAGCCCAGGACAACGAGGTCTTTGGGGCTTCCATCAGACACCTTAGAAGCTCTTCTAGAGACAGGAGATTATCCAAGCTTTTTGTGGCTTTCTAAACCACCACCTAGTCCCGAAAATCCAGAGGAAACCAGATCCCACTGTGGGATCTTCCCAGGACCCTTTGGGTGATGTTTTGCATGATCCAAGCACAGTGAGGAGAGGGCAGGTGGGGAGAGACAGGGAAGGACCCAGGCTCCTGTGTTGTGGTGTCAGCACCAGCTCCATCGCCTTTGCCTTTGGGCAAGTTCTCCTCACCCTCATGCTCTGTTTTCCCATTTTTATAGTGGGAATGTAATACTGCTTTGGGGATTAATTAATTGATGAACGTAGAGAGCCTGGAAAGTGTAAAGCACTACACAGGAGTTAAGTGTTATAATTAGGCGCAATTCTGATCTTGATTATAATGAGGTAAAGCTGGAAGTCCTACACCATAGGAAGATTTAAACTGATTAAAAAAAAAAGATCAGAATCAGGGTCTTATGATTTTAAATGTAAACTTGGGCAGATTCCCTGCTGAGTTACATCTGCAACTGTAATAAGATCATGGAACATGACAACTTGTCATTTCAGTAAGAGATATAGGGAAAATGCCCTTTAAAAAAATTAAACAGGAAGGAAATTTTTAAAGTGTTTTCTTTGGCTCTGAAACATATGCCCGGGGAGAAACTGTTCTCAGCAATGCAGTGGATCTTGAAATATTTACTGGGTCTGGCATTTAACATAATCTTTCTTGTATAAACGATATAGAAAAAACATGTATTATCTTAGACTGCAATCTAGTGTGAGGATGAGATGATATTTTAATAGGGCTGCATCCATCAACTGTAACAAGAGAGGGAATGTGCTCCGATCCAACATGCCCTATGGGCAATGTAAATAAGAGTAAGTGACTTCGACCATCAGATAAGTAGAGCAACGGGAGGCAGACAGACGGACAGACAGCCTGCTAGGGAAGGAAGGCCGTTTGGGGAGGGTTATCTAACCGGGACAGGTATGGCACCCACTGCCTGGGATCCCGTCCTCTCACTCCACTCCCATAAATGCACCCAACAAGGGTCCTCCTGGAAACCTGAATTTCTTACTTGGCTTGCAGTGGGATTTGCATGTCTAGCCAGTGACACTACTATTTTCAGAAGTAATTAAATTTTTAATTATGCTTTTTAATAGCCAGTAGCTACTGCTTTGCAGTTTTGTTTCTATCCCTGTTGGATGCACCATGGAGCAGCGCCGTGAACCTCCAACTGTTCTTCCAGCAAGATATGAGAGCTTGACCACTGAGCTAGGAAGGGGGTCAGGATGTGTGCAGCTGAGCTTACCGCCACAGGTCATATCTGCAGACTGAAATCACAGCTGGGCAGTACCCTTCAGAGCCACAAGAACATCCCTCCCAGATTTTCCAACACAAGTTTGGAGAAAAAACAGTGAAGACTAAAAGGCTCAGATCCTCAATCATTATCAAGTTTGCAGACAGATTTATTCATAGGAACAATAACCCAACCTTCTTTCAGACTAGGCGTTCAGGCTGAGCACTTGTATTTGTACAAAAAAAGGAAAGTCAACACATGCAGGTAGCCCCAGGAAAACTGAACCACCAACTCTCTGAAAAGGACTTATGCTGGAGCACATGTGACATTGAAAATCATCAGGGGAAGTCAGTGAATTATTTGTGACCATGGGCGAGTTGCTTAATGTCTCACTAGTTCAGACAGGCAGAGTCACACTCAAACCACAACCTCCCCATTCCTCCTCCCTGCAGGAGGGGACAGGGGTGTGGAAGAACGACTGAATGGGCATTTTTCTGAACAGATTCAAAGGAAGAAGAGGTCTAAATAAATCTTGAAGAAATTAAAAGGCACCTAATTGTCTGCTTTGTCTTCAGACAGGGACATCTGAGTGAGGTCCAGCTGGATCCCTCAGGCTTTTGACACTTAAAGGACCCTGACCTCAGACTCCCTTGCACCCACGTGCAGAGATAGCAAAAGGCCCTACACACCAACTGCACGTTCATTTGCTTTTCTTTTCCCCCAGTTCATCTGCTAGCTTCTCTGTGTGGGAAGACGGAGCAGGTTTTTATTATTTTCTAGTCACTGCTTGATCCAGGTGTTGCAGGGACCACTGGCAGACGCCGGAGCACAAGCTGGCTGAACTGCAACGTCCGTAAGCGCAGCGTTAGGACGTGGGTCTGTTCCCAGGCCCTTTGATGTCACTTGCTCACAGACACCCTTGGCTCAGCGTGTTTCAGATGTACAGCCATCGATATTGCGCACACGAGTGGGCTTCAAAGACAACCATGGTGCAAGGAAGATCTGCTTCCACAGCCAGATGTGTGACCACGGCTCTGCATCTGCTGGCACAGTTCACAGGGGCTGGGTGGGCTCGGAGGCACCTTTTCCTTTTCCCTGCTGTGGGATGGTCAGCAACCAGATCGGTGCTGAACGGGATTTAGCTTCAGCTTAAACACTAATCACGAGGCACTGCCAGAGGGCAAACCGCCCTGCCACTCTTGACCCGTCCCCTGACACTGCCATCCATCAGCCCACAGAGGTCCTGCCACATCCCAGCGCTTCCCTGTTGGTCTGCATTGCCAACCAGGTACAAACCAGCAGCACCCAGTGGCTGCCATTTGGCTTCTAATTATCACCATGACTTCAGCAATTCAGGTAACCATTTTCAAATTGCTGCTAATTGCTATTAATTTGTGTACACGGCAGCACAACTGAATATACAGCCAGGGTGGCAGAGGGCAGTGTCTGGTTTTCAGGTTCTAATTTTATCTTGCTTTTTAAAGCAGGGTCTGAACCTCCAAGGTTCTGACTTCTTCAGATCCCCTTGTTATGAAGTTATGAGAAAACATTTGTGGTCGGGTGATTTCCTTTTGCCCTAGACAGCTGTCAAGAGCAGCAGAATGGCCCCAGGCAAAATGCGATGTGGGTGTAAGGAGTGTCTTAAGCCCATAAGTTAAAGCGACGGGTTAGAAAGCCTGAGGAAAAAATGAGCCAATAATTGCTGAAAATCTTCCTGTTCTGCTAAGTTTATTTAGTCAAATTCAATGGCCCCTCTCCAGACCTTCAGCCCTCTCCATGCCTTCGAAAAAAACCTTATTAATCGTTTTGCTTCTATTGTTTAGTTATCCCAAGCATCAGCAGTACAGATGAACGCTTGGCTCTTGCGGAGCAATCCCAGCCCTCTCCCGGACTGCAGCATCCCAGCAGCTCCTGCTGCAGGAGAAGCAGGAGCAGCTCTGCAGACACAGGGACCAAAGAAGATGCAGGTCCCAGGGAGCGCCGGCCAGCGCAGCGCTCGGCCCCGGGTCAGGCCATGTACAACAGCACCGTCCCCCCGTGCCAGCCAGATCAGGGGCCGCCTCTCTCTCCGACTGCCAGTCAGGAGCCTTTTAGGAAGGGTCAGCATCTCGCAAGCATGGTCACAAATCACATTTTAGAAACCGGGACATCAGCTGCTGCTTGAAATCCTCAGAGAACTGAGAAATGCAGCCAGATTCTTAAGAGCCCCCACAACAACTGCAGGTGAATCAAACTGAAAATATCTGTTGCCCGTATGTTGTTTGGAGTAAAAAGGGATTAAAAATCTCTTTATTACACCCTGCCAGTTCTGCCAGAAGAGGCATTTGATGCGTACTTTTCATTGAGAATGGATGAAAACTCTCCACGAGGTGTGAAAGTAGGAGGTAGAAAAATGGATCAGCAACTCGGAGACAATTGTCACAGATCGTGTTTGTTCTTGGAAAAAAAATCTCAGTTTTAATGAGCAAATGCACATCTCCTCACCTCCAAAAGTATTACCAACGGAAAGAAAATCTGTTTGAATAGTCGCTATTTTCAGTGGTATTTTGGGAGGGGACTTTTGTCTGCCAGATTGAAAAGTTTAGGAGAGACAGGGAAGGAGGGAAGGGGTGCTTGTATTCGATTCTACACTTGTGCAAGCAGCAGTTGCGATGGCCGTGTCCCTGGCTCTGGACACTACCAGCACCCATTCCTGCGCACAAACACGAACCCACACGGTTTGCAAACTGCTGCTTTTGGATTGATGGTTGCCCTGAGGCCTGGGGGCTCGGGCAGCGCCGCCCACACAGGATGGGGGGGGTTCTGCCCGCACCCCTGCACCGAGCCGCCCAGCACACGCCCAGCGTCTGCCTGCACCCTCTGTGCTGCAGGCAGAGCCGCCCGCTGCCCGCGGTGTCCCTGACGTTTGGGCCCTGTCACAGCGCGCTGCATTTTGCTAAGCAAACATTTGCAACCCAAATATAATTACCTTTCTCTTTGGTACCCTTGCGCCCCAAACTATTTTACTAGCGTGCTCATTTCTCATTCAATTAAAAACTTAAATTATGTTTATAATAATAGGGGATTTTTATTTATTTACTTATTTTATAAAGACTTTTAAAATTCAGCTTTTGCTTCTCCTGCGAAATGATTGTGCACAGAGCTGTCTCCCTTTGGCGGTCTCGGTCTGAGTCTTCCATGAGACATTCACTGAGGGTAGACTGGCTGGTTATCAGATAATATTTTATACAAAGACTGAATCTTTATTTAATAGTCAGAGTCTTCTATTGATTCATGCAGCCAGTAATGGTGACTAAGAGCTGTGATTCATTGGCACCTGTTGGTATCCGGGGTTTGAGGTTTCTTTTCACTCTTTACAACCTCTTCCTTCTGCCTCCCTTAAACACACACACGCACATACATACTTTAAATACAAAGGAATAAAACGAGAAGGCTATTTTTTTGGCAATAGCTCTACAATTGTAGTAAAATTCATATCTTAACTATGTGTCATACCTACAGCTGTTTCAGAGCCATCTGCAAATTCCTAAAACCTCTCAAATTTACCTGCCATGCTATTTATCTTTATTCTTTTCATCAGATAGGAAATACGAGGTGGAGTCAAGCACATGAGCTATAAGAAAACAGCATATGATTCACAACAGCTACAATGCTTGAAAATTAGCTATTCCTTGTCCCTTTTATACATGTACAGACACAGTACAGTGCCTGGAAGGGATTAATTTTTTCCTCAATTTAAAAAAAAAAAAAATCACAAAATCAGTCACGTTCACATGTAGCTAGCACTAGTACCTTTGAATCAACCAGCAAAGAGAACTAGCAAGGCAGGACTCTACAAAATTACGGGAAAAAGACCAAACCAACAAAGAAACAACCAACCAAACCTACACGCTTTCAGAGCAGTTCAGCAGTCAGCTCTAAACTGATAAACACAAGCAGGTTGCATTGGCTGCCAGTACCAAAGCTTTGGAGGCACCCCGGCCCTATAAAGTTCCTTAAGAGCTCCCTACCAAGGAGCAGGGCCAGAGGCACCAGGACTCCGGACTCACATTCATTTTCGCCTCATCTCCAGGAGCACATGGCCAGGACCTGGAACGGGGCCACACAAGCCATTTTTAGTGAACGAACCCCTTGGTTGTGCTCTCAGAGGCAGGGACACTAACAGTCTCAAGCTTTGCTCTTAGTGGTCTGAAACCATTACCTTTAATGGTGGGTCTCTCGCTCTTTGATGACTCTTTAAGAGGTGCATTTGGCAAGTGATGAAACCCCAGACCTTCTTCCCACTGGGGAGTCTCCCTGGCGGCTCAAACCAGCTTTGTACTCCCACTTCCCCTAATCGTCCTCCTGCCCAACGAGATGATGAGCATCAGGCGTGAAATCTTGCCCGCCTTAAATCACATCTGACTTTTACCATTGGGGTCAGTGGGGCTAAGGTTTTTTTACAGGCCCTATTTGCCCAGGCCTAACTAACGGCAGACAGAGCTTCACCTGGGGTAAAGCTGGGTTATTGCAGAATTTAATTCATTAGTGGGTCATGATTTGACACTTGCAGACACACCACTGATTGCTTCTGTGGAACTGTGAGCCCAATAAAACACGAATACTTGAAATTCAAGCTCTAAGGCCACTCGGACCAAACCCACTATTTCTTTCTTTACCTTTTTTTATTTTCTTTTTTGCTTCACAATCCACATTTAAAATCTTTTTTCCCTTGGAGCCTGTCAAACTGCCTCCCCAGGGCACTCCCCTATTGTGCATGTCCTCATGCAGTCCCTTTGTAATACCCAAGCTGTGCAGTTGATGCTCAGACTGAATTAGAAAGCAGGCCTGCGTCTGATCCGCAAACATACCTCCAGCCTTATTTTCCTTCCCTTAATGTATTCCAGTCTATGCCTGGGTAGTTAAAATCTTCAATTCCTACCACTCTCTCCTTTTTACATGCCTGTTTTATTTGCACAGTCATTTCACAGTCCAGTTGTTCTTTCTGGTCAGGTGGCCTATAAAATATTTCTATTACTAGTTTACTCTCTGAAACATCTCCAACTGCAGCCCATAATGACATAGCAGCCCCATTCCAGCCTCTCTCAGATCCCCACTTTCAAAGGCTAATAAATCCTTTTCCTTCTCAAATAGCTCTCTCTTCTCTCATTCCCTTCTCGTCCTCCCCAAACAATCTAAACCATCTCTACACTTTAATGTTAATACTTCTGTTATCTTCTAAGGAAACTGCAGCTCCATCCATACCTATTTCCCAATGGGCAATGCCTACGCATACAGCTAAACTCCTAGCATCCACACCGAGACACAACCATAAGCGTCCTCCTCCTCCTCCCATCCCCTATACAAATATAACCTCTTCCTGACCACATCTGGGACTGACGGCTTTTCCATTGCTGATCAGGGTAAGCAGGGCTGGTTCTTATTTCTGTCCGTCACCCAGCAAGTCTCCACCAACTGCATCCAATTTGTCTGGGAGGGAGGATCTGGTTAGAGTCAAAGATTTCTACTTTTTAATGTGCTTCTCGTCCTGTATCCCATAAATATATCTCATTAGCCTCTCCCACTCCCATTGCAAGAATGATCCTTCTATCTGTGTTGTGGTGTAGGCTGATAAGATGAACCCAGTGTTTGGGGTTGAAACGCCCTTGAGGTTTTCACTGCATACCTTGACCTCCAATGTCTTAAATTCCTCCAACTGCATTTTCTTAGCCTGTGTTTCCACTGCAACGGGAGAGAACTTCATGAGGTTCTTCTGCCCAGCCAGGTCTCTGCAGCTGTTTCAGGTACTTCCAGTCCTACGGGGGCAAACCCAGCTTTGAGCAAAGCTGTGGGTCTCCCTTGCCATACCCCAGCCACTCTGCAGGTCACTGGCATGTCCCACACGGAGAGGTGTGACCAAAGGCCTTCTCATCTCCTACATGAAATCTATGTGAAGATGCTGCAGCACAGACTCAGTGTGAGCTGCGAAATGCCCTCCTGTGTTAGGCCTGCCAGGAGCTCCACATACATTGTCCTGAGCAAGATTTGCTCAAGCGGCCAAATGAGGAGTTCACAAACAACTCAGAAGTCCAGAGCTTCCACAACGCCCACGTTCTTCTGTCGTCACTGATATGGGAAACTGTAAGAAACAGCAAATCCCCTCATGCTGGGGGGAAAGTCAGAGGAGACAGGAGTGGCTTAGGATTGACTCCAACGTGCCAAGGGTTACTGGTGTGTTTTTAAGCACCAGGCCAAAGTTTGAGGAAATTTACTCTACGCTAAACTTAAATATGCTAAAAAGGAAATTTGGCCCAAAAATTATTTGGTCCTATGGTGACTGTAAAATGGGATTTAAAATGTATTTATATTAGCGATTTGGAGAAGAGCTTGGGAGGGATGCAAAGGGACATCAGCCAGCACAGTTCACAGCACCCAGCAATCCACCCTGCTCACCGCTCCAAATCCTTGTTTGCCAAAGAGGAAGAGAAAAGCAATTTCCTTCTTTTCCTCTTTTGCAGCCCTGTGGCTGGAGTCCCCACACAGCCCCCCGGGGCGGCCTGGCACGCAGGGCACCGGCTGTGTTCTGCGCCATAGGAAGGCTGTGTTAACAGCGTGGTTACCGCTGCGACAGGCACCCAAACACGCCCTGCCATGCTGCACGCATCCAGCCAAGCAGCCAGATGGTTTTGAGCCGAGCCGTGGTCTGACAGCCAGTAACACACAGCTCCGGGAAATCCCCGAGAAGGACAAATGCAGCCAGTGTCCACTGTTCTCCCCCGTCTCACGGGGTGTTACAGCTTCCCAGCTGTAACCGGTGCTGGTTTTGCAAACTGGGCCACACCTGAACTCGTCAGGCTGCCTACGAAGGCGCCACAGACCCAAACCCAGAAGCTGCACGTCTGGCTGTGTGATGACAGAACTGCTGGTAGTGGTGGAATCTCCACCTCCTTCTGTTCTGGCCCCAATCAGCTGGTGATGTTTCTAGCAAGCACGCTTTGCTAGGTGACCCCTCCAGAGCGCAGCCTCCGGATAGATCTCTGTGACCTTGAGCAGAAGGACTCGCCTGGAGCAACTGTACTTCAGTGCTGTAACTGGGGCGAGCACTGGAACTGCCAGCCTCTTAGCCTGCTTGTGTGAAGCTGAGAAGATCCAGAGCACATCTCTTCTTCTAGATCTTGGAAAAGCTCCCACTGTGGTTTCCCCATCGCTGGTGTTAACATATTGTGTTGGACCTTACAATACAGCAGCTGGACTCAAGTCTTAACTGAGTCAGATGGATCCCACTTTTGCCGTAAGTCCATTAACAGAACATTTTAGTCCCTCTCACTCCTCTTCCAACATCCAGTTCAAGTTCCTAAAAACCTGGGAATCTGCTTTTCTTTGTAAGACCCAAAAAATAAAAAGTTCAGAAGCTGTCCCGAACAGGGCCTGATGCGCACCTCCCATGGGCACCCATACTGCATTAGGGGTCAAAGAGAAGAGGCAGAGTCAAGAGCTGTTATGGATTTGGTCCTGCCACTGATTTTATATATGACCAAACCCAATTAATTTTACCTCTTTATCTATAACTTTTCTCATCTGGAAAATTGGCTACTAAGGATAATCCAGACCCATACATTTCCTGCTGTCAAATTTGCTGACAATCATGCAGTGCTCTCGGATAGAAGGGTGAGTTTATTAGTAGTTATCTTGTCATCCAATAAAATAAAATTTTTAAAATGTGTTTTTTTCTCTTCCAAACAGTAATTTCTACCATCATTTACGAGAACAGAGGCGGTACGTCAGGACAGGTCAGGAAGCTCCAGTGCCCTACAGCATCCCTGCAGCTACGTGCGACACAAGTACGTGAACTTGGTTCTGTTAGGCGGACACACCATCTCCTTTCCCAGCTCGGTGCACAGACCGTCTCCATTCCGGAGCGCTGAACCACATCTCGGCTGCTGGAAGAAGTCACCCTAGGACACTGCCAGGAGGAGGTGCGGTGGCGCAGGGCTGTGGCTCAGCCCGCTCCCTGCCCTGCTGTGTGCCCTTCCCTTGTGCAAACGGTACGGGTTGCCAAAAGGCACGCCAGCAGTGCCGGGCAGCTGTAACTCTGCGCGGGGACCCCAGCGTTTATGGTATACAGCATATAGACACGGCTGTACTAGGTGAATGACACAGTTAAACAAGGTAAACCAACAATGAGGGAGAGGATGAGAAAATGATACTGACTGGAACGTTTACAAACACTCGTCACCTTCCAACTCGCTGATGAATTGGTAATATTTTGCTGGAATAAAAGATCTCTCTTGCTTTAAAGAATGCTATTTGATGAGGCATGAGGGAGACAATTAAAACATTTAATTCGGTTTGACCTGCTCTGTCATGACAGCTCTTTGTTTCCCCATCTCCTCCTTTTACTCCGACCTTTCGGATGTGGGACTTCACGAGTGGGTTTTATTTTGTTTATTTATTTTTTTTTTGACCAGGTCAGATCAAACAGATCCTGTTTCCTAAAGATAACATGAATGCAGAATATTAATGCAGACCTCCCCTATTGTGNGCACCCCACATGCCTCCCCTGCCTGCAAGCTCATTTGCACAAAAGCACACCGAGTCCCCACTCAGCAGCCCACCTTGAACAAAACACTCCAGGACTCTTGAAACAGCAGAAGTGCTAATCAAGCAGGGCCCTGTGCTGTGTGCTTCTGCAGTGGTTGCCTGGCATAGAAATGGGCTGTCTGGCCGCAGCTATGAGGTAACGTCTGGCTTTTTTGCCAAGCTGCAGAACTAGTCAGACACTCCCTGGAACAACATTTCTTCAGAAAAAAAAAAAAAAAAAAGAAGAAAAGTTAGGCAAGAAATGATCTTCCAGAAACTTCCTTGCATCTTTCTGTGTGGGGGTTTTTTTCCTGTGGGGTGGTTTTTTTCTTTTTTTTTTTTGGAAAAGTTATATAACCAAATTACTTAGAATGCAATGGGTTTCATCAGCTGATTTTGGGCAGTAATCTTATGAAACTGATTTCTCACACTTACTAGGCAAACTGGAAATTTGGAAAGGGGAAAGAACACATACACACAAATACATACACACACAGATGTACCCCACTCTTTCTCCCGCAGCACTGCCTAAATCTATCAGCTATTTTTGGATGCAAACTGAAATAGAGCAATCCAAATTCAAGCAAGGCAGAGCTAACCTGCATCTGCAGCATCTTTTTTTGCAGTGCCTCCGATTAATCTAATTAACCAGTTAGCGGAATTTTTTGTTACACAACAGCAGCAGCAGCCCTTCTCTTTCCCTGATAAATTCCGTATTTACCGAGGTTGTGTAGCGTACTTGATCCAGCCCATTCTGCTTTTTATAATATCACTGGCAACCTGATTTTTTTTTCCTGAAGGACGGAAAATACATTGTTCATTTTTCTGCAGCGAAGGTTAAGAAAGAATCTGAACTGAAAAGACATGGCTGTTCCTTTGGAGTTTCAAGCTGTGGCTAACAAAGCCTCTTGTATTAAATACCTGTGTATATGGATCGGTCAAAAATTTAGACCTATCCCTAGGTGACACCCTTCAAAGAGTTAATTCCTGAGAAGCAGCAGCTTTGAAAAGGTGCAAGAAGGAATGTCTTGTCCTCAGGGTAGGACGAGCCAATGGCGCCGGGTGCCGGTGATGTAATGCTTCAGACCTGGTGCATCACTGCTTCCGGAGATGTTAGACTCGATAGGATTTTGGAGTTTGGTGAGAGGAGTTTTTACAGGACAACATGTAAATTTCCCTGCACCAAGGATGTTTCACTTCAAGTCTCTAGTGTTCGTCAGCCGGGGCACGTCTAGTGGGTAGAAGTTTGCTCTGGTAATACTTGTGTCTGGTGTCTTCTCGGTACTGTTCCGCTATTCTGTATCCTGCTGTCTGGGAGGCATTGCTCTGGAGTCAGACTGTGCTGGAATTACTTTTCCAGCCTGCCCATGAAATTGAAATGAATTTTTAATAAAAAGCAGTTGTTTTTTCTCTGACTCACCTCTGAACTCTTAATTGTTTCAGGCACCAACTTCCATTCCCCCAGCTTCTATTACCTTCCCAGGTCTTCATCTGCCCAGTCTTATTTCTTTAGCTGATTACTTCACGAGGAGATGGCTGATGGTGTGTTAAATGAACCTCTCCAGTCTGGGCTTGCTCTGGAGGAATCTGCTTAAACCACCATACTGTCAGTTCAGGAACACGCTGCCTGCTGCCCGCCAAGCTCTCGTGCTGCAGGACCTGCAGGAAAGCAGCTGCAGTCCCTGAAGCTGCCTGGCCACTCCAGCGCACCGAGTGGTTTGTTTGAACTCTAACCATGATTCAGACACAGAATCCTCTGAGATTCTCATCCCTTGCTCTCAGCCCCCCTAAATGAAATAAAGACTCTCGCAAGACCTACAGGGACAATGAAAGTTTTTGTCAAACCAGGGAAGAGGGAACGGGAACTGCAGAAGATGTTCACAGGCTGTCTTCCACAGGTCCCCTGGAGATGCGGGCACTGGCGATGCTGAGGTCAAGGCAGCAGCTCAGGAAGCCCCATCCAGCCCACAAATCTCTGGAAGCTCGGAGCAGTTCAGCTTCCCGCACTTCCCCTGGGCACCCCGAGGAGCCCAGCCAGTTGCCAGAGGCCAAAGATCACACAAGTGCTGTGGAGAGTAGAGCCGGTCCAAGATACAAACGACGTAGCACTTCTGAGGTGTGCTTCTTTTCCAAACAAGAATAAGAATCTAAAATCCTGAAATTCCCTGAAAACTATGGGCAAATATAATTTCTGCTTAGGTTTGTAATTTTATTTCAGTAAAACGAAGCTGTGTGTTTTGATGGAGACTTTTGAAAAGACATAGAAAAATATGTGATTTACTATAAAGAAAATTGAAGTTCAGTAAAGCATTCCAGAAATGGAACTTTTCCTTTAGCCTCCCTTTTTTGTCTGAAATGAAATAAAAGTGTCAATGAAACTGGATCGGGTTAGTGGCATGTTTGAAGAGCTATACACACCTTCCCTAGGACAAACCCCCTCCGCTTCCTCTGGTAAGGAGAGCACAAAATGGACTGAAGTGAACTTTGCACATCCTCTCCTTGTGCTGCACAGTCTTGGTTACTTCCACCCAGGGATTACCCCTGGCATACTGCTACCTTCTTTCTGTAACGCAGTCTTAAAAACCTTTTGGAGAATGAGATCTAAAACTAACCTAGAGAGTCTGTTCCACTACCTAACTCTCCTAATAAGCAGAAAGCTTTTCCTAATATCCAACCTAAATCTTTCTTTGCTGCAAATTAAGCTGATTTCTTCTGAAGCTGATGTCCTACCTCCAGTGGAGAAGGGAAATGACTAACCATCACCCTCTTTAAATCAACCTGCTCCATAGTACCAGGCTATTATCATATCCTTCATCTTTTTTCCCCAGACAAAACCAATCCAGTTCTTTCAATCTTTTCTTCCTGCTCACGGTATCTAAATTTCAGATAGTTCCTGTTGTCTCTTCCTTTGGATTTTATCTCTAATTTTTTGAAAGTTTCCAAAACTGGACCGACTGTGTTGAGCTCCTGACCAATGTATTGCTGCATCCTCTCACCCTGCTCATCAATGCAGGCAAGGAGAGCTGTGATTTCTTCTCTGAACGTGGGCCGATAAAGGCTAGGGAGGGGAATGTCATCCATGAAGGTCTTCTGCTTTGTGACATTTTGTGTCCCTGTTTGAGAAGCTTTATGCAAAGAAAAAACAGTCACATGTTAACACCTCCACAGCTTCCCAGAGGAGCAACGACATGCAGCGTACCCCAAAGGAAATATTTCTGGTAACTTTGCCCAGTGTTTTCATAGCTCGGCACTTGGCCGCACTTCCCGTGTGCTACCAGCTACCTACTCATTTGTACTGACTTCCCAGTACGCTGAGGCCAGAATGTCTCATAAATGTTGATCGGATTATTGTCATCACATGGTAAAGAAGGGAGGGATTTAGTAGTGACCCACACGGGAAGTGAAGACCAGAGTCGAGCACTATTCCAGGGCAGCGCATAGTGTGGTTGTGTGAAGTGTTACCAGTTAATTTCCTTCTCCTGAATGCGTGGGATGCAGGTCGTCCTTGGTCATCTTGGTCACCCTTCTCAGTTGAAACTTGTGTTTGTCATCTATATAGAGTAGGTAGAAATTTGTTGCCACCAGAGAACAATGACTTCTGATTTCTTTCTTTGCTCTATTGAGCAAAATGAGGTTTTGTTTGCTACCTTGATGGAAACCGTGCATCATTTCACTACAGCCTAAGCAGAGGTATTAAGATGAAGCGACTGTACAATCATACAAGATTGAATCTAAAAAGCCCCACTGTGTAATTTGTTTTAACACTGTGTTTATGGATTTTGACAATGAAGCTTGCGACGTTAGAATGCAATGGCAATGATTCTGTGATTCTACAGTTACCGTTCCAAGCAACAGCAAGAACACCTTTCCTCTTCCAGACCTTTTTAGCTCTTAAAGAGACATTTTGTGTTGGCTTTGGAAAATTACTGGTGCAAGAAATGATGTGCTGTGCTGCACAGACTCTGTGCAGAGCAGTTCGGTACGCCCGTGCAGGGTGTTTGCTGTGTGGTTTACAGAAACGCATCTCACTGGTGACCCCAGCTAGCTGAGCTCCCCGCCACCGCTGTAAGAACAACGGCAGCTGTGTTCGGAGGGGGGTTGTGCTGCTTTGCTACGGGGAGGCTTTCCATTTACTTCAGGCAGTTTGAGAAAGAGCCTTTGGTCTAGCAAGTATCATGTGCAGCACAGGCTTTCCTATGAGCCAGCCGTTAAACCAAACCGCAGGGAATATACATGAACATAGGAAATAAAGGTGAATTGGGAGTTTGAAAATACGACTGTCTCCAAATACCCTCCTCTGATGTGACAGGGAAGTCCAGTGGGCAACCAGATGCTCAAAATGCACTCTCAGGTACTTGTTCTCCTACGGCGTATTCAGAAAGCCACACAAACGGACCATGAAAAATGCCAGCCTGCTCGCAGCCGCGCTCCAGCCTTGTCCCCAAAGTGCCCTACGTAGGTGCTTAAAAAGTACCCGCAGATGCCTTGCTGCAGGGTGACACGCAAACCCTTTCTGCGGCAGCCCCGGGCTTTCAGCCGCCGAGCCAGCCCCATCCCATAAACGTTCCGGCTCCTTCAGGCGCAGGTGGCTGCTGAGGGAGATGACATCGGTCGCCCATGCCAGTGACTCCTGTGGGAGGACACCCCAACTGAAGATGGTTAGATGTTTTACTGCCACCATGTTTCTTTACAAATTGCTCGCACTTGAGAGCAGAAAAATTCCACTCCACAGGACATAAAGTGTCAATTTAAGTGTTAATTATATTTTCATATCAGAACGTAAACTCCAGTTTGTAAGAACATGGGTGTCCTTAAAATACGTCGTAATAAAAAATTGAAAACAGCTAGTGTTCTTGAATCAATTTTCACATTTAAAAATCAGTTCCCTTTTTCTATCTCATTTTGTCAACTCTGTACGGCTTTGTGCTTGCCTTGCCACTTCATCAAAACTATGTCAGTCTGTAATTTGCAGTGTTTCTTTCAATTAAAACCAAAATGCCCAAAAATAACAACAAAACAAAAAAAACCCAGGAGCAAAGTCTCGACAATGGATTAAACTATGTGGGCATGGTAATTTGAAAGATGATGTATAATTTATTTTATCAACTATAGAGAAAACTGCAAAGATTCAGACTATAATTGTGAAGATAATATCCTACTGCTATTAATGGCTGCTGTCTGTGGCGCATACATTACTTCTAATTTTCACACCTCAGTCGCATCATAAACGAAACACAAAGAATCCTGTGGAAGATACTGTAGGTACCACATTTAGCACAATATCTGGGGGCTTTCTTTGGAATCCCAGAAACCGGACCTTACATATCTATGATATACTTTATGTATTGGACTGCAAAATTTTAAATCTTTCCAAGGTCATTACACTAATGGGAAGCACAAGGTTAAAAGATGCTGACTACAGACTTTGCAGAACCTTTCCGATACCTTCTAAGCACTCATTTCTAATTCCTAAAACTACTGACTTCTTATTTTTAAGCTTCCCCAAACTCCTGCAAATCCCAGGAGCCTGTAGCAGTCTTCCAAACCTCTAGCAGTACATTTACTTTCTTCTGAGTTAACTACTAGACCTAATTAAACAACACTGTCTCATCTGAGTGGATGATATTCTTACAGTCTGAATACAAATTAAAATTCCAGTTCTGTTAACATTCAGGTCAGTTAATAAGAATAAACCTCTTTAAAAACTAGAAGACTAAAGTGATTTCAAAGTCAATCGTACTCTTAACTCATTTTTAAGGATGTCGTTTGTAATATTCTTTATTGGTTCCCTTTAAATAATAATAATAAAAAAGAGCTCACTGTTCTCAAATCAGCTTAATTCAATGAAAGACAAATAGGGAATTTTACATGAAGGGTTGCTAAAGAGCTTCAGTTTCCAAAGGGCAGGCATGCAGTTCTGCGTGTTGAAAATTGCACAGACAGTTGCCAAAACAGCATGTGCAAATTAGACGTCGTTCACATAATGAACTTGTTAGAAGACTAATTCAAGATTTGCATGTGGAAATCCGAATGTGGAGCCACATTATTCCCTGTGAATGCAGATGTATCTATTAGCCTGTGTATTTTAGCAGATGTTATTTTGAAAACAAGATCCCAAGTCCTCACAGTACCGAAATTAATAACTAGAGATTGCAATTTCATGGAGAGCTTTTCTCTTAGATGGGACATGATACTAGACAATTGGAAATTTTGAGTTTTCATTGCACCCTCATAACAGATTTTCTGTGTGAGCTCAGGGAAATTATATTACTTTCAGCTACTTTTGTTTACCTATCAGTGAAACGGCTTTAATATTCCTTATCGGCCATCACACGCGCACTGTCAGACTCAATTAGGGTGTGTAATTCTCTTTAAGCTCTGCAAATGATCGCATGTTTTGGAACAGAATTAAAACTTGAATTGTTTAACCCAACCATTTTCTTACTGCAAATGCTAATCACTTGGCAATAATTTTCTGATGTTAAAGAGGAGGGGAGGGAGCGAGAAGGAACCGGACGCAGATGCAGGGATACTGGCAGGCGCTGGTCCTTCATAGTTGGCGTTGGCGCTGTGGTGAGTAGGCTTTGGATGAGGGTGTGCAGAAGAATGCAGGAAGCGGGAGCTGCACTTTCATCCACCAAGCAAGAAAACGCTGCGTTTGGGTTGGTGTGGTTGGCATCACACCCCTCCCGCCAGCCCCTTCAAACAGTGAGTTTCGACACGTGCAAGCCGCGGGTGATTCAGTTTGGGCCTGGCTGCAGCCATGACAAATGCAAGGCTCGGCTTAGCATTCAGTTCACGTGTTGCTAAAATACGTACGCCTTGCTGCCCAGGTTTTAGGCCCTGTAATCGCTCTTTTGAAAGTGCAATGCTATTTTCAGCTTTATCTTCATTTTATTCTCATTGAAAATAATTGCTGTGATTTAGAGACTGCCTAATGCCCTGTCGTTATCTCCAAATCTCCAGTAGTATGCTGGCATCCAGTAGTGAACCTGAAAGCTGCAGATTTTCAAGTTGCAGCATGTTAATCTCGTTCCGTATGTAGAATGATCTCTCTAATTGAAAAGATGAATGCAGCCAGGTTTCATATGTACTTTTTCTGTGTTTGCATTTGAAGCCCAGTAACTGCTAGGAAAGGAAAAAAAAATAATTCACAAAACTAGAACAGAATTGATGCAAGTATTGGTTTTGAATGCAATAACCACATATGATTTGGTCTTCCCCAGTGTGCACTTTCTGTAAAAACTGGAAAAAACATTATTCAAATCACCTTACAGGGAAAGAAATTTGCATTCAGGAAGACTGGAGTATAAGGCTAGTGAAATCTTGACTTTGTGTAAGACATTAGCAAACCTTTTGTTCATTAAGATACCACTGCTAGATAGTTTGTGCCTTAACCTGTTATACTGACACAGGAGATGTAAAGCAAGAAGCTAAGACTGATTCAACTCTGAAAATTAACACAGACCATAATTTCTTACTGGGCAGTCGGCAGGAAAAGCAAGAGGAAAATATATTTTACAATATAATCCATGGGACGTACTTTGTGGCCATCGCTATTTTATTTGGTCTTTGTACCTGTTAAGTAAGCCCTTCCTATGCTTTCTGTTCTCTCGCCCCGACAGAAGCTGTCTCCTGAAGGACATGTCAAGAAAGTACAGCCTAACTATTCGTAAGAGAAGTCTCACAGCCTCTTGCACAAGTAACCTGGCACAACGCAGGTATCGGTAATGACTCCACAGGATGTCAGCCCTACGTTGTGGAATACCCTGAGATGTCTGTATATGTCCCATTGTCTTCTCAAATCCAGCCAGGGAGGAAGCCTTCCCAAGAAATCCAGTATAAGCAGTAAAGGAAAAGCACTATAATATGGATTCAGAGTGGTTGCCACACATCACACACTCACGTGGTTTCACTTTGCTCCTACTCTTGCTTTCAGCTGGTTGGCAATACCCAAGGGTGTGGTTTGCGTGTGAGATTAGACAGGTTGAGAGGCAGGCTTTTATCATTGTTCCTGCAGTGCATGTGATTTTTTTTATGTGTTCCTACTTGTAATTTTATCACTTGGTTATTATTTCACAGTGGGTTTTATTGCACTTTTTACTACGGGAGTCGTGTGGGTATTGGCGTTAGCAATCGGAGAGCAAGCTCCCGTCGCTGTAGCCTGCCTGTGAAACACAGGTACCGAGGTGGCCTACAGAAGTTGGTGTTTTCCATCTGCGAAGTCTGCACATCGTGATGAAACCTCAAAAGACGCCTGGTGTCTCGGAAAGCCATCTGCATTATTGTTTCATGCACGTCCTGCGGAAGTTTCTAAGTCTGTGCAGCCCAGGCAGAAGGCGAGCGCTTGAAAGATCTTACAGGCAGGTTGGTTCTATTATCCAAATTGGGTCACTCATTCCTAATTATTTATAACCTCTATCTGCTGTGTGTGCACAGCATGATGAGTACTCTCAAACGGGAAACTTCTTGGACATCAGACTTCGGCTGTTTTCCCTCACAAAGAATCCCTAAGCAGAGTCCCCCCTGGGCACACCAGAACTGCCGCTCTTCTGCTGGGCCTCAGGGCAAGTCCGCGTTGGGGATGTGCTCCCTCCTGACCTCCAGCCAGTCTCAAGAATAACATTTGCAGACTCCTTGTATAGCTTCAGATAATGAGGGCTCCCTCATTACAAAGTCTAATTATCAGAGTGTGATTGTAGAGGACACAACCTTAACATACAGGCTTTCATGACCCTTTTCTTTATCCGGTTTATCTGGATGCTTCACCAAGTTGGAACTGGCAGCATGCAGCTAACATCCTCACTGAGCATTTTCCTTCAGTCCCACACCAGCAGTCAGTTGAAATCAGTTTGATGAACCGGTGGGCCAGCAGGAGAGAAACATGGCATATTAGTCTTTAAGCTTCTCAGATAAAATGTCCCGGTGAACTACGGCAAAAAGAAGAATTGGAGTGGGACCCTGCAGTTAGGGGAGGGGAATTAATGGGCATTTGCTGGGTTTATTTTAAGGAAATCAATGGACTTGCTGGAGACTGGATGATGGAACACACAGCTGGTGGAATGGACAGCCAAAGATCACTATTTTCCTTTCAAGCAAATCAATGTGTTAATTGGGATTCTGGTGGGATTCTGAAGCTGCTAATGGAGGTGGGGGCCAGTGGAGGATCATTAGTCTTTATTGTAAGCAGTACAGTTAGTTAATTGGGGTGTGATTGTGTTGTTGAAAGAGAGAATGGGCAAAGAATGGGAAGTGATTTTTTAAAAGCTGTCACTTTAAACTTTCCCTAATGAAATGAATGTATTAAAAAAGCTAAGGAAAGATACAATTTGTTACTCCTTCAGATCTTTGAACTTGGGGAGATCTTCATTTTGATGAGACCATTCTCTTTTCTAAGGCAAGTTTTTCCAGCTTTCCAACGAGGCTTAGAGAGAAATTAAGGCATGCTTGGAAAGTTACTATTTATCAGAGCTTTATGAAGTTGGTGGCAACATTTCATCAGGTCAGATGAGATCAGGTCTTCTCCAGACACCCACAGGAATATAGACACAGCTCTGTGCTTTATTTCAACTTGGAATTTTTTATGGTTGCCTGGGCGAAGATGCACAGTTTCACACAGATATTAGGGCTGTGCCTCAGAGCTGATTTTCTGCCTAATCACATTACCCCATTATCCCACATTATGAAAACCTCCAGGATAGATTGTGCAGTAAAATCTAGATTTTGCAGAAAATCAGGACAGTATAGGTGGGCCTTCTTTGCACATGCAAGGGAGTTGCTTGCATACAGTATGGACCAAAAGAGCTAGACTCAAACATTTATGAGACTTACATATTAACTATGATTTCACGTCAACTTCTCTGGAATTATTTAGTTTGCAGATAGACATACAGTGCTGCGTAATTTTATCCACCTAACTTCTGAAAATTCAGCCCACAGTTTTGGGACAGAGTAAATTTCTGCTTGTCACCTCACCCCTGGCTACCTGACAGTGAGGAGCTCCCAGCCTGTCCGTGCTCAGACAGTAAGGCAGTGAACTGAACAGCACGAAGGCTGAGCAGGTTCATTGCAGCCCTCAGCCTGCCCTCGGGTTACCAGCGGCCAGGAGCGGTGGTGAAGAGAGGGTTTGTCCTCACTGAGAGAGAGAAAACTCCCCTTGGAGAGCAGGTGGAGTTCAGGTGGAGGAACGGCTCTTTCTGCGGATGCACTGAGGGGTTTCTCACGAAGGGGAAGGAGTTCTTTGCAAAACTGTATTGGAAAACTGTGGAAAAAAAATAATTTGGGGTAGATTCAAAAGGATTCCCCCCTCCCTTGTTTTAACCAAATGAAATTAATCATTTAGGATGAGTAAACTGTGTCAGTTTGAAGTAAAAGGTACCATTTCACTTGTAAGCATCTAAAAAATAAAACCGGATAAATTTCTGAAAGGTGTACTGTTTCATGTAAAAATGTTGAAAGGCAACATTTTGACTTGCTTAAATTCTAAGAATGAAATGACTTGTTAAGTTGAACATGAATTCACAAAATGTTTCAGTTGACCCAAATCTGTTTTCTTCAGAGCATGATGTTTTATCAAAATATAGCTGCCAGTGCTAGCAATAAATCCCAGAACTGTTCTGTTCACCACACAGAATTAGGCTCAAGTTTTTCGTAGGCCACCTCGCTAAGCCCTGCTCAGAGGGTGCTTCTCTCAGAGGCAGGTCAGAGGTCCATTACTCTGCCATCAACGCTGGACTTCTCAGGGATTCACAAGTTTCAAACCAGCTCTTCTTTTCCCACTCGAGCACGCAGTATCCACGTTCACCATAATGTGATTCCCTAATCGTCTTGTTGAATGTTGAAAGGAAAGCCGGCAGACTTTCTGGTGTTGCTAAAAGCCCTCAGGCCAGGCTGGCAGATAACAGGCCTCTTATTTATTTGTCTAAATAAGCATATAGCATGATGGATAAGCTGTCAAGGAAAAATCAAATCAGTGGGGACATAGCTTCAAGGGAATTACTCACTATCTTGCTGCCAGTTCTGCTGCACTTCTCTTAAAAAATATAAAAATTAACATAGTTGGTGGTGAGTGCCAGAAATTACATTTCAAGAATAACAGTGATATTTTCTATAGAACGTTTCAGCTGGAAGGGTCCTGAACTACAGCATGCAATTACCACAAAGATCATTTTGGAAAGATACTTAGCCCAGAAGTGAAAGCAGAGTACGTGTGTGAAACGGCAAGTGACTCCATGTAGGTGATTGACAGGAGGTGAAAACAAATTAATTGTTCCAGATTTTCAACTCTTTATATATATATATTTATTTTTGTGTGTGTGTTTGAGAAGAAAGTGCGGGGGTTCCTGAGAACGTGAAAGCTTTTAGCAAACTCATAAACCCAGACACTGTAGGAAATGAACTTGATCCAAAAAAGAAAAGCTACTTTTAGAAATACAGCTCCATGTCTGGCCACAAAGTAATTAAGGTTCTTAAAGCTTTCCTGTCCAGAGGAGTGACTGGCACAAAAATAATAATAACTATACAGTAATAACAGCAGTGACTTGTCACTGAAGGGAATAGGTAGCAGTAAACAACTTCCAGTAGAAGGGTCAAAGCAAAGGAGTGGTGGGACTGTGCGGTACGGTAAGGGGCAGCAAGCATGTGTGCCCCTGGGCGGGTGGGTGTTGGAGGAGATGTAAGGGACCAGAACAGAGACTTCTCGACAAAACAATGCAAAACATCTTGTCTTAGAGTTCAATTCATAAAAAGAATACAACTGAGTCATATGCTTTCCACTATTCAGTGTGTCTTTGACATAAGATGCAAATTCCACGTGTGATTCATAGAGAAAAATGGCAGTTTTTCAAAAGCCCTCATGAGCCGAAGAGCTGGTTCAGGTCGGAACTCAGGCACTGCAGGGAAACTGGCCTTCCCCTTCTATCCTGTCTTTCAGTACCCACAGGCAGAACCTGGGGACCTGGCACAGACAAGGGTCACCCACCTCCTGCAGTTTGTTTAGCACTTTCCGTTCTTTCTAGCATGAGTGGAAGAAACTTGTCGTATTTCAGAACCGGATGTGCAAAACTCATCCAGTTCAACTGGAGTTTTCCATGAACACGGATGGGCATTGGACCAAGCCACAGAGGACAAAAAAGGGTTCAGATACAACCAAAACTCAACAAACTGCAGAACATCTTTTCCCAAACTTCTGCCAAATTTTTGATACCTCCACTTAGTGAGTACGTGTGCCATGACTAACTTACAGTAGAAACTGCAAGTTCGAGTAAGGTGGCATCTCCTGAAGGGCAAAATGTGGGACTGAAAGTCCCTCAGTATAAATTATTTCTGGACTGACGCTCACCTCAAACTGACTTGCAGTACAGTTATACCGCTTCCTTTTCAATGAAAACACACGAGCGATGCCTACTGTCCTTGGATGGAGCATTTTGTTTGGCATTTTCATCAGCTGTCCAGTTGAGCAATCCCCCACACCACCATGCAATTTGATGACTTAATACTTTCATACTTTCACGGACTACCTTTGTTTGAGATGTCATAGTCCCAGATGAACACCCATTTGTTGGAAAACCATGCCAGACCTTTTTTTTTTTTTTAATTGCACTGGGAAAAGGAAAGGAGAGCAAATTTCCCAGTGAAGTAAATTTCAGGCTATTTCTAACTCTGAAGCTGATCAGAAAATACTTATTTTTCTCAAGAAAATGTCCATGAAAATGGAAATAATTTTTCTTATAGTCATATTTTACATGCAAATATTAGTCTTTAAACACAGACACACACATATATGTTTGCTGATTTGAACGTGTATTCTGTCTTCCCCTCTATAAGCCAAACTTGGCATGATATTCCACAACAGCCCTACCCTGCTGGCATGGGGAAGTAGTTTAGCAAAATAAACAGTAAACAGCTACAGATTCTGTTAAAAGGAAATGATAAAGTCACACACAAACCCCACGGCGTTGGCAGTTTTGCCCTCCAAAGATACTTTTTAGGAATGCTGCTAATAAGGCCATCTACATCCATTCAGTGCAGAAGCTGATTCAGAAAGGGGAGGTTCAGAAACCCCACACCGTGCACACCATTCACAGTCCCAGCCCAGGGCTCGTGTTTTGCTGCATGTTTGAACATCTCTCTGAGCGTTCATTCAGAGGCCATGGTGGTAGGCTTGGAAGGTCCTCCTCGGGCATCAAGCCCACCTGCTGCTGCTGTACGTGAGTACAAAAGGGTACATTCAGAAGCAGGGAGACAGTGCTGTGAGGCTGTTCCCTTGGAAAGCTCAAGTTCATCTGACTGGAGTCACCAAGCAAACCTTCAAGGGTCAGTTTACTTCAGCCATGGCAAAGGAAACTACTTCAGGTTCACCTCACGGACTGCATTTGTAAAGGGCACCCCGCGGAGCTCACACAGCCTGGAGAAGCTGATCCACCACATTACTCCTTTTAGTTTTGGTCTTACAGCCCTTGCTTGGTTATGATTCACCCTCACAGGAGGAAATGAAAGTGCAGTAAGTGTTGACTTTTCAGCTGGGGAGACATACAGTTTATGGAGCAAAAACTCCAACAGGAAGAGAAGTGGGCTGAACTATAAACTGATTTCAGATGGAATAAACAAAGGAACAAAATTATCAGCACCTAAGAGCAACAGCAACTTTGAGCTCCAGTTTGTTGTTTGGCCATCACAGGGTTATGAGCCAAACCAGTGTTTATATGAGACTGAGGATATGGACTGCAAGAAGAGCACATCCAGGAAAATACCCTGATGGTAAAAACATTTGCATTTGTATTTCACTTCAGTTTGTGTTTGGACATGATGAAGAAACCTCATCTCAAAAAGTGAGAAAGGAACTAAAACTTACAAAAGGAAGGCGTGCTGCAATCTATGAAAGATCAGCAGAATACAAAAGGGAATACAGCAAAGTTTGAATGGGTGTGGGCCTCTTACCAGTGCCCTGAAATATTTGTATGTCCGCACAGGCTCTTTTTGTTCTACCAACTTCAAGTGGTCAATAGAGAATCAAACGTTTCTCACTGTATATTGCCACTTTCCCAAACTTTCACCAAGTCCTGACAGAATTGTTAACTCACTATGTCCTCTCAGGTGTAAAGGCCACCATTACCATTTTGAGATGCCAAGGAGCAAGAGGCCTGGAAGGCCAGCTTTCTTCACATGAGGGCAAGCCCAACAGAGATAAAAGACGCTTTCTCCAGGACAGCCGTTTGGCATCAAGTCTACCTACCCCAAATACAGTGAGTGAGCTATGCGCACTTGCTGGACAGCAAGTCATAGGGAACCTGAGCAGACAAACCAGCACAGGATGAATCAAACAAAATCACCTGCTGAGTTGGGATCAGCAGTCCCTACAGCTCTAAAACCTACTGCCTCTGAGTGTTGAGATAAGAGTAACTTCTTGGGTGCCATCAATAGACACTTCATCCTTAAAAAGCAAGTTAGCGTAGCTGTCAAACTGAAAACTGCCCCACAGACCTACTGGCAATATCCTGTACGTGTTTAAATGCACCTCAAGCAAGGAGTGATGGCTCCACGTCTAATCTTGTCCTCATTTGACACTGGTATCCAAGTGAGAGCTGCCTGGTGCAGCCGACTGAATTAGGGAACGTTGCCTGCCCACACGGCCGAACTGCCCACGGCATCACTGCAGAGTAACGGGAGGCACTTGCTCCCATCCTGTATAAGCACAACCTTATGCTGTATTGTGTGTAACCCAGTAACGGCGGCAGGTTCCCAACACATCCCATCTCCAGAGCCCATGCTGGTACAGACACGTTGTCTATCTCAAATCTGCCGTGCAGACATGCACTAACGGGAGTACCTGCTCTTAGAGCTGTTAGGTGTGTGTATGAACCAACTCATTCACGTCTCCCACAGAATTTAGGGGGTGTTAGAGTTCCTAATGTGCCCTCACGGCACCACAGGGAAGTATGAAAACATTGTTTGCCCTGGTGTAGAGACAGAGAACTGAAACACGAGGATAAAGTATCTGGCTGAGAGTCACGCGGGAAGTCCCTGGCAGACCAAGGAACTGAACCCGCTTCTTCCATCTCCTCCTCTGCTGTCTGACTTCTGGCCTGCTTCCTCATGCAGAGGGAGACTGTCCCCAAACCACCCTGCAGATCTCTGGCAGAACTGGGTGTGAGCCTTCAGCTGGGTGCCCCTATAAGTGAATAGGGCTGAACCTCCCAATCTCTGCCAAGGCAGCAGGAAAACACTGCCTGACGGAGGTTAGTGCTTGCTGATTACAAATTGGAGAAGTGAAATAGACTCCTTTGCCCTTAGCATCTGATTTAGAGAGAGGAAGGTCATTAAAATCATGACTGCAGTAGATCAGCGGCGAGCACAGCAAGAGATAGCTGACATGAAAGGAAGCCCACAGTGGGTCCCACGTTGATGCGGAGCTGCGGAGTCCTCTGCAGCTTCAGACAATGACAGAGGCACATTTCAGCCTGGATAGGATGAGGTTTGTGATACTATTAAGAGTAGGATTCTGGGAGATACCTCTAGCAGGAGACTTGTAAGTGGTCTAGCAGAAGGTCAGCAACTCAGGTGGGTTGAAAAAATACCGGGACCCTTGTTTTTTCGGAGCACCCCTCCCACTCCCCATGGTTTCCTCTCCTTAATCCACACTTCATTCCCCGCCTCAGTGGGAGATACTACTCGGTTGCCATCCACAACTCAGGAGTTGCACAGGAAGCTTTGAAGTCCTGTGAATAATAGCCTTGTACCATCATCTTGAAGATAGGGTAGTCTTCCTTTTTGAACCATCTGATTCAGAATAAAAAGGATAGTGGAAAAATCTTGTTGCTGTAGATCTACAAGTAAATCAAAGTACCTCTCTATTCAGTTTGTATTTTGGAAAGTGCTGTCTGTAAAATTACTACATTGATTGTAACTATTTCAGAAAATCTGTGCAAATTCTATGAAAAAATATAGAAGTAATAATGGAAAAAATAAAAAACTCTTTCATGTCTAACTTGGCCTAAAATTTAGGCTTTGTAATAGGAAGCTTCAACAAAACTTATATTTCCATGACATTTTATTGTAAATTCCAGTGGGGAGGAGGGAGAAAATTTTGAACAAAGATTCTCTGTAGTCCTTGCTTTGTGAGAAAAGATGTGAAGCCTGAGAATCTTGCAGTGAGAGCGGCTTAAGGCCAGCCTGGGTGAGCGCCGCCAGGAATTCTGTTCATCTGAACATATGCCACTTCCATGCTCTGTTCGGTAGCCTTGCTAGCAAACGGCTTAAAAAGCGCTAATCACTGCCGACCCAGTAGAGCACAAAAGCCTAGAGCAAAAATTTCTCCGAGTTGGGTTCAAAGAGTTAATTGCTGTAGTCTGGGCACACTCGCCTGAACTCTGGTCATCTGAGGGCCTGGCCCTTGGGTGCACTCCAGGTGGCCAAGGGCCAGGGTTCAAGCAGAACCTTACTGAAGTCAATCGAGTCTGTACGAGTTCCACCTCGTCTGGGTGCCTATTTCAGCGTCATGAGCTCTCTTCCAGTAAGAGAATGTCCAGCAAAGAATTGCTCACAGAAAATATTCAGAAAATTACTGGGTATCGTTAACAGATGTGAGAAGACCGAGATCTGTCCTCCAAAAAATCAGCTGAAAGTCCTGAGAGGTTACAACACCCCTTTCCCCTTGTGGGACCTATGGCAACATCTTGCCAGCTCAGAGGGGATCTCCAGGCCCTTGTGGAAGCAGGCGTAGCCCACGTGCTGATCTATAAACCAGGAGGGAGGGATGGGAGGATTTTTTTCCAGTGAGGGTGGATTCCTTTTCCTCGAGTTTTTCATGTATCAGAAGTATTTATGTATGAATGTGAATTATGACAAAAAAAGACAAATTCCAAGTATTTCTGCTGAACACACAGCAACATGTGCACATAAGGGTCGTGCTGCGGGCCCGTGTACGGATGCCTGTGCCATCGTATGGATGCCTGTGCCATCTCTCACTATAGCTCCCTTAGCTGGGCTCCCTTCCCCATGCTCCGTACTGAAGCAGTATGAAGTGGCTTACATACAGCATGAGGAAGCTATAAATCTTGGAAGATAAAGTCAGGCTGATTAATACAATGAAATGGGAACATGAAACATCGGAGCTACATCTCCCACCATCCAGTGCATGAAGCGTGTCTTGGATTGGGAGACCTACTTCTTCAAAGATCAACAAATGTCTTCCAGAGTCCTTGCAGCCTGTGCAAAATATTTCAGTTAATCAAACCCCCATTTTTCTGTCCAAAATCAAAGGAAAAAAAAAAGAGAAAAGAGATTTTTCATGGAGTCCCAGGTAGGACATTATTCCTACACTCTAAGATCACAGCAGGTACATTAGGAGATCAATGCTGATACTGAAGAGATAATGCAATATATTTTATAGTGAATGGGAATTTGGCTTTTATAGAACTTCTGGTTATCTCCTACTGAACCAAACTGAGAATCTCATAGCAACACTTTGGGTAAGGCAGCTGGATGATTTTTTCCTGTAAAAAGCATCCCTGGAGTTGAGTGCCACAAAGGGTGACATTACAAGTGTTCCCAAGAAATATGTAGCCAAGGTATTCATCAGTAATTTCACTTAACTTGAAGTCCCATTTAAAAAGTGTTTCCTAACATTGATTTGGCAGCAACAGCAAGGGCTTCTGCCAAGCGCCAATGTCTCTGTTGCGCTGGGCATGGTACCGGCCCGGTGGAAGGCACGGCTTGGTTAGTCTGGGGTTGGACCATCCCAAACCTGCTTGAACCTCGTAAGAGAACATTTCAAGGACACTTTTAGGCAGACTTTTAATCACAAGGGGAAAAAACCCAAAGTATTTTAATTATTTATCTCCGACAGTGTATTTTTAGAGAGGTTAAAATAAACTTTTTCTGTAGGAAGCCTTAGCCTGATTGAAACCCTCTCCATATATTCGGAGTCCTGTTTAATAAGCCATCCAGACAGAGGGAGCATTCTTCTGTAAAGCCCGTTTGGCACAGCAGCCTGCAGCAAGAGCTGAGCAGGCAAATCCCACGGCAGGGGAGAGACAGCACTTTTTGACCCAAACAATGTCTAGACAGCCTGAAAACAGATAAATTAACAGGCAAGCAGCAGCGGCATCACACAGCAGCAGAGCGGTGGATATTTGTCACCTCAGTGATGGGTTAAATGAAGATTCAAGGCCCCGGTATAGTCTTTATGAAACACAATGTACTCCAGCTGTCTCCCTCCCTCCTCCTGAGCTATTTACTGTGTTAACAGCTCCATGCAGAAAGTTCACATTCACTGACATGGTACGCATTTCCCATCTTCTACAGACTGCCCTAATGAGGCAGCAGGATCAGAACAAATTAGTGACAGAATTCCCCCATCCCCTTGCTCCGGGTGTAGGAGCAAACATCCTTTCCTCTTGCACACCCTGCAGAATCTGCACTCGGAGCAGAATGCGGCGATTCATGGCAAACGAGAGGGGGGTTGTTCCGCCTAACGGTGTACCACTACTTTTTAATGCAATTCCTGCTTGGGGATGCTGCGTTCGCTTTACAGGCTGGCTCTCCTGTTTGAGAAAACTCATGTTTTGCTATATATAGTGGGGCTTGAAAAATAACTTCCGTTACTAAAACAAGCGCAAATAGTTTTGGTAGAGAAGATATGTGATTTCGTTCACTGTGTTTACTGAAAATTATGCGCACACAAATTACCTTAATGAGATGCAAACCTTGTCGTTTGCATTTAGTGCACCAGTAACAAAATTCTGGGAGCTGCAATGATAGTATATTTAACATACAGAAAATAAATAATTTGTTACATCAATGCTGTCAAACTGAAACAAGCCCAACTGTGATTAAAGCAGTTATCATTAAACCAGAGGCTGACTTCCAGAGCTGTTGTGAAAACAGCGAAAGAAGCAATTTTCCTAAGTGCATTTCAAGTGATTGAGTAAAAATTGAACTTATGGTAGGCTAGGTTATAGAATACTACTTAAAGTGTTTGGATGATGATACTTCATAACACAGAAGCCTTCACGCAGTACAACTTTAATCCTTTTTTGTTGCTGAGCTTGAAAGCATATTAAAGACCGAGAGACTTTCTGTCTGCGAGACTCAGCCCCACCATTCTCAAATATGACAGCAAGGAAGTTTTGGCTGTGTGAGATTCCTTGTGTATGTAGAGGGATGGAGGGGAGAGAGGCAGAACTTGTATCATGCAAGATGCATGTCTTGGCTGCTGCCAAGCGATATTCTGTGCATCTTCAGTATGGCAGAAGTTGTAAACATGTTGTATAATCACATAACTGAGCTGCGACCCATTTGTTAGCAGCATAGGAAAAATACATCAAAGTCACAGATAGTCTCTTCAGACAGGCCTCGACGGATACCCATCTGGTAATAACCTCAGACTGTGAAGTATGGGTGATTTATAAAGGTGTTAAGGAACTCTTCTTTTTATATATACAAAAATCCCTGTTTAAACTCTGTCCTGATTAACTACAAAGCACCAGGTAAACAAAAGGAAAAACAACGCATTGTTTTAGAAAGCGTAGAGGATTGAGCGATGTGTCAGAAGAGATTGGAGCCATATCAGAGCCACACATAGTGCTGGGTGGCCCTGGAGACCTGCTGTCTTCTTTAGGCATGTGTGAGGCCAAAGCGTGGCAGCCCCAAATGGCAACCAGCCTGAACCGTCCGTCACTCTCTGGAGTTGAAATGCAGCGGTCGTCACACGTGCCGACAGGCGGTGACAGGCTGCGCTAGCAGGTCTGGGTATCCTCCTCCTGTGGTAAAGCTCACCTATGCAGATCTTGCGCTTTGGTTTCGTGGAGTTGAAGAGCTGCTATTCATTACTGCACTGGGGCATCACTTTCACAATGTGTTATTCGTTACAGAATGGGTTATTAACAGCAAAGAAGCCCCGTTTCGTGGTGTAGTATCCTATTTTTGTGCAAGGCACACAGGAGCTCAGAAAGGTAGTCCCTTTCCTGAAAAGTCTGCAATCTTAGTATCTTAATAACTTGGACAAGCGCGATTACTGAAAGCTGAGTGCCTGCACACATCCTTTCTTGCCAGGAGTCCAAGCCCATGGCATGGCTTTTCTTCATGGCACTATATTCAGTTCATATTTATCGCTTTGCCTGGGGACCTTTCCTTTCCCAAAGCTCTTTTGGATTTGGGAAGGATGCATCATTGTTGGTAGGTGCCTTCTGTGGTCTAGACTTGTAAGTTCTTACTCTTTTGTTATACTGCTCACTGGAAGGTTTATAAGTCACCCTACTTGTCAAAGTCATGAGGATGCTGAATCATTTTTATTAGGCATCAAAGTCTCCCCCCCACCTTTCATTTCTTTAACTGAAAGCTTCATTAGATTGCAAAATGGCACCTCTGTGCTCAGACAGGGCTGTGGGCAAATCAGGTTCTTTCCTTTGTTAAATCTGATTGATTTATTTCACATATAAAATGAGCAGTAAACGTTCAAGTTCTAAAAAGTTATTTAACAAGTGTCTGAGTGGAATGAAAATAGCTTTCTAAAATAGTGCAAATACTTATCATAAGCATATTAAAGAGACTCTTTTCATTTTCAGACGTTACCAAATGCCCATAAATTCTTAGACATTCAAGCAGTCAGGCACCTGAGGAAGCTTAGGATAACAATTAATTATGAGACATGCTGCTCAAGCAGCTTTTTGCAACCCTGAGTTCTGCAGCAGTTTAGGAAGAAGGTGTGTACCACTCTGCTTATTTAGTGGCGGAGAAACAAGAGGCAGACACAGGAGGACCCTGTGAGGTGGGATATTATCTCAAGTCTCCCTCCAGCCAACCCAGTAGGCACACACAAGACATCACTGTACCTCCAGAGAACTCAGGAAGGACTATGCAGAACTGGTCTGCTAGTAGATTCAGGGAATATCACTTGTACAGGGCTGTGTTCTGCTTTCATTTAGCTACTTGGCACTCAGTGCCTCATATAAACTTGCTAAGCTTACTGGGAAGAGATGGGCGTTTTGCAAGAGAATCCCGTCCCACATGTATCTGTGCTCTGCAGGGTGCTGTCTCTCTTGGGACAAGCTCTGGAAGTTCACCTAAGTGTTTGCACCTCACCTGGAGAAAAGATGAGATAGATCCTGGAGCAGGGAGACATCCTTCAAAAAGGCAACAAGATGGGTGTGTGCTTGGGCTCAGCAGCGACCTGGAGGGAAGAGTGAACAGTCATGGGGGTGGATGTGGCAGCTTGTAAATCAGCAGATTGTGTCAAACAGAGAGCTAGAGAGAAAAGCAGACATGAAGTTGCAGATGAACAAAGGCTAGTTCCTATTTCATGCTAATTTTGCTACAGATGGCTTGCCCAGCTTCAGTTATCGTGCTCATAACCAGTTACTTTTCTAGTTTCCTTTGACTGCATAATAGGAGAAGAAAAGCAAAACAAAGGAAAGAAGTGTGTCAGAGATGAGAAAGGGTTGAAGGAAATAGAAAAATTCAGTTGAGAGAAGGTGGCAGAGGAGGTTCGGGATTATGCTCTGCAAGAAAAAGCTAAAAGCAGGGACTTTCATAGCAACTGAAGGGGAAACTAAAAAAAAAAGCACAACAAAACCCCCTGTCTCCTGTGGTGAAACTTCAGTGAAATGCTATTAAGGATAAATCTTTTATTGTATTGTCCTGCAGGCAGTCTGGTAAAAACTGTATTCTCAGCATAAATGAACTCTCCCATTATAAAAAAGGAGAAAACATCTGCTTTGAGGACTGGCTCCATGTAATGGCTTCTGAGATATCCACAAGGGGATATTTAGGAGCAGCAGCAAGGAGAAGTAGGTCCAGATATTTCCTGCTGAAATAAGAAGGTCTTCTGACTGAGCAGACACATCAGATGTGTTTGCCACCAGCTTCCCATGGGCTGGCAAAAGACTGCAGTTCACATAAAGGATTTAGCCCAGGGAGAGCATTTAGTGAGGCAATAACTCCCTCTGCTCCATGGTTTGTCAGGATCTCTTTTAACTGGGTCCTTGGCTGAGAAACGGGGAAAAACATGGGCTGAATTAGCCTTGGTGGAGTTACAGCAAGGATAGATTTGACCCCCAAGCTGTGGAAGAAAGATAAAGGGAAAGGGAAAAGAAAAGCTTTTAAAACTGTTGGTCCTGGATAGGAAGTCTCTGTTTCAAAGAGACGGTGATGTAGTGGGCTTCTGACTTAGCACATCTGCCCCAGCGATGACTACCTAGAACAGCCAGAAACCACTGAGTCACCCTCTCCTGGAAGGCGACATAAGCAGGACACGGACATGTGGATGAAGACTCAGACAAACAGCACATCTAGCCAAAGGCAGAACCACAAAAGCTCTTTTTTTTTCCCTTTCTTGCTTAGTCCTTAGTGGCTTGTTAGATTTCTAATGCAGCTTTGCCCTCAGATTTACATACGTGTGTTCCAACCTCAGCAAAGCTCTCACCACCCAGCTAACTTGTAATTTTAAGGATTTTGAGGCAAGACTTTAAGACGATTTAGAGGTGCCATTAAGTGTGTAATGTCCATGTGCGGTCAGTCAACTACCAACTTGACATTGATACTGTTTCCATCCAAATCATGGTCACCAAACGCACATCTGCACGTGCACACACACCTACACACATCTGTTGTGTCAGCGTCAACCCCTGTTACATTTGAAATGACAGGCTAGCTCATTCCAGTGTATCTGACCATGGAAATAAAAGTTCATTTGGAAAAGCATTAAAAATGCAATAAAACACTAAAGACACTGTTATGTTGGCGAGATTTCTGCTTCAGATTAAACGATTTTTTTCTGTAAACAACAAACCAGCTAAACGCCGTCTCTCTGCCACTACACCCCAATTTGTGTTCCTTTGCCATGTAACCACTCTCGCCTTCCGAGCTCCTCCTGTGTCATCCTTCTTCAATCCTTCTGAAACAGTAGCCCTCTCAAAATTCCCCTCAGCCCATACGTCTGTGAAGCCTGTTGTGGGGCTGTGCTGCTCCCGCAGTGAACGCTGCGTGCAGGCGCGTGCCATCCCCATCCTCCAGGTAGCTGGTGAAGATATTAAGCAGCACGGACCCACAACAGACAACTATACCAGAAAATCCCTTTTGCCAGCTCATCAGGTTTTAACCCTCGCTGTTCCTACTGAAAAGCACTGCTTAGATTGTTGTGGTCAGTCGCTTCTGGTCACTTCATTCTAATTTCAAGCCATCAAGTATTCATGACAAACATATACTTATTTGTACCAGTTCGTGCCTGTGTCCTATAATAATTCTTACTTTCCTTGGGGAATATGAATTTGAGGCCTCCTGCTGTCAGGAAGTGGCACTTTCAGGATTCAAGTAGTCCCTCTTAATCGCTCATCCAGGCGTTTCAAATACATTCTTTTAAGTATAGGTTTTGCACTCTCAGTCTCTGAACATGTGAGGAATTTACCTGAATCGGTTTTTATCCATTCCCTCGTGGTTCCAAAATCTTCCATTATTTAGGTCACCATATTCTCACTCCCTCCTTCCACTTAGATAAAAGATCAATTTGCTCAATATTTCTTTTAAAATTTTTTTTTAACATCTCATACTTGAGGTACTCTTGCTGTCACTGCTCTGACTGAAGAATCGCTTTATCTTTTCAAAGGAATAAAGACCACATGTAAAGTCATGGGCTCATTAGTTGCTGAAACTGCAAAACTGCCTTCTGTTTGTGTGCATTATTATTTCATTAGCAGGTCACACTTGGATCATGAGTGCACTCTCACTGCAGCAGGGAGTGTTCCATCTCAGATTTACACACTACACTATAAACTTACACATCTCTTTGTATATGACACTGCCCTAAAACCTCCTTTAATGATTATAAGATGATTTTATGATTGAAGCTTTCCATGTAGTTTGGGTTTGGTGTTTTGGTGATGGGGCTTTTTTTTGGCAGGGGAGCTTTTCTCTCACTTCGGACAATAGAAATCGTTGCTGTTTTTATAGCCTGCTTCAATTTTAGGGACGGAGCAGGGATTGCAAGGCAGGATGCTGGGTAAACTAGAATTCAAAGTTTATCCCAGAGTAGGTTCCCTGCTGGAGCCAGATTTAAACGTTTTTGGGCTTTTTTATTCAGTATGATTAATTCTGATGCCAGGGGATTCTTGGTACATTTCCTAAGGATAAATCCATGGGAATTGCAGACACTTGCTTAAAGATGATTGTTCAAAGTGCAGAGCACTGGGAAAGAGGCCTAAAAGTAAAATACGATCAAAATTCTGCTGTACTTGTAGCCTGCAGATATTTAGGGGACCTGAATGTTTCAGAATCAGAGTTTCAATAAAAAATCCTGTCTTCTAACCCCAAAATAAGCTGGGACTGAGTAACACACAGTGGCAGGCACGGACTGGCAGTAATATGCTATAATTATATACAATTTCCTGCACAAAGAGGGATATTTCCAGGTAATTTCTGACTGGCCTTTAAAAACTGTATTTTTGGGCATTAAAAAACCCTCAAATTCGATTTTAATGAACTTTAAAAACATATGCTGCAGTAAAGGCAAAGTAAGTCACACTCCATGCAGTCTGTCAGGTGGGGCAGAGGAGAACGTGCGGCCACAGAGCCACGTCACGGCTTCCAGCCCGAACCTGGACGCAGGGAAAGGGAGTTTGTCCCTCCAGGAAAAAGTGTAGCTCCTGCTCACAGGGTCTGCAAGGAGTCCTCTCCTCACGCCCTCTGATAAGGAGCACCTACAGAGCATCAGCGTTGTGATACTCTGCAAGGATGAAAGTGCTGCTTGTGCAGAACCAGCTGCTGTTCTCCGTTCTTTGAGGGAGCAGCTGCCTGCACAGCAGACCACAGATTTCCTGGTAAGGAGGGACCTGGTAAAAGCCTGCAGAGGGGAAACAACAGCAAGGAATAGCGCTGGCTATGTCGAGGTTAGTGTTTTAGGTTGGGGCAGAAATGTGCTTTTCAAGCAAATCAAAAAGCAGGAAGGAACTGAAACCAAGGCAGCTCTCCAAACCCTCTTCTGGAACAGCTCTGTCCAGGGGATGTGCACAGTGAGGGCTGAGAGGCTGCTCCTATGTCATGAGATAAGGACATGGCAGATCTTCCAAAGAGAGCCACTTTCCTCATGTGAAACCTCATCTCAAAGGCCCGTAAAGCTTTTTGTGAGCTCCCCTAAGTAGAGAAAAGCACACACTGGCACCAGGTTAATCACGCCAGATTGCTTCTACTTAGTATCTAACCAGCGTGGCACTGGTGGAACGGTGCTCCCAAGGCAGTGCAATGCTCTGGAAGTTATTTGTGAGGGTGATGTCTGGGGCTCCTGGACCAAGTGGGGCTCAAGAACACAATCCCCACATGCTGTCACGCAGCCCAGAGAGTTTGGTAAAAGAGAAGGTCCTTTCTCTGTAGTGTCGGAAGGCTGATTCACTCCCACGGAAGCTCAGTCAGCTTCACCTGTTGAGTGGAAGCTGCCCATCCCTAGGACCTTTGAAACGCAGCAGTCTTCTGCAATGAAACTTTACTCTCTCAGCATAGCATTACAATGACTGGCATTACAGTTCTTCCAGATATTCTGGAAGATCCAGTTTAAGCCAAAGAAGCCTTTTACAAGCTGCTTGAGCAAGGAAATAACATTGTTCAACCATTTCCTGAACATTTGCAGAACAACCGGAGTGCACAAAATTAGAGGTGGTTCATCCTCTTACTTGAAGGTTTAGTCCCTCGTAAGCAGTACTTACATTTTTGTATGAGGCTTTAATGCCAACCTAGACTTGTTAGTATAGAGACGTAAAACTCTGTAGGTGCATTTTCAAAGTCCTGAGAGAATTTTAGACAAACGCACTGGTGCATTTCTGAATTTTCTGACAGTGTTTTATGAACTAGACAAGACTCAAAACCGTGCCTGAGGAGGGATTTCACATGGCTATGTGAAATATTTTAACAGAGCAGAACAAGACTAAATGCACAAGGCTGGACAATCTGAGTTAGAATCTCGAGCATCCCACCCAGCCCACCCGTGGGCAGGGGAGGTTACACTCTCCTGGCCACACTTTCTGTGGAGCCTGCTTGCAACTGTCTGACCCCAGCTGCAGTGAGGTTGTCATGATATCCAAGTTTTTCTTTCTCTCTCCTCTGCCACTGCAGAGCTTTGGGACCTCAGTATTAGCACCGATATCTGCAATTCACCATGTGACACCTTGGGAAAAAGAGAGAGAGGGGACAGCTAGTTATGGTAGGAATAAAATACTGTTTTGCCTTTGATTTTCAATTTGTATTCCCATAAATTTTTTGCAAGTTTAATTCAATTTGGAAGTGGTAAAACACTTTCACAGTATGACACCTAAGCTCAGAGTCTATAATCTGAAGCAGGGGGTCAGTGGTGACCAGAAGAAAGGCTGCCAGAGACAGAGTGTCAGAACAGGGACAAGATCAGTGGCAGTGGTGGGCTCATAGTTCTCCTGAAGCATTTGCAGCTTCCAGGTGGACGTGACCGGGCTGAGAAGGGGAGCAGAGGAAGAATCAGAGTTTAATGTGAATTTCTCTTGCTCCTGTGGGACATGGAACCTCAAAGATCTTATTGTTCCCTCCAACCAGTTACTCTGCTGTGTTTTCTGTTCCCTTTCCTGCTGGGCAATCTTTGCAGAAAACCTTTTTCCAGAAGATGTAACTGGGCATCAGCAGAACGGTGGAATATTTAGAGAGTATGAATATTTTTTGCCCCTTTTACTGTGGCCATACATGGGAGAATTTTTTCTCAGGTGATTTTTAGGAAGCAGAGACCAGCCCTGCCATCATGGACAAATACAAGCCTGTTACTGGGAACTCCAGGTAACTTAGATGATTGCTTCATGTTTCCATATGAGTTAGGTTTGAACCATAATTGTAAAATAAACAGGTCTTTGCTGGCTAAATTTTAGGTGGGGTTATTACAATCAGTTATAAAGTACTCCTGCAGCTGATTTTTTATTCCAATCCCTTTCCCTCTAAACATGATGAAAAAATCTGTTCTGCTTTCTTGGCATATTTTGAGATGGCAAATTTTCCTTGGTTTCTCTCCTGTTTATTGTAGAAGAATTGTCTAGAGCTCAAGCAATATCTGAGGTTTCAGTGGGGGCCGATAATACTGCAGATTGCTCAGCTGAATTCTTTATCTGTATGTGGTTCACAGATACTAGAGGTAGGTGCAGCACCAAGGGACCGTTGATTCCAAGCTATAGATATGATCCAGCTAGTGAAGTTATCAAGAATTTTACTAGTCATATGGGTGGGAGACGTCAAGTCTCAGGGTGTCGGATGTATGACTGGGAAATTATGGTAAAGGAAATTTCACGTCTGAAAGAACTTAAGGCACAGAAACCAAATTGGCAACTTTCCTCTTACTCGGTCTGTTCTCAGAAAAACTTTTAGATGGTTTCAAAGACACATTTGGTCCCTTCATGCTAAAGCAGTGCCAGAGCACACATTAGAGTCTTGGATTTACCCATAGCAACTGATGAATTCTCTATTAGGAAAAGAATCTTTTCAGTTCCGTCAGAATTAATTCATTGAAAAAAAATCTGAGTTTAAATGGAAAACGCAGGCTCAGATAGGCGGAATATCCTCTGAAAGTTAAGCAAGGGTGGGTTTTTTCCTCTTCTTACAGCTAAGGTGGATTAACAGAGGCATATGGAGAAGATCAAATATACCTTGAAATAATGGATGTATAAATCTGCAGACTAAATCTCTCTTGAGTACTGGGCGAGAGAGAGAATATAAAAACGTGGAGATCATCTACTGAGGGGATATAATACTGAAAAGCCAGAGGGGTTCTAGGATCTTCAATATTTTATAAGAGGAAGCTTAAAGCTATTTTAATAAACCATTGAGGCCAGTTTTTAAAAAATGTAAATGTACAACTGTGCACACAATCTGCATATGCAAATCACCGCAATTGGGCAAGCAAATCAGATAATTGCATGCAAATATGCCTACTCACTCTGTGCCTGTGTCTACAATGGTAGTAACTGTGCATGCAAATTAGATACACATTTTGTACACATAAAGGTGCAGCTTAAGTGGCATATGGCATGAAAATATGGCATATAATGTAACAAAAGAGGGAGAAGGAAATAGCAAGGGATAGAGTTAGCTGTAAATAATAATATGGAGCGTACACAAACACACACACATCAATCTATAAACATGGGATTATAAAAAAGAAAATAACATGGGTCTTTTGAGTGCTTAAGGAACCGAAATGACACACAGTGTGCGGAGCAGGCATCTGTCTAGGCTAATACAGCTTCCCAAGAGACCGAGCGCCCATTCAGAGCACAAGTTGAGCATGGCTTTTCAAGCCACACCAACTTCTCACTCATCTGCCCCAATGACCCTCTCCTCGAGGAGAAGATGGAGTTCAGTCTCTTTGGCTTAGACAGGCTGAAGGCTCAGCCACAGTTGTCAGCAATGGTGCCAAATGAACATCAAAGGTGGTGGTGGTTTATTGTGACACACAGACAGATGTCTTCAAGGAAAAAGGCTTTATAACTCTTCAGTCTTTCAATAGTATTGATTTTGCTTCAACCACCTTCCCTTCTGCTTTGAAGCTAACCAATGTAACCTCATGGCCTTTCTCCGTTAGGCTTATTTGGATTCAAACTATAGCGAGATGCCTGGCAGATACCATGGATGGATGGATGGATGGATGGATCGAAGGAAAGTATTCTAACCTCAACTGTATCCTTGAACTTAAAATCTGTGTTATATTTTTAAAGCACTTAGACCTTTAACTTAGTTGGTAGCAGATTAATGAGATGCACAAACTGACATTTTATTTGAAATTTTCCAGGCAGAGAAACATAAAGTGCTCAGCATGAGGAGCAGACTGAGTTGCAATGACAGCAAGCCCCCTCAATCACTCCAGGCTTCAGCATGCTCACAGATATGAAACAATGAGCACAAGTTGGAGAACAGAATAAAAATGTTGATTAAATTTTGATTCAGTCCCTTTTACGTGTGTGATTCCACATTCGTGCCACACTCAAACAGCCCTAACAGCAAAGATCACTGGCCACTTGGTGCCTCGAGTATTGGGCTTATGGTGCTCATGGCTCTGAAGAGCTGGTTGGAGTCTCACAACCCATAAAGGTCTTAATGATTCAGAGACAAGCTGGAATCACAAGAGTCAGGCTGACCCATGGGCATCTGAAACACAAAGGGAACTTAGATGGAAGGTGGACAGATGTCCAAAGTCTCCTGGCTCCAGCTTTTTGTTGTTTTTGTTGTCTGGCTTTCCTTTGCATCTCAGAAACCTCGGTGAGGTTTTGCCCTTACCGCACAGCTCTGCCAATTCACTGAACAGCCTCAGCACGAGGACTTTGCTGGCCATACTGGTGATTTCATAAACCCAGCTGCCCGGGGAAGGCTCTAGAGGATGGTACTTCGGTGGCAAACACAGGCACTGAAACCAAGGGAATGGCTTGGTGAACCAGTTACACATCTTGCTGTCTCCTACACTAAAAAGAATTTTTTTGCCAAATCTCAGCCCTGTCTTTCTTTTATTTTTCAAATGCCCTAATCCTCTAAAAACCAGAGACAGAAACTGTGGAGATGTTTCTGTCATGTGCATAGTTTGTCTCTGTCCATCCTGTGATACCCTGAAATGAGAAGCCTCTTCTACCTGTGACTGTCCTAATTGTCTACTGTTTTATTTCAGAGCAACACAGAGTTTTAAAGTTTTAAAGTCAGCTTTGGCCCAGGTTCAGAGCACATATTTTCCCTTACAATTATGGCCTTACAAGCCAGAGCAACAGAAAGTTGGAGCTACTTCTCACACACCGAGTACGGGTGCCCATGCACGCATTAAGAGAGCATTCACTTTCCAGTACGTATCTAGGCTAAACTGACTTCACTTTTAAGAAAGGAGGAAACAGTGCTTAATGGACTTTTACTAAACTTAGAGGTAGTTTGGAAGTACTTTCTGTCATGCAGAATTAAAGACACCACTGCAGCTGCACTCAGAGGAATGAACAAATGGGTGCAAGCCCAGAGACCAGCGCTTTTACCTCACTTCAGATTGCAGCCTGAGCCTTTGGGGGCCTATCCCAGCACCCAGTGAGTTAATGAGAGACTAACCATTGGATTTAGGAGGACTTGGCTGAATCTGTCCTGTAAATTTGTTCTTAGGAGCAGCTATGTTGGTAAAAATAAATATTTCCAAGATAGAGCGGGTTTATTTTCCACCACTACCCTCCCCCTCAAAAAAAAAAGGTGGCAAAACTTTGTGCAGACATTGTTTCATTCTGATCAGATTTTGTGTCCGTTAGTGAAATCACTAAGTTATTTAAAGGCATGCTGGATGGCTTCGTGGATGATACCTGTGTGTGACTTTGAAATACATCTTAAGAAACACGTTGGGCATCTGTTGGAGACCTGTATGTAGGAGCTTTGTCGCAGCTGACAAGCTATACTTACTTCTTGCCATCAAAAGTAACCGTCAGGAATTCAACTCATCTGAGCAGCTATATGTAGTAAGAATTCCCCTCTTGTAAAAATTAAAATAAAATCAGATAAACCAAGGACTATATCCAGTTTGGTTTCTTCTCCCTGTCCGCACACCTTCACACTCCCACAGGTATGTTATATTACTTTCCCTCTAGTATTTTCATATACACACTCCTCACAGTGGCTATTGTCTCTTCATGTATTCATAATGTCTGAAATAAGGGCATCCTGGTGTTTGCAGGCATAATCTTAAGGGAAATAATAATAAAACCCTGTGTGGCAGGCACATGTAGGCACATGGCCAGGACAGGGATACCCACCTCAGCCTGCTTCGCTCACTGCGGTTAGGCAGCCAGCCCAGGAGCCAACACAGTTATCACGAGTGACAATGGGGGACAAGTTTTGGCAAGGAAAGTCCGAGAGATATCGGCTTTTCCACTAAGCTGGCTTTGATATCATTTACCCTCAAGTACTTTGGAAACAAGCGAGAGCACTCTCAGGGTTGTTAGCAGTTGTTCTTGAGAACTCCTAAGGGACAGCGAAGGGCTGGAGTTCTGGCAGAAGACCAGCACAGCGCCCACCGGAAAGCAGGAGATGAGGAACTGGGAAATTACTGTCTGGCAAACACATTTCAGCTTCTGGAAGGATACAGAAACAAAAGAATTAAACCATTTGTAAACCCACAGAAGATAACAAGAATATGAGTAAGCACAAACATGCAGTTACTGGGAACAGATGATGTCAAACCAAGCTCTTCTTTCCACAACAGGATAACAGGCTCAGGGACAGAGGAGAAACAACAGTTGTCATGGCTTGTTTTAAGCAGTCTTTTGACTCTGACTCACAAGACATTCTTATAAGCAACCTAAGAAGAAACTCAGCAGTGGATGCAAGAGGCTGAAAACCTATGCAGCAGAGGATTTAACAAGAAATCATTGTCAAATTGGAAAAAATATATTGAGTGGATACCCTGAAGGCTTGTTCTAGGTCTAGCTGCATTCAGTATTTCGTTAATGTCTTGGAGTTTGAAATAAGAAAATTTGCGGAAGATACAAGGATAGTAGGGACCTGTACATGACAAACTAGAAAACCAGAATGCTTTTCAGTGAAGTGCAAGGTATTACTGCAACTTTAATAGCAATAACCAGAATGAGAAATAGTGGGACTGCAGTGATCACAGCACCAGCGATCTAGGGTGGCAGAGAAGGCAGCTGTTACCGAAGCGGGCAGATAAGCAGTGAAGCCCCCACGGCGTACCAACAAGGCAAGGAGAGCTTCCACTGACATACTCCTTCCATGCTTTAGAAAAACTTATATGCTTGGAGCAGTTAGGGACATGCCAGAAGAAAGCAAGCACAATTAGTATCCTTGAGGTCAGGGTCCCTAGATCTCAAACAGAAGCTTGACAGAACTGCAGGAATTGCATTTAAGAGGAAAAGACAAGAATTAAAATCTACAAAAGGCTGCAGAGAACATGGGGAAAATACCCTTCAAGAGGACAAGAAATCCTGGGCTTAAAGAACAACGAGAAACTTTCAAACTGTAAGAGCAAGGAAACAGTGAAGAGATTATCTGGAGTGATCCAGTTTTTGGTTTTGGAAATACTTAAGAAAGGTTGGACAAAGATCTATGACAAGTGATGTAAGGAAAGCTGATCTCGCCATACGGCAGGAGGTTGGAGGGGGTAACTCCTTTAGACCCTGTTCTTCTGCTGTTTGTGCATGTGGCTAAAAATCTTTGGTCCTAATAGTAAAAGGCAGGAAGTTAGAAGCCAGAAGTTAACAAATTTCTTGTTGAATAGGGCAGCCATAGGAACTCTGAAAAATATTGCTGGATAAGCTCTCCTATAGTCTTCGTAACCTTAGGAGATAATAATAAGTAATAATAGAAGGTTGCAGCTAAGGCCGTTGACCAAGGTACCGTTGATGATCTCTGTGCATTACTTGCACAGCGTTGTTGCCCAGGGCCAGTAGAGGCTGGGGTCAACTAACCTTGATTATGCACCAGTGACTTTTAATTTTCATCAAGGCATGTGACAGACATGTGCAATGAAATGTAGACGTGCATGGGCTCCAGAAGTAGCTGGTGTGCTCTGTGTCACCCACTTATCATGGGCTTAATGAAATCTAGGTTAAATCCCCTAAGACATCAGAGAACAATGCCTTTTCTCTCCATCGCGAATCTTGAGCTTGCTAGCACAGAGTGAAAGACGAAGTCTTGCATGCTTTACAACCCATTCCAAGTCCCTGTAGGATTAGTTAATTATTCTTTGCAATAATTAAGGCACAAACAATTGATGTAAGAATCTCCATTTGTTTATAGTGTGAGGATTCCCCTCCTCCAAGGCTGGAGAAAGCTCCAAGTATATTTATACTCTGAAGCCGCTGTTCTCCAAAGGGAGATTGTTCTGCTTGGCTGAGAATGAAAGCCATCTCGCCGCCGTGGCAGGTATGGCTATATTAAGGCAGCAGTGGGGGGCCCTCAGGAGTTACTTGATTACATGTTGGAACAGCTTCATTCTTCAAGAACTGGCATCAAGCCAATTAGTCCTATAGGAAGACTGATGTTTTAACTAGACACATCCATCTACACTGCAGCTTCTATTGCACGTGCATTTCTATTTCTGATTTTCTAGAAAGGTCAAGGGACGCCTGTGATTTTTGTTCAAGGCAGATATTCCGGGAAGCCACAAAGCATGTCAGGGAAATTCAGACTTTCATGCACTGATTTCCTACAGCATTCACTGAGGGACAAGTATGACTTAAAATTATTGGGTTTGGCCTTCACCTGATAATCTACCATAGATTTATGGAGTTAGGGGAAAAATAGTTGCAGTTTTTAAGCATCCTAGAAGGTCCTACTCAGAAAATCTAGCCAGAAAAAAAAGCAGTCTCTCAGGAACCTGCAGACACTTCGAAATTAGAGCAAAAATATACAGTGGCCAAAGTAATAAAACCAGCTACCTCCATAAAGACCACAACCCTGAAGTCACGACCCTGGACACGTTCAGTCTAACACATGGGAGGGAAAGTCACGCAACTGGCTCCAATTGCAGCTGGTCGTTAGAAATACATCTCCCTCGCTCACAGCCCGGTGCCAAGGGCTCTGTCATGGTGCAGGCACAGCCAGTGACCCAGCAGCTCCCAACCCAGCGAGTCACAGGCAGGAGAGAAGCTATCTGTGCTGTCTCCTGAAGCGTGCCTGCCAGTGCCACCATGCTGGAGGGGGCTCCCTCACTACTGCTCTTCGGTCTGTTGACCTTTCCCTTTCACCTTCCCACCCTGTCTGTGACCTGATACAAGACTTGCACACTGGGAAAGAAGGAACCTGGAGAGGCTGTTTTCTAGTTGCTGACTTGACTCACAGGGTGTGTTCCAGCATAGGAGCCAAAGGCTGCTCCAGGTTTACTGGGAATGGGAGGTGCAGATTCTCATCAGAACTTTGGCACGAAACCTGACTTTGTCAGTCTGCCTTGCAGCCAGCAATGGGAGGGAACAGCCTCAAGATTCTCAGTTCTTCCTAAGACACACATTATTTGTAAATGAGAGCCTCTGTAGGTTCAAATGTTATGCAATCAGTTACATTAGGAAAAAAATCATTAATGATCACCAGTTTTAAGGTCTACAGTAAAGATAAAGATGATAATTTTAAAATATTCTAATTATATTACAAAAATTAGTCATCTTTACTTAATACTGAGCTTATAGAAGCTGATTGCAGATGTAGTTGGCCTTTAGTTTTTTAAGTCTCACTATAAGCTAGAGACTTTGCTTCCTCAGAGAAGCACAAATGTGGCGGTGGGGACAAAGTTCTTGTCCTTGCAGGGCACCAAAGCTGATCTGTAGGAGCCAAGAGGAGGTTTGGACGTAACTTATTCGCAGCACCAGCACATAAAACAGGAGTCAGCCAGGGCAGCGTGCCCTGCCAGGCTCTGCAGGACAACACTGCTATTCTTCCCTCTAGGAGTACTCTCAACACTCAGGAATCCTAAGAGGGCAAATAATCTTGACTTTCACACCACGCTGTGTTGAAGGTATCAAACCCAAGACTACCACAATATAACATCTACGCCATTCATTACACCTGTGTGTATCAGCCACTCAAATAATGAATGCTGAAAGAGAAGTATCTTGCATGCCAAGGCACCTGAGAAGGGTTAAACAGTATCTACCTTCAGGTATCTCCATCTGATCTTGTTGGCTGGACTTCCTTTATAGTCAATGGACGATCGCACTTGCAGAGCATACTTCATCCAGCCTCTTGTAGTAGCCAGCTGCAAGTCAAGGTGAATACCACCTTTGAAGTGTCTATTTCTCGTCGCTGAGTACAAAAGAAGTTGAAAAGACTGTTTCACACAGGGATGCCGACATTGTGGGCATCTCCAAGGAGGCGAGATGAATCCCAGCCATACTGTGTAAGAGCGAGGGCAAAACTGCAAAGCTGAAAAACTGTCACAAAGCACCTAGCAGTATCCTATGAATTTATTCTTCTAGTTTTGCACAAAGTCCTCAAGCATCCTGCAGCAAGGTCTGGTTTTTAAGTTATATGAGTTTTCTCCCTCTGTGTGTGGCACTCTGTTAGAGGAATTCCAGAACCACAGTGCTTATTCTCTAGATGTGTCAGATGTTTCTTTGCAGCAAAAATTTTAAAAAATTACTCCCTGAGTGGAGCTCCTTATCGTCTTTTTGGTAATAATTTCTTCATTAAATATTGACCATGAGTTTACAACAAAAAGTAATTTAGAGAGGACACAAGCTGCAAAGGTTGGATGAGCTTTTGAGTACTCTGTAATTGAAGGCCTTGCTACATGCCAAAGGGTAGTTTGAGCCTCTTTCCAAAGGTGAATCCACAAAACTATCATGGAAATGACAGCTGTCAGGAACAACAACCTTGTTAACCTCAGTCCATCCCAGGGCTGACTACAGTTCTTGGCGTGAAAAGCTATCAGAATACTGCCAAGCCATTTCCTACCTGTCACATTTCAAATGGCTTAAATCCCACGATAGTCAGGTCTAATTAGTCACTAGTTACACTGTTGGGTATTTTGTTCCCACACCTGTGTGAAGAAATGAGGATTAGATCCTAATTTCTCCAAAAAGGGATGGTTAGCTTTGATTCTGCTCCTCCTTTTCTGTCATGACAGAACTGCTCACCTAGAGGAGTCCCTGTTTCTAGGAGCATGAAGAAGCACCCTTCTAAAAGCGCATGTTACTGACCTTTCTGCATACTTTTGGTAAAGATGCTCACCTCTGTAGGGAAACGTGCCTGAATTCCAGACTGTTTTCACACACACGTTCCCAGTTGCCCTCACCTCTTTTTAAAGCACCAACCTCTTGTCTGCTCTTTCATGTATCTCCGAGGTTCACAGCTTACCTTCTATTATTTATTTGCTGATACAAGTATTTCTTCCAGTGTTTACCCAGCTTATGTGAGCCCCTATAATTTTGCCGGTATTACCTTTTAAAAGGGATTTTGTCTGTTCAAGTACACTAAATGTACAATGAAAAACAAAACCAGCTTGCAGCTTGAAAAGAAGAATGCAGAACGCAGTAAGGCAGGAGCAGCACTGCCAGAGACAGGGGTATCAGCAGGACCTCATCTCTGTTCGTTCGATGAGGGATCCAAGTTAGCAGGGGCTTAATTCTAGGAAAGGCAACAGACATGCCCTGCAAGCAGTGGAAGTAAAAACCTCCAGTAGGAAATACAGGCCTCTGTGCAAGCTGGTTTTAAACTGCAATACAATACAATAGCTGTGATCTAAGAGCTGCTTTCAAAGAGTAGAAGACTGAAGGGTGATAAAAAATTCCTCCAAATATGTACATGGCTGCTGCAAAGGGAAAAGGAATAAGGAATAATCTGTCCTCTGATGGGAAGGACAGAAAGGATGGGCTATTACTTTAACATGTGAGGTATGAGGGAAAACTTTCTGCTAACGAGGTGTGGGGATTGTAGCATTTAAGTCATGGGAAAGGGTCAGGCAGACTCTGTTGGAATAGTGTGGACTGTCTTGGGACAGCCGATAGAAAAGATGATATCCCAACCTACAAAATATTTTCTAATCACTATCTCACCAGAAAGCAAGAGTTTGACATACTCAAAACGTAGAAACAGCACTAATATCTAAAGCAACCTCAAACCTGCACACAAGTTCATGAATTTGAAGCTCTAGTGAGGTCATTCTGCTGTCTGAGCTTGGCTTCTGCAGCAGGTTGGCTGTGCAGTCCCACTGAGGGCATCCTGCAGTGCACGAATTGCAATAGGCAAGGGAGTCAAATAATTTCCGCCTGCCTGTGTCCCCATGTGCTGGGCTGTGCTGCTGGCATCCACCCATCAAGGCGAGTTCTAACGAAGGTAGAAGCTTGGACACAGAAAGCTGTTTTCCTAATGTTGTTGCTCTTGATTCTTAGCTCTTTTAGGTCAATGCAACCTACTTATTTTAATAAGACGAGTTTATTCAGCCTTAAACACTCTCCAACTTAACAGCTGTTGTGGTGTAACTGGGCAGGAAGCTAAAACAACCACACAGCTCGCTCCCTCCCCCAGTGGGATGGAAGAGAAAATTGGAAAGAAAAAGGTAAAACTCGTGGGTTGCGATAAAGACAATTTAATAGGATAGAAAGGGAAGAGGATAATAACAATAAAAAAATATACAAAACAAGTGATGCACAGCACAATTGCTCACCACCCAGAGCCAGTGCTCAGCTAGTTCCTGAGCTGCGCTGTCTCCTGGTCAACCCCCCACATGTATCACCACAGCATGATGTCATACGGTATGGAAAATCCACTTGGCCAGTTTGGCTGGAAAACCAACTGCTTAGCAACAACCAAAACATCAGTGTGTTATCAACATTACTTTCATCCTAAATCCAAAACACAGCACTATACCAGCTGCTAGTAAGAAAATTAACTGTATTCCTGCCAAAACCAGGACAACAGCACTCCACATTCCAATTGCAAATCTCACAATATTTCATGGGTTTGACTTTTTAAAGCCCCAGCTGCTAGATTCATGCATTGCAAAGCAATCTTGTCTTTCATTTTTAAAAATTGCACTTCTAGTTCTCATAGTTGTGGAAAGAAGCCTGAAAAGATGAAGCGCCAGTACCTTACAGCCCCAAAGAGAGAAGGCAAATAAGAGGAATTCAAAGTACATTGGTTTAAGCCAATCTCATGATTTCTTTTTCCCCAAGGCCTGGCTTATGATTTTTGAGAACTGGCATTTGGAAATGCTGGAAACATAAAACTCTTAATAAGGAACAGGGGGAGTTACTAAGAAGCATGAAGACAGACGTAAGAATTGTTCACTACAGTAAAAACGTGAGCATTACAGAATTGAAGAGGGAGACTTGTTAAAGGCTAGCAAAATTCTGTTACTTTCTCACTCAGCAAGTCAGCTACACAGTCCCTGGTGACTTAGCTGTGCATCTTTTTGTTACAGTGTATTACCTTTAATTGCACTATCAGCTTGATGGTTTGAACATGACAAAGTCATTTTTGTTTACTGGAGAAAGTAAAGGGCCTTTTGGGGTTACAGAGAGGTTGATACCTGTTATCAAAACCAAACAGGTCAAACAAATACAGATGGAAGATAAATACAGATTTTGTATTCAGTGCTCATGATCTGGTTTATTTTGCTCCTATCCAGCATCCTTGTGGCATATGTTGCTATCAGAAAGCATATATCCTGACTTTAGGAAGATGATAAAGAAACAATTATGGAATTAATTTGTTTTTTAAACCCAGCCTTTCTTAAAGATAAGCTTTTTTTACAGAATTTCTTCTTTTTTAATGAGCTTAAATAGAAAAACATATCATAAAGCTTCTGTTGATGTACTTAAAGATGCCCAAATAAATAGCATATTTTCAAGTTAAGTAAAATACCCACATACCAAATCTGTATTGTACTTAAACCCCAGGAAAAAGAATAATATTGTCTCTCCATGTTGATGGATATGTTATATTATATATGCCTTGAGATTGCTAGGCAAAATGCTACATATGTAACAGAATGACCATATTTACTGAATTTCAGTAAGACATGTCTCCCATTCTTTAGAAACTGAAAATCCACAGCGTATCTTACATTCTCCCACTAAGGCAAAAATATTTCTGTATTGTCTCTTGCCCACACATCAGCTGAAGTGGGATAACTTCACGTGCATGCGCTTATCTCAATGCAAACTGTACACTTTAGGTAACGTACATTGAACAGATTAAATCTGAAAACAAGCAGCTGCAAACAGTTTTCCTTAAAACATCCCAGGAAATCTTTGATTTAAGATAATGTTGCACTTGAGTACAGGCAGCATAATTAAAGAGATTTATTAATTTTCATGAAAGAATCATAGTATTTAGTGATCAATTTCAGTATTACTGTAAGGTGTGAAATTCAGCTTTCCTAAAGGGGCAGAGGTTCCTCCTTCATGATAATAGAGAGACAGAGATCATAGATCAAGGGATCTTGAAAAATACATATTAAGAATTGCTGTAAGAGGGACTAGAACAGAACCTTCTTGATACTCTTTATACAGCAAATCAAGAATATTTCTATAATGATTGCTTTGCCCATTGGTCTTCACTGGCTCAAAGACTTAATCCATATTTTTTAAGAAATAGCTTTGCTCATAGAATATTGGCCAGTATATATATATATATATACACACACACACTTAAGCCTTTGGTTATAATGTTGAGCAGGTATAGTTGAATGCAGAGAGGTAAATGGAATTGCTCAGGTTAGAAATCGATAAGTATAGGAAGCTTACGCTGGTTCCATAAATAACTGAGTTTGTCACTGCAGTGTTGGCATCAACACAGCACAGAAGCTAGAAGCCATGTGGCCGGGTCCCAGTCTCACCCAGGTCCAAGAACGCTTTTTCCCAGATGCAGTGGGGAGCAGCGTGGGGTCTAGTTTCTAGTCTTGGCTCTTTTACAGACCATCTTGGGGAAATCAGAAACCAAAAAGGACTTCACTGCAGATGTCTTAGAACGAAGCACCCAACCTCTGTGGGATTTCCATGCGCAATCGCAAAAGCAGCCTAAGCAGCGAGGTGATGCAGGGCTAGACTTCCAGCCAGGAACAGAGGCGGCCTGGCTTGCCTGCCTGTGTCAGACTAAGGCATGGACACTACTCATGCACGTTTGAACCCAAGAACGAAAAACACAACACAAGCTACGGCCGAGGCAATTGCTTGGGCCAGAAGACAGCTCCCAGAACAATCAGAAACCAGACCCATGAGTCCTTTACCCAAGGTCCTTCTATGCAGCGGCAGCTATTCACATTCCTAAAATTGCTTGCCCGGCATATTCAAACAGACTATGAAAAGTAAAGGAACATGTAGAAGAAAGCAGCTGGAAAGGTGCTGCTGCATTTGTGCTGAAAGACAACAGAATGCAAGAGATTTAAATGAACATGGTTAACAGGCTTTTAAAGAAAATGCTGTGACAACTGGGCCTGCACAGAGCAGTACTGTGTTTGACTACCTGAATTAGATTTAATCTGGCTCCCCCAGCGGTAATAATAATATAATATGCTGTAAAAAGGAGGCTAAAAATCTTAAATTGAATCTGTATGTTTACTATGAAAGTAGCTGTGTTGACTGTACAGTACAAAATTTTAATATTTTCAGCAGGCAAGTCATACATCTTGTCTAGACACTGGAGAAATTTTCAGACACAAAATTATTTCAAATGCTAAAACAAATAACGCAGACTTCACCTCCCACCCCTACCAGATTGTGGAATGTCATTTACTTTAAATTTGCAGCCAGACATCAAATAGCCAGAGAAATTGCCTGTAAGAAAAATAAGCTGACACTTATCACTGCATTCCAGTGGGACCAGGGGGTGATGTCAGCTCTCTCTGTTTCTCCCAGACAATTGAGCTTCCTACAGATCAATAAAAACAAGGTTTATTGGTATGTTTGCTTTATCACACTTGAGCCACTTTCATTGTCCTAGTGACAAAGTCTTCACAAATTGAATCATTAAACACAGTAATTGTGTTTCAAATACGTTTTAGAGAGGAGGAAGGGAAGGGAGGGTGTAAAAGATTATTTGCTACAGTATTTATGGCTGCAGAATCTAGATTTGTAACAGTTTGCCATATCTATATTTTATTTCTCAATATGGAAAAAGGAGCTGGGGGAGGGACTCCGGTAAGTAGAACAAACAGTTGCACTCAAATTCAGACCCGCTAAGCTTTTAGTGTTTTGCTGAGGGGATGTTATATAAGGAATTTCTCGACAGCTCCTCACACAAAATGTCAAACTTATTTTAAAATTATTTTTTTTAAAAATAGATGGGCTCAGAAAAAAATATTGCACCCTGGAGTCAGGATCGAAGGACTGTTACCATCCTGGCGGTTAAAATAATTCCTTCCTCGGTGCTGCTCAGTCCCTTACGCAAGCCTGTAAACTCATTTCGCCCCAGCACTCTTTAAATCTTTGTCGCTCTTTGCATATGTGGTTACAATTTACATGCCACCCACATTTAAAGAGGTATTGACATTTTCAAGTCGGCTATTTTAGCCCCTGGATTTAAAATGGTATCAATCACACTTTATTTCTTCACTTAGGAGCTCAGGCCTGTATTTGTCACACACCCACCTCTCTCACTGCAGCCCGAGAGGCATTTAAAAGCCACCCATTTGCATATTTACCAGCCCTTCAGCTCTCTGTCAGGCATGGATTATTTAACCCTGGTAGGGATGGGGCTGGGTGCCCCAAACGCTGGCGATTTCGGCCTCCCTGTTCTCACAGTTGCTATGCAAACTGAACTCGTGGCTGTTCAGCGGATGGCATAGCAAAACAGAGGAACATTTCACAAAACTATCCAGCATTATTCAGCAAAATCGGGTGTGACTGGCGTTCCGGGCGCTGAAGGGGCCTTTGACGAAGCTGGCACGTAAATGGCATTGTTCTGCGCTGAATGGCGGTGACCTGAGCCCGGCAGGGTTAGGTCAGCGGCAGGCCAGGGCGAGGGAGCTCATAAAAGTCCCACATGCTCCAAGCCTGACTTGGAAGTAAATTGGGGATTGCTCTAGACAATGGCATTTGCTCTTTTGTCTTAGCCAGCGCCCCTCGGGAGTGGGGAGGGGAAGGAGGGAACAGGAGAGGCTCTGTTGCTGAAAAAGCCGGGCTTAGCTGCACCCACACGAACACCAGTTTGTCTAAAGACAGGTTAGCGCCACAAACGCCCTCCTTTCCCTTTTATTAGGTTCTCCGTGTGAAGCGGAGAACATTTCGCCCTCCCCTCTTTTTATCTTGTTGCATTTTTCTTACTCAATTAGCCTGAAACGGAACACGATCGTGCTTCTAGCTGGTTTCCTTCCAGCGCAGTGGTATTAGACCTTTCCACACATCATACAAATTGTATTTTATCACCGAAAATTAAATCTAGAAGGCAATGATGTCCAAGTACAGTACACTATAAGGACGCACAAGTGCTTCCTCCACTGCATTGGCTCTTAAGACGAATGGAGGAATGTTGGTCAGGAGCCGCTGCTCTTCCAGCGGTTCCGAGTCATTCGGAGCCCTTCACCGCATTACGCAGATACCGTCGTGGAGCCATCGGCGAGGGGAAACACAGCAAACCCGCTTGGTGCCAGCGCGCATACGGCAGTGGGAGACCTCCAGGAAGAGCGTTTGCAGTCGCTACCCTGTCTTGTCTCGCAGCAGAACTGCGGCGATGTCCTGATGGCACACACAAGCCTGTTTGGCAGGGATTAATTCAAGCTGCCCTTACACCGTGTGTATCACAGCTCCAGGAACTACAGGGGTAACTTTCATTCGTTATATAACAAAAATGAAATTTGAATCACTCGCATCCATCTCAAACCACAGTGGCAGATTGCATCTCAGCTAAGGGTTTGGTACATGCACCTAAACATGGTAACACCCAACTGGGGAAGGCCTCGCTGTACTCTGCTGCTCGACTGCTTTTGGGGAGCCAGTGCAAACAGGGAACACATCTGGCACCGCTGCACCGACAGCTTCTGTAACGGTCACCATCAGCCCATGTCCACCATAGGCTGGACTGAAGGAACCATTTCACGATATCCCTGAGAGAATCCTTCAGGTTTGTTTTTCCTGAAAGACCACTGCTGCTTCTCTCATTTGATTCAACCTGATTCCTCCCTCTTGCATTTTTTTTTTTTTAAATTCAGCCACTGAATACACACAATTGTTTACTCTCATTCCCTTGCATATGAACATCAGATATTGGAGAGCTGTTTGCCTTAATGCGTAGCTAGGAACAAAAATCTGGTGTTTTTCAATGACATCATTTCTTCTTACGAAGATATCATCTCACACAAACACAGAAAGAGTCTTGTACGTGCTCTGCCAGAGATTTGGTGATTTAAAGACATTAAATGGTTAGTGATCCACTTTGATCCTACCAACTAAGTGTGGACAGGATCGATAGACTTGCTTGGTGACCCTTCTCCCTTTCTGAGGTAGTTGTTGAGGCAGGAAGAAGATCCTGGTATGTGCAGAGGAGATATTCTCCAGGGGCTCCCTGGCACCACTTCAGTAATCACGTGTGTAAGGGAGGGTGTCCACCAGCCCATCCCGCTTCCATCCAAAGCTGCTGCTGCATCCAGCAACTGCAGACCCAGCTCTGCTTCTGCAGCTGGAGGAACAGTGACAGAGTGGTTCTGTTATCACTCTGCTGTTCAGAACGAAATGCCACCCATTGGCACAAGCTACCATAAAAGCCTTCTTGAAACTTAGAGGGGAAGGATATGCATATATTGTTCATGTGTGTGAAAAAAAAATAAATCACCTACATCTGGGCCATTTCCTTTCATCATACCAAGTAAAACAAATGCAGCAAGCAAACAATCCAGACGCCTGGGCTCCCTGACAGTTAAACCTCACATTTCAGAATGATTGTGGTGCAAATTAATTCAGTTGGCTGTATCACACACCATTTATCTTAGAGAAGGTCTGCTCCAAAATGAGAGTCTGGGTTTGGTAAGTCTGTCAGTGACGGCTCTATTTCCCGGTATATATTTACACTCACATCAAACTCGGTGAGTGGGTTTGCTGTCGAACTCGCAAAGCACAAACCTGACAGTTTGGTTTGAAGTTCCCTTCTCCACACTAGGGTCACACAAGAACACTGAATAGATGCATTCGCTATAGGTTATAGCAACCCTGACAGTAGTGAATGAATGATTGCTCCTAAAAAGTACATCTTGTTCTGACATTATCGCTTCATTGCATTCTAAAAGTGGCTAAACCAGAGCCATCCTTCCCCATCTTTCCCCATCCCTGCTGCCATTCAATATCTCTTCTGGTTCAACAGTTTATATTTTCAGACTGACATGAAGGGGTTGTGGATTTACACCAATGGGATATGATGCACAGCGGTAACATTTAAAGCATAACAACTATACATTTTTCCAGAGAAGTGCTCAGCTTATTGATGAAAGAAGAAGTATTTTACTCTCTTGTGTGTCTACCTAGTCAATATTCCTATTGAAATGAATAAAACTCCCATCATCTGTTCCACTGGAGCCTCCTTCTATGATAACTGAAAGCAGGAAATGTTGCTGAAGACTTCCATGGGAGCAGCGTTTGCTGCATGAAAAACAATTGGTTAAACATTGCATAATTTAGTAACTCCTGACTTAAGACTCAGGAGTTACTGAGTCTTATGCTGAGTCTTACGAGTTTCTTATGCTCACCAAGAAAGCCAGTGTGTAGCTAGGGACAGCCTGGCTGGATCAGCAGCAGCAGCAATAATAAAACGCTGTAAAACACAGATAGGAAAAGTGATGAATTGACATTATATGACTATTTGTGCTTAAAATTAGGGCAGACACTCAAGAACTTTGCTGAATCAGGGCCTTGATTATTGGTACCAGTAATGAATGCAGACATTTGGGAAGGTATGTTTCATTGCTGCCATCATATTTTATTTTTGGAGATATTAAAGAAAGATATCAAGAAGATATAAATGAAGTAATTAAATTCCTGTTTTGTGTAATGCAGAGCAAATATTTGCTTCAAGTTTTATGGGCATCTTGCAAATCAAAATCATAAAGGCAGATGAGCTTTTGTTTAAAAAAGGCACTCTGATGGCTCAGCAGAAAAGAATAAGAGAGTTTGGTTTTGGGAGGAAAAAAGAAGAGAAAAAAAAAGAACCTGACGAACCAGAAATACATTTCATTAGGTGACAGTAAAGATTAGAGACTAATTAAAATTAAAGAGAATGTTTTGAGGAGGATAGGAGTTGTCAGCTGCCTTCAATAACAGCAAACATCTTCCCACATCTCAAGTTTATGTGGAAGTCAAGAACACAGACTTCGTTCAGATAAGATATTTGATGTGTGTTTGCTCAGGGAAGTGCTCTGATGGCTTAGCTAAAAGGAATTGGTATTTAATTTGAGTAAAACTTGGACTAGATAACAGCCAAGAAAATACCAGTGCTGGAATGGAACCAGCATTAGACAATGGAAACAAATTGGTGAACAAGTTACTAGGGAATATTTGCTGAAAAACAGTCTTTCTAGCATGTACCTTGCAGAAAGTGAAGTTCAAAATTCCAAACCCGCCTGTTTTGGACACAATAAAAAACTCAGTTTCCAAAGACTACAATTCCATAGTTTTCTTTCTCTTTCAGTTTTATTAACATTTTCTTAGCCCTCTAAAAGCTACCTTGACCTTGTCAGAAGCTGAGGGAATACAAAATAGTTATTACAGTTTTCAACAATATTTTCATGTTTAGGAGAGGGAGGAAGGAGGAAGAAATACTTGGATCCTGAAAGGCCAGTGCTTGAAGGCTTCATAATTCTATCCTCCTCTCTGGGCTGAGCTCCCTGTCCGTACCTCTCCCAGTCAGGCCTTCCTTGCCGAAAAAGGGAGGGCAGCCTGTGGAGTTGGTGGTGGTTTTCCAGGAACATGGCAACCTGGCCCGAGAACTGGGCCCACAGAGGATTCTAGAAGCATGAACTGAGAGCTTACAATTCCCCATCGGGCACTGCAGGCATTCCTGGAATTAAATATTTCCATTTTTTACAGAAAATATTTCATTTATATTGATCAGCTCCTATACTCCATTAACTCCATCACATTTAATAAAATAAGGGACTTACTTACAAAAATTGTCTGCGATGGAATTTATTTTTTTTTTACCTGCCCTATGTTCACATTGGTTTTTCACCTCTCTGTTGACATTCCCAAAGCAGAGGCTAGGTTGGTTTGATGTGATGTCTCTATTTAACATACAGTTAGGTGCACAAGAGAGACCATGAGCATCAAAGTCTTCCTTTTCTCAGATAAATTAACCCTGTGCTGGAGTACTTTCAACACATCACCCCTTTGTCCCTGCCTCTTCGTTCAGTACTACAGATGACAAAGAGAAAAGGTGAGGTCTGTAAGAAGAGACAATCTGGTTTTATCAGAGCAGCTAACACAATTAAGAACTCAGGAGAAAAACAACCCAGATGAGCTCTGATGTGCACAAGCCCTTCGAATAGCAGAAAAAGGAGATACAAGTCTGAGTAACACAAACCTTCCACTGTCTAATCTGAAAGAAGAGACGGATGATTGCTGCTCTTTGCTAACTGCAAAAGCTCGGTCTTACCCACATTTACAGCAACTAACAGCAAACCTACTAATATATTTTCTGCCGTTTCATTATCAGGCAGGGTTTAAATGATGAACTAGCTTAAGTAATGCACAGGGCAGAGTGTGTATTTACAGCTTAAGCACCATCCTTTACCTTGCTGCATGAACCGCATTGACATTGTTGTATTACAAACCTGCCCTGCTGCAGATTTCCTTTAATACATCACATCCCCATCAAGGAACAAACCTGGCCCATTAAGCATTCTTCTACATGGACATGAAATACTCTTGTCCCCATAGAGCACGTAGGTAAGGCTCTCCGCCATAATGTCTTTTAGCATATGGTCAATGGACAGAATTTGGGAGAGTTCCAAGGAAATTTGTACTTCCCCGGCTTTTGTAATTTGTAACACTGTAGTACTATGCCCTGGGGGTAAATAATCAGCCCCATTTCCCTAATGAGGAAATTCATCCAAGGTCACATGGTAAGTCAGTGTCACTGCAAGGAATGAAATTCAGGTCAGGGGCAGGAATTACCTACTAGTTTCTCTGCAGCTTAATTGCATTCCAGAAACTACATTTATTTGGTATGATAATACACCATCACCTGTTGCAGCACGACATAGCAACCAAAAAGAGGCAGAAATACATCAAAGAAATGCAGTAAGCAATAGCAACTAATAGGGACTATTGTATGGTTAGGGAATTAGGCAGTAGCTAATACTTCTGGAAAAGAGTATCGTGGCAAAATATTACTGATCAAAGCCTGTAGGCTCTAATCCTGAAAGTGCTTTCTTATATGTAGAATCATCTTAGAAGAATCTCATCAAAGTCAGTTTAGTCTCAAAGTATAAGGTTATATATAGTCTTTCAAAACTCTTTCTAAACTACTCTAACCAGACTAGTTACAAAAGGGAACCTACCTGAGGGGTAAGCCTGTTGCAGCACGACCAAGAGCTGATCTTGTATAAAACCAGCCATTCCTTTTTCTTATTGGTACAGGGTTTTTTTCCATTTGTCATTGATCCTAAAACTTGGCAAGGTAAAAGGTGATTTGGATCCATATCTCTCTGATCTTTTTCTTTGTACTTGTATTCCCCTTTTTTTTTTGTTTAGTATGACATTGTTTAACTTCTAAAGCCTTTTTGTAATATAAGATCATAAAATGCATCATTTATTTAAATAAAATAGCCCCACCTTCCCCTTATGCACATAATGGGTTTAGGCTTTCTGTATCAAGCAAGAAAAATCAAACAGAATAGGATAGCTCATGTTGGAAGGCACCTCAGTAAGCCACGCAGTCCAGCCAGGCACATGAAGCAGGGTCTGTTTTGAGGTCAGACAATATTGCTCAAGGTTTCATCCAGTCTGGTCTTCCACACCCATTTGGCCTCACAGGATTATTAAAGCCTTTATCAAGTGTTTGCTTAACAAAATGTTTTTCCATTACACCCTAATGAAATGTTTTCTAGTAGCTCCTTTTTGCCTGCATGTACCATAAATAATAGAAAAACACTTTATATTCTAGTTAGTGACATGGGCCAGGCTCTAAGATGCACACATACAGATCTCGCCGATTGCAGTGAAAGCCCCATCCAAACTTACTCTTCACACAGGAGCTGTTAACAACGTGAAAGCTCCACAAGCAAGCAGCTTGTCCTCCCTTCTATTCTCATGTTGCATTAAACAGCAGAAGAAATAGAAATTCTAAACCCAGAAGGCATTTGTATTTTAGTGTATAACTGCTCTATCCGCACATTTCTCAACTGATTGCTGTGGCCCCTAATTGGATTCAGTGGTTTCTATACATGCAATCAAGCTTAAAGTAATCTGAAAACTGACCATGTCTAATTAGCTTGTCTTATTACAGAACCACCAAGGAAATGACAAAAAGTTACAGAAGCAATATGCTAAAGCACAGAAGTATTGTGGTCAAGTCACCTGTCGGAGCCTGGAATGATGTAGAGAACAATAGTTCTACATAGCGGCCCTTCTTCCAACTCCCTCCTTTCCGATACACACCAAAAAACCCTCTCTCTGCCATGCAATTCTGATTATTCCTCTTCCTTCCCCTATAATTTCAACACATGGGATAATCTTCCCTCAAAGATGTTTCCTCACAGCATTGCAAGCACTGCTGTGTAGAAGGCAGCATTAATATTCAAGGCAGCGTAAACAAATAAGGGACATTCTTTTCCAACCAGATTAAGACACTAGAAGGAGGCACAACCCAATGAGAAATTAGAGATAAAAGAACTCAACTTGCTAGAATACTTAATCAGGTATTTTATATATGTCATCAAGCTTAGTTTATTTAATACCCACTCCAGTATTTTTCAATAACTCACTCAGGCATCATTAATCTGGTGTAAATTTAGCTCACTTTCTGACATAACTCAAGTGATGATACAGCCATTTGTATGAAGGGAAAACACCCTACTAGATTTGCTGATATTTATATTGACATTTCCCACCCCGTTTCTGTGAATTTACTCCTGGATTTATAATACCTTTTATTCCTAGTCACAGATACTTTGGCAACGAGCACTGCAGAAAACAGAATTTGGATAGCCAAACATGAAAAGAGAATGCAGAGGCACGGTATAATTTAGGACTAAATCTTCGCACCTGGGGGAACTTCTCATAGTGTTCATGCACAGACAGCCGACACTTTTCTTGTGCAAATCTTCATGGACCCAACAAGATAACATCCACAATCATTTCAGATATTGAAAAACAAGTCCAGAAAGTTCTTCATCCTCCCACAGCAAGGTATCTTCAATATCAGAGAGACTCTGACCAGTTTAAATGCGTTTTGCTGCTTCACATAATCTAGTCACCTAGTAAAATGTAATTTAGTAGTCTGAGCTGGAAGTTTGTCTGTGAGCCAAATTTATTTTCTGGAGTTGTTATTTTTGTATTCTAAAGGAGAACCACCCCTCCCTGGCCCAAAAAAAGAACCCAACAACCCACATTATTTGTGTCTAGCTGCAAGTAGGCCATGTCTCTAAGCTTCCCACCACGTACCGGCTCCAGTGCCTGGCATGATCTTTCAGGCTGCAGGTATAGCTGCATTTAGCTCCTGACCCCACTGCATTCAGAGTCTTAGTTTATTAATATACCTATTCTCCTCTTTCCCGCTGTCCTTATTGATTTCCCCTTACTGTGAAATACTGAGGTTATTTTCAAACTGTCTTACACCAAAAGGCTTGACTTTTCCCACTTGCACCTTGCCATGACAGACTTGCAAGTATGAGATATGAATTAAAAAATAAACCAAAAAGATGTACTGGACTAAAAAACAAATAGCAAAGCAAAGCTCTTGTTATACAACATTTTTTCTAAATAAAAATTTTAGAGTAGGATGCATGCTAAGTTTATTTTCTAGCTCTTCCTCTCACTTGCTTGTGACATTGCACTGTAAAAGGAACTTAGCATCACTGCAATCAGTTCTGCATAAAAGGAGACTCTTTTTCCCCATGAGGACTGATGTCACATGCTTGCAACTGCGTGGAAACAGAGCAGACAAGATGTGTCAAATGGGCCTTGCCATCAAAAGTAGATAGAAACAGGATAATCCTTATTTACTGCACCAAAGCTTTTGAAAAAAAGCATGTACAGAATTTCTGCAGGCCCTGCTCACACGGGTTACAGAGCAGGCAGGTTCTCACAGAGGTTTTCCAGTACCAAACTTGCATTGCTTCAGCCTCCTGCCGTACTAGAGGTGCACACCAAGCACCACGCCAGACAGTGGACTTTCTTCATGGTTTTACTGGTTTAATATAAAGAAATTTGAAGCAAAGAATCTATTCCCCCAAGGGGATGTCTGAGCACGGAGCAGAGGTTGCTTGGGAAAGACAGAGAAGTGCTTACGTGCTGGTGACTGGGGTAGAACAAGAAGTGTAAGAGATTTATGGATGAGAAAGCTAGAGGGTGTTTTTGCTGTAGTTATCAAGCAAAGAAATCCAAGTTGTCTCCTCCTAAGTAAAGTAGCCCACAGAGCTGCAATCAGAGTTGTCCAAGCAGTATCGTAATTACTATTGATACTAAGTTCACTGTTTTGCACCGCACAAGTGCTGTCCTGTACCACCCAATATGCACTCCCATAGCCAACAGCTTCTCTCCCATCCCACTACAAACCTGCCACCACAGAAACACTAGCTGAGCACTTTTACTGGGTTCAGCAGGAGTCTGTTGAAACAGATTTGGCCAGTCATAATTTATCACTCAACTCATTCTTGCCCTCCCCCCTCCCTCACACAGACACTCCCAGGATTTATGGAGTCTTGGCATCTTGGACTGGAAGGTCAGCAGATGTTACTACTTTTCCAGTGTTTTTTCATGCAGGCCTTCCTTTTTAGGATCACAGAGGAAATTGTTCTTTAAGAGGTCTCTGGAAGATGCTTTTATTTCCAGAACCTTTTGTTTTTCCGTGGCAGGAAAACACTGCCATTCAGAGTTGAGTCCCAGAGAGAAATTCAGGGCAACGCTAGGCCAAGTTCAGGCAAAGTGTGAGCAGTACACATCTTGAGATGGAAAGATGCCAACAGCAGGCTGGTGGGTGTTAGCAACAGGGAGTCAGCCGGTGGCTGGAGTGCAAACGTGACCTCAGCAGCAAGTGGACATGGCAACGGTTTGTTAACACTCATCGGTTCATTATCTGCAAGAGGCTACCTCACAGGTCCTTGTTCAGCCAAGAACATCCGCTGCAAAAGTACAAAAATGCTGCTGATGTCAAGTGAGATCGCTCATGCACAGACATTTATACAAGTCTCTTGGTGCTTGCCTGGATTCTGATCCGGACCACTGTGAGGGTTTCCTCCACATTTAGTAAAGTGCTACCTACTTGGATGTGAATGAGAAGACAGCTACGCCGCAGGTGGCTACTGCACTGGCCATGGAGTGGTCACACTTGCAGGGTAGGAAACATTGGGTACTTTAAATGGAAAATCATGGCAGGGAAATATAGAAATCAGGATGCCAAATGTCAACAGTTCAGCAGATTTTAGGTAGTCAATATTAAGTTCTTTACAAGCTGCACCCACCACCAGAGTAGCTTGATGGAGAATGAGGTATTAGTTTGTTGCTGGAAAGAGAAGGGATGAGAGGCAAAACAGGAATAAAACCAGACACCAGATGCTTGAACCCGGAGGTTCAGCCCACGGTAACCCCGGCCAACTGCAGAACTATTTGTGAACAGAATCAAATCATAACCAATGCAAAATATATACAAGAAACAAAGCCACGAAGGCCATGTACCCAAACCAAAAATTTACTGGGCTTCTACTTGGAATCCATTAAATCCAAGCTTCTCTGAAGGGTTAAACACTAGCAAATACAATCAGATTGAACTGCTGTCCTTGTGCTGGTCTTAGGGGTTACTTTCAAAGTCTATCTTTCTCAGGAAAGAGCACTTCTCGGGCTGTTAGGACCGATGTGCAGTTGGAAAACTGCTATTGAAGTTGCAGAATCTCATCGTTCTTGACACAGGCATATTTCGGGGGACTTTTTCTTGGTGGTATAGATTACTCCTGCAGGAGGCCTCAAAGCTGAAATGCCATTGCTAGTTTTATTGCCTGTTTTAAGCTTGAATTTCACAGAAAACTCTCTGTTCTGGTTGTATCCCACCTGCTGGTATATTTTTGTTCGAAATCGTGGGGAGACTTGCAGCACATTAACCTTCCAGAGGTAAAGTATTTCATCTTTCAGTACCGCATCAGCAATAAAACTTGTGACTTACACCATTTCTCTATCAAAAAGAACTAAAAGCAGTGGTATGGATTTTAAAAGGTGAAATAATTGCGATAGCGCCACTATTGTCACCATCACAAGACATTTGTAGCAATAAACGTCACTTGGATGGGGAATACTAATTGATTAATTGTGATTAAATAGAAGTTTTTCCATTCCCTGGAATGCTCGTGCTCCTGCATTAATACTGCCCTCAAAAACCTACTCACAGCTCCCAGCGTGCTGCAGTCCCACCCAACAGTGGGAGTTAGCCACAGACATCAGGGTTACAGCTCTGATCCGTTCTCCGAGACACTCTGATCCTCCAGCAGAACCCTCCCTCCCCACTGGCTGCGTGCACAAAGCCCCTCGCCCAGCGCCGTGGGACGGATACAGCCCTGGCGCGGCTGCCCCGAGCAATGACTTCATCCCCGAGCGAGCCAAGGTTACTGCAGCAGGCTTGAGAGCCCACTGCACTGCTGCGGCGATTCAGCAGTTTTAGGAAAAGCAGCATTTTTTACTTATATTTTTTTTTTCCTTCCTCATTTTCAGAGTTAGCAGTCGTTTTTTTTTCTTTTCGGTTGTCATTTTTATGTCTGCAATTCTTTACTGTGGTTAAAGAAAAAGCCTGGCAGCTCGGACCCCTGGGCTCTCCCTGCTGTGCCTCTGTCTGGCTGGCTGGCTATTTATAGCCTTTCTCGCACTAAATTGCAGAAGTGTTGAGAGTTTTGCAACTACATTTTGAGGACAGCATCCTGAAGTGTTTACTGCCAGACAAAACTAAAGTGAGTTAGAGAGATTTTTGCCTCATCAGGAATATATATGAAAATAAAGCCTAAAATTTTTTTTATCGTGTTCTAAGGCACCTTTGCTTCATTCTAGTGAGCAGTAAGATTTCAGAGGAAAACGCTTGCTATTTTCCTGCTCTGTAAGAATAGTCACTAAACCCACGTCTACCAGTCCAGGGGACATGTGGCTGGCACCTACATGGCCCTTTCCATACTGTTAAATAAGGAGAAGGCTTACATTATAGGAGAAGCTGAGGACACTCAGCAGTTAAAACTCTAATTCTGCATTATC
>VWZZ01005824.1:1118450-1169347 GCA_013399095.1 Psophia crepitans | reverse complement strand
AAAAAAAAAAAAAAAAAAGGAAAAACCACATACACACAGAGCGCTAATCTCCCGTCAGCGTGACAAACTGTAAGCAAGAATCAAGGCAAAATAGTCAAGGCAAGGACGGCGCAGCCAGACAGTTGGTAAGATAGAATCAGGCTGCAAAAATAGTGCAAGACGATTTTAACATACAGCTGAAACTAGTCGCCTTCTGGACTGCAATCCCGGGGCGAGTTTGGAAACATAAGGTGCGCCCTTCTGAGGGAGAGCTGAACTGACACTGGCTCAGCGTTAGCGAGACTGTCTCTGTGGTCCCTGCAGACACGGCGTAAAAAGCAGCCTGAGCAAGCAGCACGTTGGAGCTCTGACTCTCCTTGCTCCAAGCATATTTTAGTCACCTTTACAGATGCGCTAAGGTTTCTTGGACTGGAGATACCGCAGGGACAGAAACACCCTGTTATACTAAGTTGATGCAGTGCACAGGAGCGTGGGGCTCGGCTGCATTTGGTACGCGGGGCAACGCAAAAAAGAAGTAATGACAGCACACCAGTTCTGAATCAAGAGAATGGTCGGCCTGGGCAGATGAAACTCAGCCACTTTAGTCTCTCCAACGCACACTGATAGGCACAGCTCTTGGAATGGGCTGGCTAAGCAACAAAAAGCTTTTCCTCCTGTTAAAAATACCAAAAGGGAGGAAAAGAGGTCTCTATGCAGGCTATGGTTTTGCAAGACTTAGTTTCTTTCCTGTTCTGCTTTTCTTCTGTCCTTTATTGATGCAAGTAGTTAGACTTGTAAAAGGTTTAATATTAGCAGTTATTACAGGATTCCTCATCAGATTACTATAGATCCCAAAAGACTAGCTGCACTTTGTTATTTCAATTTGTACATTCAACTGAGCAGACCACAAGCCATCAGCACCATCAGGGCCATGAGTCTCTTTATGCTTGCTTTGAAGGGTACTGTGGTTCAGCAGAAAGAACATTGCTCTGGGAATCAGAAAACCTTATTACTACTCCTAGGCAGCTATTGCCCTACCATACAGCTTTGAGAAAGTCACTTCCCTCATCCCTGCTTTGTCTTCCTTCTCGTATTTGGTGTGTCTTGTTTCTAGGCTAAAGCTCTCTGCGGCAAATATTTCTCCACCCATGTTCCTCTATAAAGGATAGTTCAACTTTGCATCTGTCCTGCATTAATGAACAATGATTTTGTCAAGCATCCTTCTTTTCTCTCATACATTCTGATATAAAGTCTTCTAGTTGATATTAGCAGACTAATAGAAGTTTCCTGCCATTGCTAGTTTCAGAAGGCTGAAGCTGGGGCACACAAGTGGAGGGACACTACCTGATAATATACTCTTCCTCCTACGCTGACAAAATATAACACCAGTTTTATTTGTGTATGATTTCCTGTTTTCAGATGGAAGCATTTCACCAAATTTAACACACACACACCAAAAACTTCAACAAATATTTTTGTTTGGGTAGGAGGTTTCTTGTCCCCGGTGATTTTCCATCATCCTCGGCAGGCCAGCCCCAAGCAGTGTATTATCAGTGACAAGGCAGACACAGCGGTTGTGGATAATGGGGCCAATTTTGCTCTCAGGCAACCCCAGTGACTTCATTGTCTGGTCTATCTGATGATAGGGTATAAGCTGGTAGAATGACTCATCAAGAAAAAAAAGAAATAGGAAAGAAAGGAAAGGCAGCCAAGTAAAGACACAAGGCTGTCTCCTAAGGGTCATTTTAATAGCAAGACAGCAAGAGGGCTTCAAAATGCAGCAAGGAGCCAGAAATCTCTGCAGAGTGGGGCTCCGCAACGAGCTATGATCCACAGTGTGGAGCCTGGGGGTTTTGGGGTTTGGTTTTTTCATTGGGGGGGTTGCCTTTTTTTTTCCCTTGTCTTTTCTTTTAATAAAGGCAGTCTCCTCTTCCTTGCTCCCAAATAGCCAGTTTCTCCTCTTTCCTCTGAGCACACAGGCCAAGAACGGGGAGCTGAAGTTAGCCCCTTGGAGCAACAGCAACTCCTCATAATCACTGCATTTGTTAGATACAAGTTTTTAAAAATGTTGCTTCAACATATAATGAGTCTATTATATTATTACTTCATTCTCAGAGACACAGAAGGCCCCAAACAAGGTCAGGATCCCTCATGCAACGCACTGTACAAATCCCTGCTGAGAAAGAGTCGCAGTTCTTAAAGCATTTAAATAGATACATCAATCAAAGGGAGAGGAATAAACTGGCTGACAGCCAAATTAGATGAGCAAGACATTTAAATTCCCAGTGCTCCACATCTCCTGCCCAGTGCACTTGGTTCCAGCTCCCCTCCTTCTGCAGGGATACATGGCAGCCTGGTGAGAGAAGCAGCGCAGTAGATGCTGTTCCGCCTGTTTCTGGAAATGTTTTAAAATTTGTCTTTAGCCAGAGCTGCCTGGGAGTTGTCTGGTCACTAGAATCAGCAGAAAACTTATGGAGAGAAACTGCAATATTTGCCCCTGTGACTGGGAAAAATTTTGCAAGTCTCATGTTTTCTCAGCTCACCCCACTGCATCTGTTTACTCAACTCATGAAGATTTGAAGGAACATAAGGACTGGAAACTTACACTGAAAAAGAATCAGACCAATTAAGTGACAGGAAAGCCAACACCACAAGAAACAAAAAAAAAGAAGAAAAAAAAAGAGATCTGCAGGTATTTGAACTGATACTGATTAATTTTTCAGTTTCTGAAAAATGTTTCCAAGCTAAAAATTTGTAAAGTAACCTCAAGCCCACTTAAAATTTTTACAGCACCTTTATAAAATCCTCAACATAAAGATTTTAATAGGATTAGAAGTCAGAACATAGACAACACTGTTTAGAGATCGACAATGGAACATACATAGTCTCAAAGTATTTGAGGAGTCATGCTCTAATGTACTAGATGCTTGAGAACATACTGCTGGTATTCTGGAGTTATTTAGATAACGTTCTGATTGTGGCTTGAAGTCAGTAATAACAAGCCATATGTTCACTGTTTCTGAAAAATTACTCTTTATTAATTCTATCAATAGTTAGTTACCCTATGAATTCTAAGGCAAAAAGCATATAATCTGTTCCTATGGCATTTGAGTGAATTCTGGTTTACTTTAGAGGGCAGAAAATACTATAAGGTCTCCTCAGGATATTTCTTACTATGAATCTATCGGATACATCTCCAGACTTCATTCCCTTTATTATTTTTATGCACCAGTAACAGATACGCAAATCTGTTTTAACAGATTAACCTTGATTTAACTTGAATGAAGATTTGTTTCTGTAGACTCCTTCTCACAAAGGAGAAAAAAATACATGTAACCTTCACCCCCTGCCAACCCAAAACCTTATCAGTTGTTTTCTAAATGTTCCATCTCAATTAGTGAAACTGAGTGTCCAGATGTCCGTTACCTGGGCTTTGGAATGCAGATAGGAATCCTCCTAAAGGAAGAGGATCTATCACAACATCTGAGAACCCAAGCACCTGAGTTTGGTTTGGTAATACTGCCGTCTTAAACTGGAAGGTTGTATACGTCCTGGTGGACATAAAATCGTGATCGCCCATGCAGATTTTTCTACATCTCCTTCCAAACACTCCATTTATGTTGAGGGAAGACCTAGTTAAGTGGTTTGACATACTTTATCTCATCCTCCAAACAGAAATCTACTGCGGTTAACTAGATTCAATTTGGAGCTCAGTTCCTTCATTTAGGAAAAAAAAATAAACTAAAAAAGCAGTACTTTGTGATAATCTCTCTCTAATCATCAAGGACACTTACTGTTTGAAAAATCCGGCATATCCAAATTAACGAGCCATGTAGGACAGAAACCCAATGTTCTTAGTGCTGTATAAGACAATGCTTAACAAATAATAATAGTTATTACTAAGTCTCATGCACCACTGCACTTTCTAATATTGCCTTGAAGTGAAAAGGACAAGATGATGTGATAAGAAAAGCTGTTCCCAGGCTATTGCCCCCTCTAATGGAATCCCCCCAAATCCAGATATATCAGACAAAAACTTGTTTTGAGGATGCTTCCTATTTGATCCTCACTAAATTAATTTAAAATTGGTTTCAGATAAGCAACCCCCAACATAAATCTGGTTCACACAGTACATGACGTGCAAAGTAGGATTGCATCAATTTCCACATTTCAGATAAGCCTTCATTCCAAATCTTCAAGGACAAGGCTAGTGAGGCAACATGGGGGAACTCATCTTTGTTCATTAGCTGCTCCCCGATTACATTATTTGAGCATACATGAGTTGATTTTGCTAAGACAGTACCTAACTGTTTTATGTTACAGCACAACAAACATGAGGAGCTTGTGAACAGTCAGAACACTCATGATGGAAACTGGGGATGAAAAATTAGAACTCAGAATTTGTAGATTCAACTTGCTTTCCAAGCTGGTGGCTACTGGAAATGGTTGAATCCTCAATGGGTGAAGAGGGGAGGGGGGGGAGACCAGAGCCTTCTGGATGAAGGCTTCAAAGAATTCAGGAGGAAGTAGCTCCTTCCTCATTTCCAGATGGAAAACAACTGCTCTAAGGAACACAGCGACATTTCAAATGAAAGAATTGGGACAAAGATTTTTGTTAAGAGCCGTTGTGCCAGAAGAGTGATCTGCTAGTCAGCTGGTTAAAGATTCCCTGTTTGCAAACATTACAAAAATACCCCACCACTGTAAATCCAGTTTGAATATCCACACAAGATCACTCTTTACAAGGACTTCTCTCCCACCCCGCATTTGTAGTAGAAACAGAATTGCAGAAGTGTCTTTTAATTAGGAGGCAGTAATACCCTAAACATTAAAGTGCAGTAAAACATTTACAGCAAAAAGGCAGCGTTTTACTCCCAGTAAAACACATAGAAAAAGGGGGCAGGAAATAGTCATGCTCAACCCCGCTTTGTCAGTGAAAAAAATTAAAAATCAAGTCACAGATTAAGTGATCTGGTTAGACGGGACCTGAAACCAGTGACCTCTTTAGTCACCCCTGAATATCTGAAGGGGGTGATTGTCTTTCCACTCAAAGTTTTTCCCCCACAATGCCCACCTAATTAGGTCTGCCACTCTCTAGCAAAGGGGGGAAAAAAAAAATCAATCTATTTTCAAAATTAATTTGAAATTTTATCCCGGACATCCTCGAATAAAAGGACAGGCTGTAGGTAGAGGATCACACAGTAATACTGTAAGAACTATTATGGCAGCCAGGTACCAACACACTAGACTTCATTATTTACAGAACAGCACAGAAATTTTATTCTGCCTTTGTGGGAAAATTAAAATCCTCTCAAAGTATTCAAGACATCAAACTCAAACGCATCTGTTCTATCAACACTTTTGGTTACTGAACTATTCGGTACCTTGTAATAGAAAGTACATGGTAGGTCTATTGCAAAACGTGTATCAAACTGCATGTAAACCTCTCTGATACACTCAATGATTTAGTGTCTAACAGTCAACATCTTACCTGGTTCCGAGTAACATGATGGATTTTGTTTAGCGGATCCTACAGCGTCAGCTATTTAACACTGCTGATGCGCAGATGCAGACGGACAGGCAGCAGAGGGGCAACACTTGGGTGCAACCTCACAGCAGTTGGGAGGGAGCGGAGCGGCACTGGCAGGCGCGGGGAGATGGTGCAAGACACACCACGCTGCAGAATGACAACGATGGTAACGAGCGGTGAGTGCAAGCAGTGGAGATGGAAATCCAAACAGCCACACATTTGGCAGCTCCCAGTAGCAGGGAGCAGATTAGCGTCAAGGTCAAATAAACATCATAAAACATTGCTTAAGCTGTCAATTAAAGAACAAACAGGCTCATCATAATTATACGAGATAATTGTTATCTGCTGGGTGTTAATTAGATACATTTTATCAGAGCTGCTGTCACTGAATGGAGAGTAAAACTGGTCAAAGATATATTTTAATTGTAATGATTTCATAACTAGTTTTGTTCTTCCTTCAGATGACACTAACATCTGATTTTCCCTGGTATGTTTTCTTAACTATACCACTCCTCTGAAGAAGCTTTAAGCTTTAAAAATAAAATTATCCTACCGTGTAACTAAACCACCAAAGAAAAGCATGTGTAAAAAAAGATCTAAAAATAAATTTGTAAAAGATGTTTTCACTTTTAAATGGAAATAAAATAACTTTTCCCTAGACAGTTTCAAAAAAATGAAGTGTTCCATTTTCTTAATTTTAAATTAAATGAAAATTTCAACCCACTCTAAATGATAAATAAGGACCAAAATGCCTGAAAGATTAGCACGTTGGTCTGCAGTAGTGCGGTGACAGATCCAGCCCATCACCTAACACTTTCCTGAAGGCTTTCTCACTACATGAGACAGGCTTTGGGTAAGGTCCTGAACCCAAGCGAGAAAGACGGAATGGTCTGAGTGTCCTGTAGCACAAAGGCTGCAGCCTCTGGGTATCCACTCCTCACCCTGAGAACAAGGATGTGAAGCTGCCTCAGAGGCCCACAAGGATGGAGAAAATGCTGTGAAACACATGCTGTAGCTCTGTTCGAAGTCTGATTAATCAAGTATCATGCTGAAAACAAAACTAAGTGTGAAAGAGGAAGAACGTTACAGTCACATGCTTGTCTCCCCCCGTTCCCCTCCCATCACAGCAAGCCTGAATTCCTTTCCATCCTCAGAACTCACTGTGTATCCATCCAGACTACAGTTACCTTAATATATCACTTTCTGGCAAGAAAAGACAAATGTCCAATATTTATTCAATCAATAGAAATATCTAAACTTCGGCCTTCGGGGCAGGCACCTTTTGTTCTCTATTTGTACATCACCAAACACATCACAGGAACTTCCTGACACTACTGCACTGACCAGCAGCGATAAGGAGGGCTCTAGGCCAGCGGGAATACCAAACTGCAAGCTTCATTTACATTCAGGATTTATTCCTTATGAAGATAGCCAACAGTTATTTCATAAGATACAGAGCTTGGTATAATTTGTATTGGGTTTAGCACAGAAAGAAAATACCAGAATATTTTTGAGGAGAACAGTGGCACAACGGTTTACCACACACAGCCTAAAATAGTGTGAGAAAGGAACTGACTTCAGCTTGAATAATAGTCATTAAATCAAAACACTGGAAAATGCGTTCCTTGTAAGAACACAGCCACTGGAGGTTTGCCCGGTCCTAAACAAAGAGTCGCAGTTCGCAGCTGTAGGGGACATACTGTGGGTACACACTAACCCAAGGTCTAAAACATACTTGTGGTCCACAGCAAACTTGGGGCTTCCAGCGGCTGTTGTGAAGGGACAGTTCAGGCCGCGTTCATTCCTGTATTTGATAATGGCATGTCTCTGGAGTTTTTAGCATCTCTGCCTAAGTTACTGGAACAGTTGCATGTTTAAGCTTTGCATTGAAAATATTAAGAATTAAGGACTTCCAGAAGTATACACGCATGAAACAGTAAATCCACTCAGAGAGTATTTCAAGCAATAGGGAGTGTTTTCATGGCAAAAAGTGTTGTGGATGTATTCCAAGAAGTGCTCCTCCAATACAGTGACAAAGTTCAACGTGACTCATGTGTGCAGGTAATTGATATTATTAACACAAACAGAAAATTTGAGGTCACTACTGGCAAGCAGTATAAAAATCAGGTTTGTTTTCTATGAACACGAAAAGGAATTACAAGGAAGGCAAACTGAACAAAGATCAAGTTAAATATTTAATATATACATGTATATTTAATACTCATCTAACAATACCTCATTCATAGCTTATGCAGCCCAAACGGATCACAGGTTGAAGACATTTCCTCTTGTTTCACAAGTTAAACATTACAGTACAATGTCCTTTTTTCCTTCCTTCCTACATTAAATGCCTGTGTTATTGGTTAGTAGTAGATACAGCTGATACTTAGGCGAGGACCTGAGACCTCTCCTATCTATAGAGTTAAGCAAACTCTGAAAAACTGGATAAGGACTTGGAGTTGAGACTATAAATCCTTTGAACTATGGAGAGCCAGACCCAAAGCTGAAGCGAGGCTGATGGCATGACCCAAAGACTCTTAAAAGCAATGAGAACCTCTCTCTGGCCAGATATTGAGAGGTTTTGCATCAGCAAAACAAGCAGCAGCAGACATTCAGATTAAAAAATAATCTGGAAAGCAGACAGCAGAGGAGGGAACAGAAGCAACAGCCAGCAGAGCCTCTTAACTTTCCAGATTCTTTAGAAGTTTAGCCTAAGACAGAAGAATTGTTCCTTTGCACTCGGGCTTCTTGCCAAAGGAGCTTTTCAAAGAGACATCTGAGATAAGATGCGGCAGGCATCTATCACAAGTCACCTTTATCAGTTCCAAGATGCATGATTGCTAACAAGGCTGAACGCATTCATTTACACAAGATGCCACCAAGAATGGAAGAAGTCAAAGCAGCATCCACTGATGCTTTTGCCTTCCCTCCTCTGACCTGGGAACTCTGCTGCTGGCAATCCAGTCTTCCAAAAGAGTGATACCTAAAAAGCCCTTTATGATAAGGAATTAGCAGATCTTGAACCTATGAATTTCCATTACCTTCTGTCTTTCAACAGCACAAATCCACAAAGAGGGAAGAAAGGCACATGTCAGAGAGATATGAGACTCTGGCCTGCTCTAGCAAAGGATTCCCTTACCTGTGACCTAAAGGAGCAAAATGTTTGACAGTATTACTCCTATCCCCAGAGACAGGGTGAAGAAAGAGCTAAAGAGAAGCTGTCTGACTCCAGCACACACAGACAACCTGGGGAACAGCAGCACTGCCACCACCTAAGGCAGTCAGGTGCAAGCCTGGCAGGGAGATCCAAACTTTCAGCGCCTCATTCCAAAATAGGGTCCAGACAACATTTGTATTAGAATAACCAAGGGGCATAACCAAGTATCCTGAACAGCAGCAGCATTTCTCACCCTCTCTGATAAGATTGTGCCAGTATGTGCACACGTGCTGCAATAACTGAATTATAAGTTGATTACTTAAGAGCAATAAACAGTTCATGTCTGGTCAAATCCCACATTAGAATGAGAATCAAAGTCCCCTAAAATTACCAGCCTGGGAAATTCACAATAAGGGTCTGAAAAACACCTGGAGTCATGCCCCGACAGCCTCCACGGGCTGCGCGCTGCTGTGGTTCCTCTCTCAGCTCCTAGCACCGAGTTTTCCTTGTGTGCCGTTCCCTGCTCACCCACACCCTACATACACCAGACCTTAACAATCATCAACTGACCCACTTTCAGTGTCATACATAGGGCAAGCAAAGGAATTTTCTTTCATATCTGGAACAATTCAGGTTTTGTTCGCTTTTGTCTCCAAAGGCAGAGCTACATACCGAAGAGCGTTTTTCCCCAAACTCTCTCCTTGTGCATGCCAGGCAATGCAGACACCTCTGCTACCTCCCATGAGGACAACTGAGTTACTGTAATAGTTCTCCTAACAATCAAAAGAAACGCAAATCAACCAAATTAAACTGATTTCATTGCAAATAAGCGTTTTTATATTCTGATTTCCTTTTAGTTCTTTTACAGCAAAAGACTGTAAGGATGCAACCTTTCATCTTAAACGGGCTGGAGTTCAAAAGATCAAGGACTGCTGAAAAATAAAACTGGCAAATGGATTTATAAAACAAATAGGTAATTTTTATTTTTTTTTCTTCCGCTTCTCAACAAGCTCCAGCAAAGCAAGGTCTATCTTCTCCACAAGAAATGGCCAGGTTTGGTACCAGAAATACCTCTGGTACGTCTCCCACTCTGTCAGGCAACACTTTTCCCGTGAAGCCCACTGTGCTCTGCATAATGCAACTAAAGGGTTCGTCTGCCTTCTTTACAGAGAGGGACGGAGATGGGTATCCTCTCTCAGGAGAATGTTTTGTATGTAAAAAATAATTTGAGGGCCAATCTGGAAGACATTTTGTATTTTTATATTACAGTTAATGCTATCTCTGTAACCAACATGATAAAAGGTCAGTTGTCCTGCTGTCCTGGAAACACATTCATGTGCAGATTTCTAGAAATTCTGTAGTGTTCTAATTTTGGAACAGAAACACAAGAAGTGGGTGCAAAGACAGAACCAGAAATACCTGGGCTCTAGAGCTCACTAGGAGACACTGAGGTCTATAAAAGAGGGAAGATACAGCTCTAATCACCAGTTTTGAAGGCAACATCAGGGAAATCAATAGCAGACATAAGATGACATCCTAGCACTGCATGTATTGTAACAATGAAAAATCACCTATTTAGTGTTGATGGAAACCTTTGCAACCTCTAAACAGTATAAATGCTGGTGTTTTTCTGCTAATTCAGTAATAGCAAATTTTTCCCATGTACGTGATGTGCACAGAATATCAAACCATCCCTAGGCATGCTGATGGCTGGAAATCCAAAGCTGATTTATCACCTGCCTGAAAAACTCCATGGGGTCTGCAGCACCTCCACTGTCCTGCCACTCCATTTGGTTTCTCCTTATTTCCCAGTAGCTGATGGACTTGGAGGAAAGCAACTACACTGCATATTGTTAGAGAAGATAAACCCAGTGGGCTGGGCACAGAACACCACTATGCTGTTACGAGTTATGGAGCACCTCAAAGGCAGCAGAGTGCAGGTCTTGGGTGTTTCATGCTCAGCATGTGCTTTCCCAGCTGGTGAACATAACTCATAACTGGCTTAACTTCTTAAAAGGGGCAAACAATAGCATAAGGCTTATTCTTGTCTTCTGAAAGTTGGATTGTTGCATATTAAGTTGTACACGTACCATTTTAGTCCACCTGTGCACCACTTAGGGTTTTTTTATTGGATGTTTAACATAACACGTACCTCATACTACTCATGATTTCATTCACGCCATTGCCTTCATATTCAATCATCATTGGTGCCTATTAACGTAACCTTTAACATGATCACACTAGTAATTAGGTAATTGCTGTTATCCTTGAATGCTACTGAAAGGTTTCCCCATGCCGCACTTATTTTTGCTGCAGGAAGATGGCAGTGACCTGCAGAATAACTGGCTGAACAGAAGGTGACTAAACCAGCCTCTTGGTATCCTGGTTAAATGGGAGGTTCCTTCCCTGATGGCTTCAAGTCCCAGAAAGAAATCTGCAGGAAATATCCCCAGAATTTTATCCAGGTTATTAGCATTATGATGCAATGGTATGTGCATGAACGCGTTCTCACACTGACCGCACAATTTATATCGTTGCCATCTGATGAAAACCATGTGTGTTACATCCTAGAAAGAACACACTGCCCACGTTGTACAAAAGGCACCTGCTGAGTCATTTAAATATATTTATGTAGCTTTGTCAAGTTTACAGACTTAATTGAACATTTACACAAAAGAGAAGAATTCAGTGCGTTGTACAATAGATATTGTTTAGTCTAGCACACTGATTTATGCTCAAGTGGGATAAAAATCTACGTTTCGCCTTCTCTATTAGAACTTCCTGAGTACTGCCAAGAACTACTTCTTGGAATAAAAATGAACATTTGTTCTCATGTTTGTAATTCTTTTTACTCCTTTCACTAATAAATCATCTGAGTACTTTTTTAATTTTTTGTTCTATTTTTAGGAACATTGACAGAGAATTCAAATCATGTAAATATTTCTCCAACTCTGCTCCTCATTTCCCTCATTATATTTGCTTTGGGAATGATTTGTCTTGCTGTCTTTATGACTCTTTCTCCATTTCTTCATAAAAGCTACAATTAAGCAGGCATAGAATAATAAAAAAAGAAAAAAAACCAAGCCAAAAAACCCCCATATGACTAGGATAACTAACTAAACATCATAAAACAGGCAAATGCGAAGGGTTCCTGACCAGCCCAGTGATTTAAGTGTATTTGCATGAAGCATATGCCAAACATCACAGCAGAGGGAAAAACTAAGAAAATTCAGTCGTGGGAAATCCAAGAGCAGAAAAGGGATAAAGCTTTTGAATAAAGTATTTAATACATCCAGTTCATCCAGTTCTACTCCTTCCTCCTTATCCAGAACCAAGACCCATTCAGGGAGTCTGGACATGAAACGTCCTTTACAGTTATTTTGAACTAGTCCGCAGAGGTCCAGGGAGTATAACACACTTTACATACTACGCGTTTACTTTTGTCAGGGTTTCTTCTACGCACAAAGCGTTTCACGATGGTGCATCAGCATGTATGTGGTGTACCAGTCAGTGCTATTGGCAGGCAGAAGTTCAGTCAAAGCAGGCTGAAAACGCCATGCCTCTCCCCTGTCAGATCAGTAGTCCCAGGAATACAAATGCTCAGTGTGTAGAATCTACAGAGGATATTTACATGTCAGGTTGTAAGTGTCCTGAAAATAATTTTTCCTCTCTCCAAAGCATAAAATATCCACTCCAAAACATAATGCAGAGTATGTAGTTTAAATAAACAGATTTATAAATATAAGTATATATATTTCTTTTGTAATGAAAATGAAGGGAAAAAAAGAATCAAAAAGACTAGTTTAGAATTATCCTAAAAACCTACCGCCAAGCCAGTACTACATGCAAACTCTTACATTTACACCGAGAAACAGATGACTGACTTTCTCAACATCAGCACACGTACTGTGGAATGTGGACTTTTATGAGGATGCAGCTGTAAAAAGGGTAGGTCACTAAGTCTATACCGGAGATCTGCCTCATAGCCTTGAGGCAAAGGAAGGCACGTGAGGTTTAAAAAGATTCAGATTCATCCCTTATATTCTCCCGCACCTCTGGCTGTTGCTTGCCTAGGACGCAGAAGTAACAACAAGCTTGTGTGTGCTGCTACAAAACCGAGCGATCTTAAAGATTAATTCATGCATTTTCTAAATCCAGTCCCCAAGAAAATATCAGAATAACCTAGCAACAACGTTTGGATGATCCATTGCTTTAGAGAAGGATTCAAGGTGCAAAATGTGTATTCAAGTCACCATTTCTGAAAAGCACGTCTGAGGCCTTCGAAGCTTTGGGCCCAATTCAGGGTGTCCCAGGTGTGAGCAAGGCCAGATCGAAGTCAGCCACTCCTCTGGCATATCAGCACCTCTGAGCTACAGACCCTTAATTCTGGCAACTAGTGTGTAGATATGCATCTTCCTCATTGCAACTGAGCATTTTTTTGAGAGATAAAGGCAGATTTCATCTTAGACTTTTGTATAACCTCATGACTTGGGTTTTGACCTGAGTCAGTCAAGGTTTGTCCAAAAGCAAAATAAAGATTTCTGAATCACAGCCAAGCATCCTCCCCATGGGAGAGCAAAAAAAAGGGGGTTCTCATCACTTGCTGGGGTAAATTACAAGAATTACGTGACTAGACGGGGGAATTTCTTTCTGAACAAGACCTGCTTTCTCCACTCCTCCTGAAGGAACAAAGACATGCAAGAGCATATTTCTTTGTGCTGCTGCCAAATAGTGGAAATTTATCATCATAATTAAAGAAACAAATTGCCAAAAACAAATATTATTTGCAGATGGATTCCTCTGTCTTCTGTGAAAATTCTCTGTTTACATTTCAAATGAGTGGAAAAATAAGATTATACATTTGAAAAAGCCCCAGGCCAACTATTAGGAGAGATAGTGGAGCTCTGAACTTTCTCCTGCAAAACACACCTGAAAGACTTTCTAATTTCTCAGCCTGTTGACATTATTTAAATTCCTGTCTTACTGAAAAATAGCCAAAGCTGAAGCTCTAGCCTCCAGAAAATAAACTCTTGTTTAATAATGTGATGGGTAAATGTATCCAGGAAATGTCACAAAATAAATCTGAGATAAATTAAACAAAACTGACTTCCTTTCTTATGTCAGATGCCTCTAATTTTGGCAGTTTGGGGTAACAAAGGAAAGAAAGCAAGCACTTAGAAATGAAAACGTCTGTTTAGCAACAGAGCTATAAAGAAAAAGTAGCACATTTCCAAATCTGTAACAGCATCTAACAACATACGACCCAGGTCCGCTAGCTGTACTGTACACAAACTTCTCCCTGGCTTCAGTCAGAAGCACATTATTTCTCTTTATTTGCAGTGTTGACTATTGCTTAGGATTGCGTGTGCAGGAGGGCTATGCATCAGAGAATGCGAGGGGTTGTGTTCATCCGTCCTGTACAGCGCCAGATATGCTTGCCACTCCTTGACTTTCAGATAACTGTTCCCTACAAACCATCTGCTGAAAGAACAGAATATCAGGATACAAGACTAACTGGCACCAACACCAGCTGCATGTGGAGTTACAGATCACAGAAGCCATTAAAATAATGGTAGACATGGCTCTTCATTAATGGTAGACACGGAGAATTGGCAGTCAAGACTTACACGGCGGTTGATAAATAGCCTTGTAAAATACGCCAGATTAATATAATATATGGGGAAAACACAAGCACTTAATATGAAGGAAGGGTAATTTGGGGTCAGAGCAAAACATGGAAAATTGTGAGATTGCAGCCTTTTTCCCTGTGATAACCAAACTTCTCCTGCTCCTTGCTTGCTTCCCGAAGTGCCTGCCTCACCCTTTCAATCTTCCCTCTGCAGAACTGCACTCTCTTTTGCAGCGTGCTCTCCATCGCAGGGTTGCACAGACTTTCAGCAGGGCTGCGTGCCACGAGAGGCAGGGTTTGCTGGCTGCTACCTGAGCCTGTCACCTTTTACAGATGAGCTCCCCAGCTGGCTGAGCAGATGCTGGCTGAAATAAGGAAACAATTATCTTTGCACCTGGCTGGGTCCTTTAGATCTTGCTAAGAGATAGATGACCAACCGTGAAAATATGCTGAATAGTGGCCAAGAATATTTAGGAGATTAAATATAAAATTTGCCTAAGTCTAGTGGGTTGAGCTGATTTCCACCCCCCCAGATTCCCTCTGGATGTCACAAGGATGCCCACTCATGTGCCATTCTAACCTTACTCGCCACTCTGGACTGGGGCTTAATTTCTTTGTAGAACCAGATGCCGCTCTGATTACAAAGGCACATGCTCTTGTGAGTAAGCCACACTTAGCAATGTATTTTGGGTGGGGGTAGAAAAAGATCTCTCTCAAATGAAAAGATAAATGGGAACTAAAAGAAAATACTTACCCATTGAAACAAACCAGGATAAAAAAAAAAATCTCTCAGCCAAGCTTTGACCCTCTAGAGATTTAAAGAATGTGCTGTTTGTGTTATTTAGTACATTGCAATTGCCCATTTTCTAAAGAATAATGCTATTTCAAGCCTTTTCCCCAATCACTACTTCCCTCTAATCTCTTTTTCTGAGCCTCCATTCTTAATGCCTCTCTGGGAGCACATAGGTGCTGCTGAATGCTAATGAGATAATACCTGCTGCAGCCCTGGCCCAACAGGACTAATTTCATCCATTCAGAAGCAGCCAGCTGACAAGGACTCCATCAGGCACCGTGTCATTGCAGTTGTCCAGCCACTGGTGACTCATTCAGTGGGCAGTCTAGAGGCAGCGTACCCACAGCACTTATTTTAAGGATTGGGATTTCTTCATCAGTACCTTAAACACAGGTATGTGATGAGGAAGATACAAACAGTAAAGTAACCACAAATGAGAGAACAGTCTTCCCAGCACATTAATCAGGGGGCTGGGGAGAAAGATCTCTAAAGTAGCATCAGCTTTCCCTTACAAACAAATCAATTACAGCAAGATGTTTTGCTCTCCTGTACCACCCCCCATCTGGTAGGGGACTTAAAAAAAAAAAAGTTTGCACAACAGCCTTCGAGAAAGGAAATATCACCTTCTTCACACGGATGAAGAAAACAAGGGGCAAAGAACAATGTCCGCAGGATCATACAGAATAGAACAAAGCCTAAAGAAAAACACCCAGAGTGTGCTTGTTCAGCACTGGAGGAGTTCTTGGAAGCATGAGATAGTTCCACATATTACGATCACAGAGCATCACATGGGGTAAAGGAGGGGATGGGAAAGTCTCGCTGCTTCCCACAGAAAACCCCACAGTAATAAGCCTGGGGAAAGAGTTTTCCCAGAAGACTTCTTCCCACATCGCTTATTTGAAAGGGTGGGACATCAAACCTCAAAATATGCGGCTTGACCTGACATACTTGTTTTTGCACAGTAAGTCTCAGACAGACAAGGCAGCTGCCTGATAAACATTAGTGCCATGCAACTCCAGAAGTTGATTTGGAGGGTTTTCTTAGCCAACTATCTCTGTACCAATCTTCCAGTGTCTTGTTATGGGAGGAGAACTAGGGCAAGGGAGCCTTCCAAAGGGAGAAAGAACCCCTAAGGTCTGATTAGTGGAAAGCATTGCATGCCCTGTGTGGTTTCTTCCTCTGTGGGAAGAGAGGAATGCAGCCTGCCTTATGCACCAAAAGTAGAGTCCTGAGGGCCAGGTAATCCTGAGTGCTTAGCCTACGTTTGACACTACCTGACACCCTCTTCCAGTAGAGGATGGATCACTGACTCTCTGTGCCTCAGTTTCCTCATTGTCACCTTAGTGATCTGCTTCACTGCTATGAAGCAATGCAAGAATGAAAATGGTAGAGCCCATTCAGGACAAAAAAGTATTACTCATTTTTCAGAACTTTCTGTACAGTTTTGCAGTTGCCTTAGGTAGGTCACAGAATGCCTGTTTCTCAAAGCAATTGAAATGAGAAAATTCCTCATTTCTTTCTTGAGTAATGATACCAATAAATGCTACGCCGCTATGTACTAAATCAGCATAACCCTTCACGGCTCATATGTCTTGAGAGTGTTTATTGAACTTGTTTTGAACTGAAGAGGACTGCAGCACCCTAGTGAAAAAGGAGGGATGAAGAAGAGGTAGAGACACTGAACAAATCCAACTTGTCTAACAAAAACCTGCTCTAATCTCATAATGATGGAAAATTTCTGGATATACTTGGACTTAGGCACCTTATTGGGAGCCTTTTTGGCTCCCAATAAGAGCCAAAAACTTTAGGAGAGAAGGGGGTGTTTATATGAATGCACGATTTTTAGAAGCCCAGCCAAGTGCATAAGAGAAGCAAGGCAACTTTAGCCTCCAGAGAAATAACCTTCAAATCACAATTTGACAAACAATATCAAAAACTATCAGAGAAGCAAGCGGTCTAGCTGACTGCAGTGTTTTCATTCCCTTCTCAGCAGTGTGACCTCATCACAGTCGCACTCGCACAGCATCCTATTACTGCTGCCTCAGCTGCAGAGCTGCAAGACAAAGGAAGGTTACAGACATCACTCCCCTCTGTGCCTTGCTAATCAATAGTTTTTATCTAATTTCTTTGCTTCAAGATACAGGAAAACAAGGTGCTGCATTTGAAATGGAAGGCTGGGAATAACTGAGCTTTGTGGGAATCAATACAAAATAGAATAGCTGACAATGTCATCCTGCCTGAAACACTATGAAGACAGATTTGAAGTTCCTCTAATTATCTAGATGTTTGTATTTTTAAACACTGACTTAGTGTCTGCAGAAAAAATTGGCTTTATTTAATAGCCATTGTGGTTTCAGAACTTTTTGTGCTACTGGTTAGTCTGCACAATTTCCTTATTTTTTCTAGTCTGGATGGAAGTTTCCCTTTTGGTGTCAGTTTAGGACTCAGCATGAAGCAGCTCTGCTAGCTTGCTGCATTTGGGTAGGTAATTTACACACGGCAGCACAGCGGGCTGAACCCTGGCTAGCAGGGATCAACAAGCCCAGCTGATGGCTAGGAGCTATTGCACCAGACATACTTCCCCCCATTCATCTAAATGCTAGGTAACTTTTCATAACCTCACGTTAGCTAATTTCCTCAAATTAGCTCACCAGAAACATGAAAGCCCAGCGCTATTTAGAGTATAACCAGCAGGGTTAAGAAATCCCCTCATAGTCAAAGAAGCCCACAGATACTTAACTCAGAAGAGGGCAGGAGAGCAAAGTTAAGAGATGTAAAACCATCCTCAGCTACACTCTGTTATGAAATGAAAGCATCAACATTGAGCATATCTCATCCCTTCCCAAACACTGAAAGGCTGCTCCAAACTAAAGCACACAGGAGAGAGTAGAAAGGAAGGCTGCTCAGCCCACTCCACTTGCCTTACTGCCTTCCGCCCAGGCACCAGCCTTCCCTCAGCAGGACTGCCATCACTTTTGCAGTCCTTCACCCAAGCATCAACACCAGTAGAAGCCCACTCCTTTCCCCCATCTCAGCTCTTAGAGTGTTCCTGATGGGAAGTCGTTAATTCCTTACAGCTGGTGGGTCTCGGCACTCATGACAGGCAGCTGTGTTACTGCACCCTCCCTGCCCCCCACGGCGGAATTAACACTTTCCCAACAGCCCCGCAGCCAAATCAATGTGTACTTCTACATATCCCCTCACTTTCTTCCCATGTATTGCATCCCAAACACAAAAGAGGCAGCAGAAGGGCCATCAGAGTAGAACACAGCGTCCAGTTCTGCTCAGCAAACCCCTGCTCAAGTGGCTTCTATCTCAGGGACTTCAAGGTCAAAAAGACAAGAACTTCCCAAGTGTCTACAGTTCTGCTGAACGTGTGCATCAGGCTCTGGCAGGCTGAGAAGGAAGGCACCTATCACACCCCCAAGCTACTCTGGGATCCTAAACTGAGCCACTCCTGTATTTACTTCCCCTAAAATCCATGAAGTTTTTCTCAGCGCGTGCCGGCCATACTGCAGGGGCAACCGGCGCTTTCTGTCAAAAAGAAGGGCAGAGGTGTCCCCTTTATCCAGTTGCTCAGTGGTTAGCTCAGTCAGGATGTGGATCCAGTTTCCCTCTGTGCTTGGCGTGATTCACACCCAAACCCACCTCCCCGGACATCTCCCCCACTTTGAGGTGGGGATTCTCACCACCGCACTGCTGCAGAAGAGGAACCATTCCCAGATCCCCCTCGCACTGAAAAGGATAGCACAAGTCCTGCTTTATTGTCAACGGGGAAAGAGGGGGCTGGAGTACGTAGCTTTAAAAGAGTGCTCCAGACAGCGAACCCCACCTGGGAAGAGAAATGAGCCAGCAGTGCTGAGCAAGGAGGCTGGAGAGGGGTATGGCTGGAGGCACACCCTGCTTTAGGCAGCTCTCCCAGCGTGCTGCCTTTTCTGGCTGCCATCTGCAGCTCCTCGCCCAGGGCTGTGGATCCCACTAAGGGGGCAGGCGGCTAGAGCTCAGCATTTTGGCATCCACATCATACTTTGGGTCTTGGTCTGAGGTGGGCTCAGTGTTCCCTGGCAGAGTTTCCTCTCATCGCACGCTGCTATTAGAATAGCACCGTCTTAGGCTTCGGCCAAAGAAATTGTGAAATCAAGAGAATGAGAAATTCCTTCTGTCACAAAAAGCAGCTCTTGCATATGAAATGGAACTGCTTCACAGCTGAAGCTCCTCAGCTAGAGTAAAACATTATTTTTCAGTAAACCATAAGATTTAATTTTTGTATAATTATGTGTAATTAATATGGCTAGCATATAGTATCTATAACCTCCCAAAAATGCAGTGCAAGCACCAACTACTCCATGATGCTACTTCTCTGCAGCTTGTGATCTTGTTTGGGAATGCTGTGAGTTGGGTCCAGAAGGGGTTGTTTTAATTTAAGAATTTAGCTATAACAAACTCTAAAACTCATTCAGAATTATGGTCTAGCTTCTGTTTAATGGATAAACCATTTTTTCTGGAATGAACTTTCATAAATCTGTCACTAGCCAGGTTTTTAAATAAAAATATAATTTTAATGCCACAGGAAATTGCTCACTTGTTAAACAGTAATCATTGCTCTCATTCTTACTTTCTTTGTGGACCACAGAGCTGCTCGCAAGGTTGGAAGCTGGACACTATAAGGTGCAGGAGTGAAGAGAGACAGACAGACAGATAACCACTAACAAGTCCAAATCTGAGCTGCAGTAAAGGCAAGAACTGCTTTATAATAAATGTTCGTGCAGTTGCTTGGCTGATGTTTTGCTGCTAACCTGGCAGGAAGATTAGCTGCTTACCCAGGGAAAACTACCAACGTAAGCAATTCTTATGTTCTAGACAAATAATAAATTCAATTTAAATTTGGTAAAGTTTCAGATTCAAAAAAGGGAGACATTTTTCAAAACGTCAAAACATTTCACGTTGACATTTTTGATGTAAAATGTTTGTTTCAGAAATGCCCAAAAGTTTCATTATGACATTTTCCAAATCGAACTTTTTTTTTCAAATTGGCATATTTCATGTAAAAGTTCAGGTAATGTTTAAAAAACAAACCTTCTTTAAGGCAAGCTAAATAGGTAAAAACCGAAGTGAAATATTTCTGTTCAGGTCAAATAAAATATTTCCCATTGATCAAATAAAACTCTAGTGTGTCCCTGAAAAGACCACTTTTGTTTGAACTCACAACAGTTTTTCTCTAGTTAGAAGTTTTGTCTAAATTTATAAACATCATATTGATGGTTAATAGATATATTTTGGTTTTCATAAATTTTATGGTCAGGTTCACAAATGTGTTCTTGCATCTTAATAAATCATAGTGAATCTGAATTATTTTAGACAACCAGGTGCAGCTCTTAGCCCATCAGAAGCATGAGATAAAACATGTAACTTAAGCTTCTGCAGCTAATGTTTAGGCTAACAGGGTTTATTTTGTATGTGCCAGGGGCTAAAATTTTTGTTAAAGATCATTCACCACCAGAGGGTTCAATTCACACATATATCTGTGACTTGGTTTTGGCTGGAAAACAGCCAGGATTTTATATTTATGAAGCTATATTAAAACTTAGGAAAGGAGCCTAAATATTTTTCCTGAAATAACATCAGCCAAACAAAATTACAAGCTAGAGGTCTGGAGGTGGATTAGATCAATTAGTCGATGAGCTGGGACAATGCATTGTTTCACCCCTTAATGTTGAGATCCTGCAGCTACAGCAAGTTAGAGATCAGTTAAATGTTTCACGTGCGTTGTGTCTGATTTATTTTATACTAGGGTGTGTTACGAACTGGCTAAAGCAATCAGTCTGAGAGCTGTTAGTAGGTATCATGGAGATATTGCCCTCTATGGAGAGTAGATCAAGTTGCAGATGTTTGAAGAGGGTCAGTCCTAACATCTAGTCTTTAAACAGGGGATGGAAGGGTGAAGGGAGCCAGGAAATAAGAAGTCAGTCATCTTGAATTGCCAGACAAGTATTACAGTAAACTATCAAATATATTTTTATAAGCATCTAGGTGGAAAAAGAAGATGAGGATGAAATTTAACCTGAACCAGCGATTTGTCAGCACTGAAGGAGGAGGTCTGACTTTTTTCTCCCTTCTCTGCATTCCTACTGCTTACTTTACACCTGGTCCATCTCATTGACGGACCAGTTCTGCTCCAGATAAGAAAAAAAGAGGTGTAGATTCCATATTTATTGATATTAATAACTTCACTGTTCCACATGGTATCTCAAAAGAAAATGGGGAAAACATAGTCTCAGTCTACGTAATTAATTAGAAACTGCTCATAAAACAGTAGGTAGTAATGATCAGCAGTTCACTGGAATGATATAAGTGGGGTGCAGTTCCTCATCTGATACTAGTCAATATTTTCACTACTGATTTTGGTGATGAGAACACACTGAAAAAAAGATGCAAGCACACTGGACAAAAACATGAGAATGTAAAAGGATTTTGACCAACTGGTGTAATGGAAAGAACAAACTAATTCAATAAGGAGAGGTGCAAGGTTCTACAGGTAGGCTAGAGCAGCTAGTGACACAGACAGATGATGGAATAAGGGACCAAACAAGTATCTAGGTATTCCCATAGACCACAGGCTGAGCAAGACTCAATAACATCATCTGAATTTTTGAAAAGTGGCATCATTTCTGGGACATGAGATGCAGTCCTTCAGGTCTACTGATCATTGGAAAGGTCTCCCCTTGAGCCCTGAATTCAGTATGGCACTTCCAGAAGCCTATGGACACTGGGAGAGAATCCAGAGGAGTGCCATAAGAGGACCAGAAATTCATGTGCATGAGGAAATCTTGATGGAATGTACCTCGCTTAGGGTAGAGAGGGAGACATGGGAGGAAGATGCAAAAGCAGTCTCCACAAAGGTAGATCACTAGAAGATAAACTGTTCTTGTCCATGTTTAGCAGGACAAGAAGTAAATTGCAGCAAATGTGCCACAGGAATGCAAACTATTATTAATTAATTATCATTACTAATTTATTAGTACTATACAGTGTCTCTGCCAACATTCTGCTAAACATTGCCAGGCTGTGGGTACTTATGGTTAGTTACCACTCATAAAGTTCTCCCTGGAGACCAATTCTGGACATCAGCCAGTTGGTGTAGTCTTTCTTTAATTTAAGAGTTGTCCCACTTGCCCAGACCTATGAAGGAAGGCATTCTACATCTTTAATGTTGGACTAGTATTTTTATGTCCCTTTGGCTGTTTATTTACTCAGGGTGAAGGAAAGACAAGACAGCTGAAAAATTCTTCAGCATTTTGATTAAATTTTTGGGGTGCATCTTGGCCAGGAGCAGCAGTGCAATGTGGCTCAGGATTTGGGCTCTGCTGCAGCAGTAGATCACTGGGAGCGCTTTCGAACTGCAACTGGATTGATTACGGCTAACAGATATTCATTACAATTAACAGGGAATCTCAGTAGATTTAAGTTTTATTTTTCCAAAGAACGCTAGTTAAATAAAAATTGGTTATAAATAATTGGCTCAGTGCCACCTCTAGAAGATGTTTGAAGCAGAGAAAGAAAGAAGTAACAAATCTTGGAGTCTGAGCAGAAATGGAGCTTGGGGACACAGAGTGTCAGAAGCCTACTTAAGTCTCAGTCCGATTTCAGTAGTAGTTTCGAGCCTCAGGAAAAAGAAAATACATAAAGCAAAATCCAGGAGTGCCATTAATGCCATAACAAAGTGCATAATTAACTTGTGGCATACTCTGACTCTGAAGGGGTTAAGAGCCTACGCAGTGTAACAGAGAACCAGATGTATGGATAACACAAACATTAGTCAGGATCAACACCCATGAGGTACACCGATTCCTGACACCGATTACTTGCACCTCTCCCCCAAGCACCAGCCTATCCAGAAACAAGTCACTCAGGGTAGGAAAAAATTTCATGTCCAATCTATTTTCTGTAAAAAGGAGGAATCCAGCAGGAATGACATATTAATTTTTAATGTCTGTTTCCTTTTAAATAAAACTTAAGAATTCAAAAAGGATTACTACAAATTTCTACATGAGACAGTCCCCTTTTCTGTTGGAGGTCAGCTTTTGTTTCAAAGTTTTAAAATATTGGTTTAAAATGCAGTTTTTACAAAGCTCAAAATAGAACATCAAAATTACACTCTCTGAAGAACTCAAAGCGTAAAAAATTTCATGTCAGTGAAAATTTGAAAAGATGTATTCAAAATACCACAGAATTTCATTTCATTCATTTCCCATTTAAGTATTGCCAGGAAACCAATAACATCAGATTTCTACCATCTCTAAAAATATTGGAGAAGTCTCTGTAGTTGTGACTCATTAAGGCGATACCCACATAGCTGTGGGCAGGACTCGTCTCACCTAGTCTGAGACATCTACAGTGTTGAAATCCCTGTCTGCGCTAGTCATCACAACTTCCTGTAATGTCAGTGGTAAGAAGCTTGTGTGATACAACATTATGTTATGGTAAGTATCTAAAATAGGTCGGATGCATCCTATTTCTCTCCACTGACAATAAAGGGAATCTAGACTAGATGGAGAGGTTCTGCCTTGTTGATGTCTTACGCTAAGCATTCACATTTCTACATAAATGAAGCAGTTTTATCATTAGGACTCAGATTCGAAAGGTATCACACAGCATCTGCTAGGACAAGCAGACAAGCACAAGGAAGACAATGTCTACAAGAGGTGTAATTAATTATGGAATGGATTCTCTTCACCACCTACCAAATGTGACCTGGAGAATCTTCTTCAGGGCACTTGCAAGGCCATCTGCTTTCTCTTCTGTTGTGTCTGCTTTTTATTTGTTGCTCAAGGCAGGGACATGTAGGTGTCTCTGATGGTTTTGCTTTCTGTAGCCCCAAGGACTTCAGCACAGAAGTAAGATTTCGCTGAGACATTGAAAAGGCAGAAAATGTGTGAAAAATCGTAATGATGTTCTCAAGGTTGTTGGATTAACTTCCTGTTGCTATCACTGACAATGATTTATCCTGGTTGTTTAAATTCTGCTGGTAAACATCATGCAGTGAGGTCAGCTATGCTCTCATTGTGCCGAGACAGAATTTTCCAAAGCCAAGAATGAATCTCTTACTTTCTCTCAGTGCTCTGCTGACCATGTTTTTAGTAACATGAGCAAGGCAAATAACCCTTGCTACTTAGACAATTACATGTAGGTCACATATTATTCCAGCACAGTTCCCTGTTTTAACTGTTTAAGCTCCTTAAACATCACAATTGGAAGAAATCAGCTAGTGCATATGAAGCAGTATCTCCACTCAAGAGATGGGGATGAGTGACATGGAGTTGCTTCTACTCTTCCACCTCAACCTCATTTACCTGACAGGGTGTAAGCGTTACGACTTTCCAAGCAAGTAAGGACTCTGTCCTTTGAATTTAGCAGCTGGTACCATGACATATGTGAAGCCAGTACTTTGGATGTATGAACAAAACATTTCAGAATTAAATGAAAGGTAAGCTCTTTCTTTTCATCTGATGGACAGCACTACATAAAGCAAAAGGAAGGACAACCCGTAGTGAATTGTGCTACAAAAATATACCATAAGGATGTAATGAAGAAAAGAATACGGTCAGTGACGGAGCGTTGAAAGCTGTGAGTTAGCAGTGGAGCAGGCCAGTGTTTCCACACAGCACAATACAGCACAAATGTGGTTACCCTGCTGGGACGTGAGCTGGCTCAGATGGAGCCGGGTTGGCCACAGCTCCTCCTGTAATACAGTCAATCTGCCCCTGTAATGAAGATTCATTTATCTGACGCCCAAACTCTATCATCAACAAGAACAGTAACAACAACAAAAAATCCCTCAAAAGACTTTTGATGGTTTTATCATCCACAGTATCAGAGAAGTGATAGAAAAACCCACTATTAAAGTATTGATGTGATACAGGGGCAGATGATTAAAACTTCATCAAAATAATTCAAAATAGGCGCTTTTTTTAAGTTTATGAACTGATTTTTTTTTTTTTAAACTCAGTGGCAAATGACAGTTGCCCTCTGCAGGAAGCCAGAGCTCGTCCTCCAACGACTAGTACTCAGATAATGCCAGCACTCAGCAGTGCCACGGAATCTGAGGGGTGAGTCAGAACTTGTGTCCTCTAAAGTTAAAATGACAAAAGTGCTCCAGAAAAACTAAGTCCTGAAGTACTCATCCTCAATTCAGGCCAAATGGATTTTCCAGCTTTCAGAGACTGGTTCTTTGGGATGCATTAGTCTGTTTCCGGTTCATTATGGGAGTTATCAGTGCCATGAGAAAATAAACTCCTACCCACACAGCAATTCTGGGACACTCCTTCCTAGTCCTGAGCAAGGCAATAAGATTGAGTCCCTCTGTGACTATGACTCTTCTTTGTGGCACTGAATACCAGCGCAGTGCCTGTAAGCCCAAGGATCAGGTCAGGACTTCCTTGTCCTGGCTCACCTCCAGTTGTGCCCTTTCCTTTAGGATATTGCAGCTGGTGCAGAACCTACCTCCCTGGAGGACCAGCTGCTTGCCCTTTCTCCCGCCTGGCTCTTCAGTTCATGGATCAGGCCAGGAGCTGACTCGATGGACACCTAAGAGGACACGGGATAGAAGCAGAGGGGTGGAAGTCCTTGGCACAAAAAAGGGGGAAGTCTGTGGTAAACCAGTCCACTTGTGGTGCTGGAAACCGGACCTCCAAGTCTTGGTACGTCCAAGGTCAAAAGAAAGGGAGAAGCTGTCTCCTAAACTTTCAGAGCCAGAATCTAGGCCAGATCATTCTCTCTTTGGTGAATTATAAATGACGTTTGGCCATTTAGAGCCTAATACATACAATCCTTCAGCCAAATCTGCCAGCAGTCACATCACATGAATTTGCATTGAAGCTTAGTTGCCTGGGATTTTTTAATGGAGAGCATATTCAGCTCACTATATATTCTCATTGTGTAACCATCTATCCATCATCTAGAATATGCACAGCTATAAAAGCACAAACCAGATTGTCATTGTTATTTTTTGAGAAAACATTCCTTTGTTCAAGTGCAAAGCTTTGTCTCCTTCAGTTGTACTGGGTTTAGTTATTCTAAAATCTGACTTTATAAAAACCTCCTGCAAAAGCAGATAAAATGTAGGATCACTCTGTGTAGGAGTGATTAGTATTCTGTAGTGTCGCAGTACATGTTCATACTGATTTTTTGTGTGGTTTTCCCCCATCAGAATAGGACACTTGTGGGCCCTACATATCTTAAAATAGATTGAAGATAACATTTTAAAAAATCTACACTTGGGGCCCTTAATTATCCAACTTCTTTGCAACTTTTGAAGGGGGATTATTCATTTTAGGAAATGAAAGGGTGGGTGACTACACTTCTGGGGCCAAAATCAAACATAACAATGTTTGAAAGGAAGGCTGAAAATATGTGGTTCATACTTATTTTCCTTATTACAGGTGCAGAAGTCCTTGGGAATGTAAACATTGTACGGTTTAATTGTTTCTGTAGTACACTTGTGGAAAACAGATATTTCCTGATTCTATAAAATTAACGTACTGACAAGGCCACAGCCTTGCTGCCAATTCAGATCTCCTCAGCAGATCCCACCGCAGTGGAGACCTGGGCGTTAACTGCCTGGCAGTTCATAGAAATCAACAAAAGAGACATGAGGCTGTGGCGAAGCCTGGGCCTCACATACATCACAGGAGCATTCCAGTGAGACATGGCGTCGAGGCCCGAGCAAGTATTTAGAACGGAAACAACTCAAAGCAATTGCACAAGCTGATCAACGGGATGTTCGAGATGGTCTGGGCCAAATGTCAGGGAAATAAACTTGAGAAGAAAAAACTCCACAAAACCAAAAAACATTGTAATGACGTCACTAGCTTTCGAATTGGACCCTTCTAAAGCAAAAAAAAAAACATTTTTTTTCTTCCCTCCCTGTGTATTTTATTGTATGATTGAAAGGATTTATCTTTTCATTCTTGTTGCCCTTGAACAGTGATTTCCTTTCTTGTTTTCGTTATGGATATTATACACATAACCAACGGCCTTTAACCCCAGTATCATTCCATTGACTTCAGCACTACTGCTAAAATGCTGAGTGATAGGCACGTGCTTAATTACCAGGCAGAGAAGAGACCTTAAATAGTTCCCCGATATGGGGAAGCTGTTTTAGGTTAACTACAAATGTGATTTGCCTTGTGGGAACCTTTGTCTCCCTTCCATGATTGAGGGCAAACCATAATGGAGTAATGGACAGATAATGCACTTAACTCCATTTTTTTAAACAATATTTTATTGATTTAACTGAAAATCTCAAGTCTGTGGATTTGCTCTCTATAATGCCGGCCAATAACTGTGTTAAAAGAAAGAGAAGCGGAGGCGGGGGAGGAAAACACCAACACTTCCCTCTGAAATTTTAACCCTTTCAAGTTTTTTCCCTAGATAAAGCTCCTTTGTCTCAGAAGACGGTCTGAAACAAAGCCAGAAGCGTTTCTTTGGCAGACCAATTGGAAACACAGATAGAGAAGAAAGGCAAAACAGGGACAGCCCAATTTGTGTCACAGCTCACTACGTTAGCACATGTCTAAGCCCTGAATTTTTCTCTGTTCATGCCAGCACTCCTTTGATGATTACTTTATCTGAAAAAGATAAGACATTATGAATTTGATTATGGCATCACTCCATGTGGTTTGACAGGGCCTCAAGCACATCGGTAAATTGCTGTCTGAGCAGTTCCATTATTATTACATAGCATGGCTCACAGCTAAGGACAAAGCTGGAATAAATATAGAATTTTTTAAAATGATAACAGTCAATCTTAGCCTTTAAAGAAATTACTCTCTTAAAGTTGCAGTGTCTTCTCATTATTTGCAATGTCATTCAGTTAAATATTAATAATTGCTGGCCTGTGTACTACCTGCAAGCTCAGAGCAATCCCAGAGCCCAGCTCTGCAATGCTGAAACGTCATTTTTTACCGTCTTTGTAGAATTTAATCAGTACTTAAACTGTACAGGACTGACAAGGAGAACTGTTGATGGCAGTTGCTTTGAGACTGATCATATAATTTTCAAGTTGAATTTTATGACTGTGCAGTATTTTAAGCAGAACAGTAGAGTAACTGTAATTTTAACAAGAGGAGTATTTTATGTTTTTTTTTTGCTATGCACTAGTCTGGAATTCTACACACTTAATAGTCTCTTAGTTTAAAGACCTCAGTCTCGGTACAAAAAAACCTAATATACACTACAATTTAGAGTAGGTCATCTGAAGAGCAAGCATATACATCACTCCATTGTCACTGTAAGTTCAGAAAACCAGTTATGTATTATTATTATGGCTTAAAAATACAGGATTATAGTCAGAGGGAAGTCTAAGGAATTCTGAAACAGGACCATAAAATTTCCTTCTGACTCCTTAGAGACACTGGCAGCGCAGGTGGGGGAGAAGGTTTGTGGAAGACCTTACATGTTAAATGGAAGAGGGAAAGCTCTTTGTGCACAGAGTTGGTTAATTCTGTCTTGTAAGTATGCAGTAGTCTACCTGACAAAGAATGGTTTCTATCCTTCAGCTGGGATGTGGCCACCATAAGAGCTGGGTTTTTATCAGCTACATCTGGGAGAAAAGCAACTTCCAGTGGACAAAGGATGTAGCCGGGGCAGAAAGGGCTGAAAGGGCAGAAGAAAACTTAAGTAACAGTAAAATTACTATTTAAAAAAAAATAATATCTCTAGTAATGCATTTACTGCCTGATCGTGCTTCTGCTAACCATGATCAGTGCAAGTGGTGGCAGAAATCCAAGACCGGACCTGACCAAAACTAGGGGACACATTTGGGAGAGCAGAAACTGCAGCTTGATCAGTGGAAAGAAGAAACTTGAATTCATAAAGATCAGAAGCCCATGGAGTGATGCAGGGAAGAATGACTGCCCTCTCCTCTGCCATAAGATACTTATAAACAAAGGTGTATAATCCAAAAGCTAAATCCTTCTTTAACTGGCAAATAATGTCCTTATTTTGTGCGATTAAAGGCAAAGCAGAAACCCCCTGAAGGTGCTTGAAAGGTGCTCCAACACGGTCATATCATGTTATATCTCAAATAGACTGATACCGAGAGCCCAGTCGTCTGGGAAGCAGTTTAGAAGTAAGGCAAAATAAGAGAGTAAGAGAACTTCCCTACCAAACCAGGTGAGCATTACAGGGCAGCCGCAAACAGGTACGTGTTTATCTCTGATTGTGAACACGTGTGTGAGTGCACGTATGTCTTTCACTTCTCAGGACCTAGACCTACTTAATTTTCCTGAGAAAGTCTCCCCACAATCGATCCAGCTGTAAAGCAAGTTACAAGTGATAACAGGTCTGGGTCTGTTTCTATTCCCAAGGCTCACAGTTCGGTCAGCAAGCCAGGCGGATTGTAGCAGCCTCCATGTAGGGTCCAGCTCTGCCAAGCCTTCCTCCCAGAAATAGTTCATAACCGTGCAGGTTTCCTGGGACCGCTTTTGTACATCAGGTTTGCATATCTTGAGCTTGGGCTGTCTACAGAGCCGTGTTACGCTTGCTTCCTCCTCAGCTGACATGGCGTGCACTAAGCCAAAGCAAAGAGGGCCCCCTGCTTTGATGTGCCAAGAAAAGTGTATAGAGAGTATTTTAATAATTAAGAATTATGGATTTGAAAGCAAAGCTGCTAGCATTGCCAAGCCCGACCAAAGTCTTTGAAAAGAACTCTGTCAAAATGCATTTCTAAGAAGAAATTATGTTATAAATTATTTTTATGGAATGTTCCAATGTTAAATGAATATTTAGTTTGCAGTTCATGAAAACCTCCCTCTTTTGAAAAAATGTTTTCATTTTTTAGATTTCTCTTTGTCAGCATTTCTAACAGTAAAAATGACAAACTTTCATGGGTAGGTGCCAATGGAGACAGCTGTATTTTATTATTGAATACTTCTGGTGCTTAGTTTGGCACCAGTCCTGTTTATATTGCTAGTAAGATTTCATGCAAGCCTTTGCAAGGTCTTGTGTTTAAACTTAAATGTCTGATATGGTTTGTAATTGATTCCACCCAGTTCCCTCCCTCCTCCTTCTCAGTCCAGTTTGTAAAAGAGAATTTATCACTGTGTGGGGAACACAAACCTTCCAGTGCTGCAAATTCAAAGACACAAATTCCATAGCAAGATCCTAGAAACCTCTGGTTCTATTATGATTCTCTTCAACTGCTAGGAGAATGTATTAATCCCTGCTGTTCCTGCCCTTGGATTCTTTTTGTGTGTGTGTGTTTTGATTAATTAACTTTTCTCAGGGTTAAATCAAACCAACCCATGTGCTTCCCATCTTAGAGCAAAAAACTAGCTATTGGCTGTACCTCCCAGTTCTTTACTTTTCTGTTTGATTGTGCCATAACCTCTATGCTCGCTATGGATACACCAGGCAGTTTACTGAATGCTTGCATGGAGTCAGTGAATATCAAAAAGCAACTTCACAATAATATCCCTTAAACAGGAAGATGGATTTGCTTTGGTGCCTTTCAGTGGAACACTGAATGGGTGAACTTCACTTCTGTCGGGGCTCATGTTACATGAACATGAAGTCACTAAGATCAGAGGATTTGTTTTATGTGAGTGAACTTCAGAAGCCAACAGAGAAAAAGAGTTTTTAAAAACCCATCCACTAGAGCTTCATAATGATAAACAAGGCAGATTCATGTACCTTGGTCAGGTCTATACAGAGCCAAATATAAACCAAGAATAAAATACGCACCGGTCAATTTAGGATGTAATGAGCTACTCCCAATGGGAGCCAGTGAACTGCAGTTGGCCTGGAGAATCACTTGTCATTGCCAAGACCTCTGCGATAGCCACTCTGATCACGCCTCTCTTATCACTGCCACGTCTTGTACCAGATACTGCTGGGCCTGAGATGCTCTTTTTGGCGTTTGCCAGTGCAGTCAGTATTACAACATCCATGTCTTTGGCTGGGGTCTCCAGGGTTACTGCGGTACAAGAACTGAATGTGCGCCGTACTTTGCAGCATTCTCATCTTGTCCTTATCAGATTATGCACAGAGTTTCACAATATTTAAAATTAGATTTTGCTTTTGCCTTGTTTTTTATCAAAACAGCTTCCACGCCTTCAAAACTTGTTTTCTATGCGCAGCTGATAAATATTATGCAGAAAGATAAAATGGGTTATTCACAATTAACTCAGGTTCCCATGTTACTCTGTATTCTGTGGTGGGCCTCTATTAAAACTGTAAACATACTCCCTTACCTCATTACTTTAAATTTTGTTACAGTGAACTGCATGTGCAGCTTATCTTACCATAACAAATTTCTCTATAGCCATAGCTGGAATGACAATGTGTTTCTGTACAGGAAGAAAAACTATACGGGGCTTTAAAAGTCAATGTTTCTCTCCCACCCACCATAAAAAAATGTCTGGAAACTTCCTGTAGCCATAAAACTATGAAGATAGTTGCACAGGGTATGATTGTCCTTTAAGGGAAATGGAAGAATACTATCTAGATTTCAATATGGAAAGAAGGCTATAATTGCATGTTATGCAGATAGCATTCATGACAGCATTACAACAAATATCATATGCCAGTAACTCAGACAAAGAGCTGTCGCATTTAGCTAATCCCTCTCTCATGGGGTGAACAGAAGATGGTGCATCAGTAAATTGGCACCAGAGTCTAATTAGTGCTCTCATTCAGCCTACTAAGTAGGAAGAGATGGCAGAAGAAGTAGATAATATTCAACAAGCAGAGGGGCAGGCAGGCAGATCTGGATTAATATAAATTGCGAACCCAAAGATCTCTAGAGAGTGCAAAACACAAGCTAACATTTTATCCAGCTTAATCACACTAGAATGCAAACCAGAAGTCTCATAACTTCTTTTGCCGCAATGCATATGAAGCCAAATGAATCCATGTTTCCTCTAACTTTATTTCACCTTCTCCTATGCAGGAAGTGGGGGGAAGGAGGGCTAGGGCTAGGATAATAACTTATCCTGAAACATTTTTGGAGCTAAAGGTCAGGTAGAGTTCCAGGAGAAGTGAGTTCCAGAGGAATGTAACTCTGCGTAAAAACTCCCATGTCCAGCTCCCACTCCCATCCTGATGGGGATGATTAGCTGAAGTTTGCTGATGAATGTAGGTGTTTGTAACAAGTCGGAGAGAGAGAAGTGATAAATTAGGTCGTTTAGCCTAGTCTAGCACCGCTCCATGGATAGGTCGACACTTCAGATTTGACGTAGGACTCTTAGGCAGTGTGAGGCATATAACACAAGCTTAATGAAGTTCTCTTCCACTTGGAAGGTGGACAGCTTCGCTACAATTCAGCATTCATCAAAGGTGCTGGACAGTACTCAAGATTCCTTCCCGGTACGAAAGCTTCACTACAAGCCTGGCTAGAAGCAGATAAGCTTTTTGATTTTAACATCTGAGGATAAGACAAACATGTCAGTCCTAGACTAGAGGCAGATAAAACAACCATTCTGCTGGACTAGGATAGCATTTCAGACTCTTGGACTGGAGGTGCATCTAGTGGGACCTTGACATGATACACATTTTGACAAGAGGCTGGTTTATGGACTGAACACCAACAAGGTAAAGAGAACTTGCTGAGAATCGGCTCTGGTAAGCAGGGCTTGCTCCAGTGCCAGACAAGCCCATGTTATATTCAATTTGATTTTATAATAATAATAATAATCTGCATTAGACTTAGCATTCATTTAAGTTGAACTTTAACTATGATTTAGAATTGTCTATTCAAGGGAAAAGTTGCAAGAACTGTAAAACCATAATGCACTGAGACAGAGAGCACCAGTTCGAGAAACGAGCAGAAATCAGTTTTCCCTGCCCACAGAAGGTGGAGGCTTTTTCTTCATCACCCTATTGACTGAGTCCTATCGACAGGATCTTACAGTAGAAGAAACAAGAATTACTACTGAGTAACTGCCTTCAAAAAAGGCTGGAACTGTATGTTTGGAGATCTCGCCACACCAAGGCTATTTCTGTTACTTTGAAGCAAGGACAAAATTTGACGTTTTGCCTTTGACTTCCATAGGGGCAAGATCCGCCTCCTGGGATGGAAACTCCTGCTGCTTACATGCAAGTGCAAATGACTGCAAAACGGAGGGCACAGACAACTGTTACATTTCCCTGAGTGTGGTTTAACTGCAAGTCCAGACTCTTGCTCCAACCCTTAGCCAGAGTTCCCACCTCACCTATCGGAGCCTCCCATCAGTGTTATACAGCCACTTTAAGTTCTAGAAATTCAAAAACCAGGAGAAAAAAGCCACTGATGAATTATTTAAAGAAACACATTCTCTTTTCCCAGCCATATTAAAGGAAATAGGTCACAAAGTTCTAGAGTGCACCCAGAGAGCCCTCATGGGCATTATAAAGTCTTAAGGTGTGTAAAATACAAGTAAACCATGACTGTCAGCAGCAGAGGTGAATTTGGTCCATGGGATCTTTAAGGAAAGAGATCCTTTCTTCTAGAAAGCATGAATCCTCAAGAAGTCATGATGCTGGTATTTGATGATGAAGCCATAGCTTATCTACCTACACTGAATAGAATGAGCTTCACACCATCTTTCTAGTCCAGACTGTAATGAGCAATAGTTTAGTAGGGCATCTTTGTAAACTCCAGATGAAATGGTCCTCAAGGGCTGCTGATGACAGAGCAAAGCGGTGTGATATTTTGGGGTCTGAATGGCAGAGGTTTTATAGGCAATCAAACACGTTACTTCAAATTACTAGGTCTGGCAGGGGTGTTTTCATTAGGTTTCATCTGCAAATATAAATGAAAAAATATTAGAATTTTCATAATAAAGTCAATATCTGAAGTTCAGGTTGGATCAGGAAGCTGGAGCTTTGAGTTTAGAAGCAAAAAATAAGCATTAGTGTTACAGGGCAGATCTGAATGCCACTGACATGTGAGCAAGTAGACTGAGACAAGAAAAAGCCCAAATCTGGTTCAGTCCAGAAACTGAACTGCAGACCTGAGAAGTTCAAGCTACCTCTGCTTGTTGTTTCTTTTCTCACTTTCTCACTTTTACCTTTTGTAGGCGTTTTTCATTTGTAGAAACAGAAATGAAAAAAAAATAAGGAAAAAAGATATCCACCACTAAACTGACCTTCCAGATGCTCAGTTCCAGTCTCGATCCAGCTTTTATGAGTAAGATTACAGAGCTTTGAAAAATAAGGGTTTTAATAAAAAGCCTTGTGCAATGTCACCTTTAAGCCAGCCTCTGGAAAAAAACTCGGAGCTGCACATTTCAGCAGAAACACATCTGTTGTCACACTACAACACGTAAGAGGTGAGATCCTTCAGCCTGCTTGTTTAAGAAAGAGAATGCAAAAAAAAAAAAGACACATTGTTAGTATTTCCCAAAGGGAATACTCCGTGTCCAGGAATGTAATAGGTCCAGCCTGTTTTTTACCCCAACGGGAAACTGAAGCACCAACCTTTCCCTTGGTCTTAAGATGAGCATATAACTTTAACGATCCTGTGAGTAGCACGGCTTCAGAAACACAAGGAAAAAACTCTCTCAGACTTGCTTTGGGGCTTTAGCAGCTTGAAAAGATTCCCAAATTGTTCATTTTCATTCCAATGTATATCACTGATTTATCCCATTCCCCACCAAAATGGTTTCCTATCATTTTCATTTGGGCAAATGTGACAGCACTCCTCACCTTTTGCGTTATTTTCCTTGCTGCCTCCTATTGCTTCTGAGAGATTTACTGCTCTGCTGACATCAGTTTTCAAAATCCACAGTACACAGCATGAAAACTGTAAGGGCTCTTAATTCATTTGGCAAAACCCATTAAGATTTTGTGAGTGTTGTAGAAGTTTAACAACCTTCCCCAGGGAGGCGTTCAGCAGGAGTGATGACTCAGAGGACAACAAACTGCCACGCACCGGTTTGTTGTTCGAGATGAATGCTGCTCTTTGCTGCATTGAAGGGAAGCTCTTCAAAGCACGTGTCAGACCGGTTTGATTCTTGACTTTGCCACACACTTTCTGTGTGACCTTGAGCAAGACACGCAGCGTGCTGCTGAGATTCAATGAGACTGAGGGTGGGTGGCACTGAGCAGATCAGAATTACAACTGCCAATGGCCTCATCATTCACAAATATATATAGTATATTCTACTCACTTAAAAAACCAAAACCGAATGCTGATCCAGCTCTGATGCAGTGAATCCACTCGGAGAGAACAGCTCCAATCTGAATACAAACTCTAGCCTTAGTTCAGCAATAACACTCCATAAAACAAAACCTCCTGGGTCTGGGTCTGAGAAAGAACTGGAAATCATCTCAGTTGCAGCACTCTCCCAACCCTGCTAACAGGGCATCTTTATTTAGATCATAGGACAGACATAGATGTTTGATTCAGCTGTTAATCAAACCAATGGATTTTGGAAAGCTGCATAATTCCCTACATCCTCTGTGCACCCATTAGCGGAAATTCCTGCTGACATTTTGCTTCTAATTGTACAAAAAAGATAACGGTTCCTGAGAGACACTGGACAACTAGCAACTTCTCATCAGCTCTCTTTTCAGTTTAATCTTCTTAGATACTTTAAACTTTCTAGAGAATGAGAAACAGCACAAAACTGAACATTAATGCCCATGCTTGCTGAAGACATAAACACATCTCAATTTTCCTAGCACACTGAAGCACAGCTCTGCATTTTAAGTTGTCTGATGCCGAAATTAAGCCCAGCAAAACATTCCTTGGTTTATAAAACTGTATTAATTAAGAAATAGAATAGAATAGAATAGAATAGAATAGAATAGAATAGAATCATTAAGGTTGGAAGTGACCTCAAGGATCATCTAGTCCAACCATAAATGCCTGATTTAATTTCTATGAGTAGGTTCAAAATGACAGATTTGAAGGGAAAGTTTCATCAGATTTTGGTTCTAACTAGACACTGAAAACTAAGGACTGAAATGATATGTAACTCTCAGATTGCTAACCCAGAACATGAATGCCCAGAGCACAGACACCAATATAGAAAGGAATCAACAGTGTTTTAATTGCATGTGGTAGACTTAGATCACCAGTGTTTCAAGTGCTTGCAAAATTTTCAGGTTCTGGTGACAGATGTGAAATATTTTAAGAGTCTACTGACTTGTGGCAAAATTTTGTCCAGAACTTGCAAGAGAAACAAATGTTTATTATTGCTTTATAAAAAGATAGGTGATGGTCTATTTATTTCTGCAAATTTTCCTGAATAAAGACCGTACTTTAAAAGGTCTCTGAGTTTCCTATCCACAAACACAATGGTCATATCTGTGTAAAGTTAACTGCTTCAACTGCAACCATGAGTCTGAAAGCAGGAGAAGCAGATCCTAGGCATGCTATTTGGAGGGTGCTCAGCTTTATCACTGCCTACCCTATGTAACTCTTCTTGCTATGACCCAAGGCTGGATCTATTCCTACACCATCATCTTTCTTCTCTTTCTCCTGTTCCCAGGTATTGAGACTGGCCCATGAGGGCAAAGTCACACAACACACCAGGGACCACACTGGGCAAGGCTGAAGGTAGGAGACGGCATTCACTACACATCTGCCTTGCAGTGTCCCATGAGGTGTCCTGGGCAGTAAATATTTGCTCCAGGACCTCAAGCATCCTCTGTGGAATAGAGAGGAGATATACACAGGACAGAAACAGCCTTGTTCAGTGGGTCCAGAAAGAGTGAGAAACTAACAGTGCAAAGGTAACTCTTGATCCAAGATGATGCTATCTCATTCTTTTCCTGAAGCTAGAGATCCTTGCAAATCTGTAGCAAGAGATATTCAGTACCAGTGTGGCTTCCCACACGTCAGGGTACTGAGAAATTTAAACATTCCAAAGCCTTGTACAAGTCAGAGAGAAACTGCAGGTGTCCCGGCCTCCCCCCCTGTCCCACCTCTTGTATTTTTCTGAAGCAGGAGAAATAGTCTCATCCAGATTTAGATTATTTAAAAAAAAAAAAAAAAAAAAGACAACAGTGTACTAAATGTTTCCAAAAGAATCAGTAAGTATCTACAGGAAAGTTCACCAGACAGAATCCTTAGTTAAATATATTACGTGGTTTCTACCTACTAGACAGAAGACCACATCACATTTCATTTTGAGTAAACCTGCATTAAAATGGCAATTCTTTTTACAGAGGAGTGATGGAGATTGTTTGCCAGTGAGACACCCTCTACCAGATGGCCTCTCAGTCACCTACAGGACAGAGCAGATGAGTGTGCTCTGAGGCTTTGTGCCTGAGAAAGGTGCTGTCAGCACCGAAAAGGAAAGCCCACGAGTCAACAGAAAATGTGGTTTCTCACTGTTGCCAGTTCTTTGGACTCTGCAAACACAAGTATTCACTGCAGGGCAGAAGTTCATGAAAGAAAGATACTGTGGACTGCTTGGAGTCGTTGCCATCCACTATACTAACTCTTAAAAATAGGATGGCATTAAAGTAATCCCCACACACTTCCTTTACGTAATGGTGGTTGAACACTGGGTCCCCAATGCCCGTCTCTCTTCCATGGCATTCTGTTTTAAATTATAACCACTTGATGTTAATTTTCAGCCATAGCAATTACCGAATAATTTCTGTGTTTTACAGAAGGTGTAACAGGAATATTCCTCTTGGGGTGAATCAATATCAGCTTGTGCCAAGAAAGAGAGCATTTTACAATAGATAGTTACTTTTTCTCTCTTTTTTTTTTTTTTTCCTGCCTCATAGCAAGTCATTAATTCTGTGGGTGATTCTAATATTAAGTGTACATGCATGTGGTAGGTGGGTGGCACAGACAGTTATTGATTATTATACGGACATATCTGCCAGAGCTCACACTACTGTAATTAGAAATCCATTGCAATGAATATTGAACTATGCACATAGCTGAACAGCAATCTTCAGAACGTTCTTTATAATGAGTGTAGCAGAACAGATAACCATGGAGAACAAAGATCTCTACTTACGGAAGGCAGGGGTGTAGAATAACCAGTGGCAGAGCAACCCAGTGTGGTTTCGTTGCTTTTTATAACATCCATGTACTGCTTATTTATTTAAACAAAACTGCTATAAAACTTTCTAGGGGGTTGGATGCATATCATCCAAAATGTTCTCCTTGGGGAATGGTCTAAAAAGATAATGGGACAAATTAAGTCTACGACAGTTTCTCTCTGCTTTGACTCAAGAGGAATGACAATCTATTGAACTTGGAAGAACGGGCTTCAGTGCGCTGGACGTTAAAGTCTGGGCCAGAGAGAATTTTCTGGCATGGCAGCTCTAGGGGACATCTGGTTAGAAGGTGCCTGTTTTGTTTCCAATCCGGCCCATCTCCATTGTTATTGGAAATTATTTATAAATTGCGTTGCTGCAATAGTGGAATTAGAGAGATGCCATCAAAAAGCTCAGGAAGGAATTGTTTTGCCATTCCCACGCTACACCAGTATGTTTTCCCACTTGCACTTTAGATTCATACCAGTGTCAAACACTGAAGAGCATGTACCAAGTCATATGAATGATAAATACCCTTGGACAGCAGCTTGGATTGCAGCAACTCTGTGAATCTCTCCCTTGGAGGGCAAACATGAGCCTAAGATGTCTGTTTCTAAAGACTTTAAGTGCTCTTTATGAAACAGATCTTTTCTACAGAAATTTCTTGTCTACAGAAATTCTTTTCTACAGAAATCCTGAAAGTTGCTAAAACCTTCTGAGAACTGCTCATCAACTCCAATTTCAACTACTTCTGGCAGATGTTCTGGGTGCTCAGCATCTCACAAGGATTTTACCTCGAATCTCACTAGAATGAAGCATCTAATTTAAGCAAAACAAAATTAATTTACTGTGTTGCAGTCTGCAGCAGCAACAACCTCTTGAGAATCAAACCTCCAAAAGAACAGCTATGAATGCAGAAATCGAATATCCTCAGGACACATCAACAGGACCAAACAAGGATACAAAGAGCAAGATTTGCAAATTAAAATGCTTAAATTACTAGTAAATACCCAGGTACATGCAGGAACCACAAACCTCGTATTTGACATTCTAATTAACTCTGAATAGCAATCTGAGCAATTGCCTCAATATTGTTGATGAAAAACTTAACAAAGGGAGACAATGGCTGTCTACAACGAGATTTGTACTGGATAAAAGTCTGGCAGCCATGATATCAACCTCTATAATTCCAGCAGAGGATAACCATGTAAATCCAGGGGAACCTCTGTAGGCCAAAGTTTAAAATGAGGCACCTGCTCTGCTAAAACTACTTGCTAAAACTTTGGCATTTGTATTTTCAAATAGTAAATTCTACTTGTCTCTGTCACTTGTAAAATGGATACAGTTACCCACCACAACACAGCCCTGTGCAGCTCTAAGAGATGGTCAGGTTTCACTGCATCCAGAATATCTTTGGATGGAAAACGCCTTTTCCACATTGTTTTTTGGGAAAACCGGTCCATTGGATTTCCATTTAAAACCAAATAGGGAAATTAAAGTGGCAAATGCTTCTATTTTTCACAATAGAAATTGAATTTTAAAAAGGAAAAAAACTGCATTTTTGTAGCAAATATATATATTATAGCTTCACTGAAGGAATGTAAGTTGTCTTGAAATTCTGTGCAGGAAAAAAAAAAAAATCATGAGTAGCTCACGTGTCAGTAAAATGTTCTGAATTCCATGGGGACAGAGCCATATCCTGACAGCCGCCTTCCTACTATGTGTCACACAGAAGGCCCTGAGCGTGAGTAAGGCCAGGAGTATCTAGCAGAAAATTACAAATGGCTACATGTGCAATGTTAATTAATGAACTGGTGACCTGACAATGCAGCACTCAGGAAACACCAGCTGGTAAAACTCAGTACAACAAAACGAGGCTTAGCAACTGGAAAATCACTAACAGCACAGCGTCTTTTTGGCATCCCAGCTAAAGAAATCCATGTACTTTAAAAAGAAAGACAAAAGCGAAAGTTTAAACAAAAAGTATGATATATACACATCTTTGTTATCAGTATTGCTCTTGTAGGAAGTATTCTTTCATTGCTACGCTAAGTTTAATTGCATTAGTAACAGTGTAGGAAATATCTTCCAAGCAGTGAAAAACAATAATGAGTTAAGACTGATCAAACTCTTCACCGAGAAAAGTGAGCCCAAAAAGACCAGTGAGCTCTGTGTCCACAGGAGTATTAAATCGTAGCATTTCCTAGTCTTTCATTTTTACACTCAAATACTGTTATTTCTGAGTAGATCAATTTTAAGTGTGAGTGCAAGGTATTAAACTTAAAAGTGGAGTTTAAATTATTAAAATTACTTCTCTTCGTTTCAAGCACCACGGCTCCGTTTAAGCAAATGAATTAAGCACATGCTTAAGTACATTTCTGTTGCGTTAAGCTGTTTAGCAAAAGCTTTCCCCACAGGCCTACCGAAGCCAAGAGCATGTAAGCATATGCAAAATTTGGGGATATGCGTAACTGTATGGTTTTAATAGAGGTGCAACACTGAATTTGAGATTAATCTTGGACCCAGGATTTCACTTCATATGAACAAACGAGCGACTGCATGGCTTTGTTTTGGTTTTGTCCTTATCACGCAGTAAAAATATGGTTGGTAAAGAAAAAAAAATTTTAAAATCCTTTCCAAGTATTTATGGAAAGGTAAGTTCCAGGAATGATTAATGAGGTGGTACCAGAGGCAAGCAGACTCCAAAGCAGGGGAGAAAAAAACCCCACAAGCACTAGATCATTCCATCCTCTGTCAGTGCATAATAAACACTGCCGTCTTCCAGCCTATAATTCACCAGATTCAATAGCAGGTCATTTAAGAATCCCTGTGTGACACAAATAGAAAAACAAGTTAGTAGCAGAAATAGAATGATTAATTTTACAGGTAGCAAAGAGATCGGCACGTCTATTCAACTCCTCAGAAGTCCCTTGAAAGCAGATTTTTTAATTTTATTTTTCTTCATTTTAGTCTACAGTTGACGCAGTGTTCCTGATGATTTGAAATGAGATTGTCGGGGGGAATGAATATGACTCATGAGGAGGCTGCACTGCCAAAGGGCATTAAACCAGCGGCAACGCTGTCCGGCGAAAACGAATGAAATTAGCAGCTCCCTTTGTATTGGTGCAGGGCAATATATATAAATAAACAGGAAAGCATGAAGCTAAATGATCATTTATAGCGGCACAAAGACTGCTGTAGTCCCAGCATCTGCATATTTATTAGTTGCTGTGATACGACCGAAGGCTAGAACCTAAATTACAATGAGATGCAACTCACAGCTGAGAACAGGTAGGGTGAACTAAACAAACCTGGTGCTGGTTGTTCCCTTTCAGCTGCAAGAACGATAGTGCGGTACGCATCTTTCCATAAATACCCAGCGATGACACTATTAGGAATTGGAATAGTTGTTGACTCATAGGACTAATTAGCAGCTTTATGACTGATAAGTGAAAGAAAATGTTATATAACCTACGGAACTGCTTTATATAATCCCACAGTCCCAATGAATGTTTGCAGGGAACAGCAGAAGTAGGCACAACCCTGTACGCAGCCACAACGATGGGAAAACCCCCACTAATTTTAACAAGAATAAGGAACGTTTTAATAATTGGTAGTAAAAGATCACCATGTTTTTAGGAGTACGTAGATATGCTAAAGTCCATTTTATCCTAACAATTACTTAGACGAGCTGTAGTGTGATATGACCACAATCAAATGAGGGAACACTTCCACAGATCTCCAGATCTGGATAATGTAAAATTTTCATGTGAATCCTATATTTGTAACATTTCTTGGTGGGTCCCTAATTAATTCTTTCTAGAACCAGTATTTATGAGAAATAATGTGAAGCAATGAACAATTAAGCTTACAAAATAAAAAGGAATTTAAAAATCTTGATTTTTACAGACAACATCCAGGACAAGTAACATCCTGTATTTCACTGCTCAGGACTGAATAGTTCCAAAGGAAACCTCAGAAAGGATCAGTCCCCAAAACTTGACTTGTCTGATCTCAGGACACTATCACAAACATCATGTCTCTTGGCATTTGATTGGTTAAGGGTGTTGGAGCCTGGAAGGAGGAGACACCTTTCTCTGGAGCAGGTGACCCTGACTAGGAACCATTCATATCTTCATACCTCCTCCTGCAGAGCTTTCTTCAGACGCGCTGGGTTCAGGGGAGCTCTTTGCCCTGATGTTGCAGGGCTTTGGGCTGTGCATTTACTCAGCATCTGCTCTCTGGCAGACAGAACACTCTTTGGGCGAAAGTTCAGGCAAGTTCCTACATGACTGAATTGGATCCAGTTCTTTAAAAAGCTTTAAAAAAGAGAAAAGCAAACGTCCAAATCTAGAGAATCAAAGCTACTAAATAGCTGGATGAAATCATGTGGCAAACAGACATTTTCTTTCAAGGAAGTAGTTGTATGGCTTTGGAGACACGAAGCCTTCTCTGCTGAAGACAGAGAACAAAGGATCACAAGGACGTGGCAGCACAGAGAGCTTCACACAGATTTTCAGGTAGGCTACCCTCTACACAGTCTGCAACCAAGCTGTCATCTTAGGCACAGAATAATAATGCAATAATTTGAATTACAGCAACTGCAATGCCATTGTTCAACAGAGCAGCAGCTTCTAAGAGTGTTCCGTAACTCAGTGGGGTGAACTGTCTGGTTCCTGACTGCAGTTGTATTCTGCAGGAAAAACGTGGAATAGCAGAAAGCTACACTGCACCAGGGCAGACAATTCTCTGAGGTGCTGTGGAGGCTCACCTCATCAAAACACCGTTGTTTTCTCAGCTTGTTTGCTGTCATTTCAACCTGTGATGGGTTATTCATTGCTGAGCTGGATACGTAGCAACTTTTTAAAATGCTGCTGTGTTTCCTTTGGTTTGGACTGAAGCACTTAGAAGTTTAGAGCAGACTGCTGTTTCTGAAAGATTACCTTCTCTGAGTGCAGCATCTCAGTGTCCTCAAAGACAACTGAGATGTACAAAGGCCAGAAGAAGAAAACAGAAACAGCCACCACCATAAGAGCCAAAGAACCTGGAGGATGTAAGACCATCTGAGCATGGAGGAAACAATGACAGCAAATGGAAAGAATGTTTACGCAGGGCATCCCTGAACCCTAAGCAGGAATACCCTTGGCAAGCGTGGAAGAGTGAGCTGTGAAGGATTTTATCCACAGATCCAATCCCCAAATTCCTTGCAGACAGTTTGACAAGACAGTCATGAGACAAGACAAGAGAGTTTAACTCTTGTAGGGAAGAGTTCGTACTCATGAGAACATCCAGAAAAAGAACTCCGTAGGGGATGGATTTCAAAGATCCTCAACTGTAAACAGTCTTGACACATTTGTATTTTGTATTATTTATTTCACTGAGGTGAAAGATGGACTAATTGTTAAATAAATACAGTTTAGAGCTAGACAAAATAACTCAAATAAACCGGCTCATCAGCACCAGGATTTATAACACTCAGTAGCAATAAAGCTATTTTCTCCAGGACCATGTAATGTTTACAGAATTTTATTCATTTCACAGTGGTTCTGTGAAGCTCCTCAGAGCTTGTCAATGCAGCTGCAGGAAGCAAATGAAAAATCTCAGCCCAGGAAAGATGAATGCTACTTGCTGTAGAGAGCCTATACTGAACCGCCTGGGAAGTTCATAGCAGAGCAGCCTGTAAAAGAAATAATAGAAAAAGTCCCGAGCAAAAATGCTTTGTGAATTTTAATATATTTTTCTAATGGATATTGATAGTTTCTTGCCCTCTGCTTTCTCTTCCCTGCCTCAGCTAGATCTTCTTCCCAGCAGTCAGACAACTGGCTTAATTGCAGGTTTGAGGCCAGAACTGGGATGCTGGATGGTCACTGCACTCCATGCTTCCAAACATCAAACGCGGGGGTTCAGCACTACAGTGGTTTTCTACGCCTTCTGTGCTAGGGGAGCTATTAGAGGTGGATGATACCAGCAGCAGAAAACCTGGCCTTGATCTCCCAAATAAAGGTACAGTACACCTAAATTTGAGCTTGCTTTTCCAGGGAAGCCCCACATTCCCAGAAGCAGACTTGCTTTAATTCATAATCTTTACCTTGCAGTATAAAATAAATGCCAGGATGATGGAGAGCTGCCTTTCTCGGTCACACAATCGTAGAAAAGTCAGGGAGAGGCTGGAGGGGAAATGCCTGTTCAATCAAGAAAGTTCACTAATGATTTCTAAAATGTCTTAATTGCTTTAGCACAATCTACAGGCATCCCTTTCATGCCTCAGACAGGACAAATAGCTCAGTCTAATATTTCAGAATTAGCAACTTGCTGAAGTAACCAGACTATAATCTTCCTAGTCATGGGTTAGAATTTTTGAGGTCTCATCAGCACACCACAGCTTCTTTCTTTAAGTGTTTTGTGTAACTGCAGGCTTATCTTCAAAGAGCAGATGTATGAACTATCATTTTTGATTAAAGCCATCCAGTTGGAATAAAAAAAAAAATTCATCTGTTCACTGCAGTTAGAATCATCTATTTTAAATACATTTACATATTCCCTTAGCTGTCCAACTATTTTTTTCCCCACTTTCCCTTCTTTTTGCAGCTTGGAATCCTGCCACATTTATATTTTGTACTAACTACTCAGGGTCCTAATTAGCAGAAATGGGATGTCAGCAGGGTACCAGCCAGCAAGGGAGGCTTTTTGCTTCATTGGGAAGATGTGCAGCATGTGGCATGGATCAAAATCCTTGCCTCCCATGCAGAGAACAGCATGACGTGAATTGCAGAGCAAGGTAAATGGCAGAATTTGGGTATCTTGGAAATCTGTGAATTGGCAAAAGGTGCCAATTCACACGTTTTAGCTATAGGCAAAATGAAGGGAGTTTTGCCACCAATAAGGCAAATTAATTCAAAATTTAGTATCTGAGCACGTGACATACTCAAAAATAATCTGCAGTTCTGGTTTCTGAGCCCACAGCTGTCCTGCACAGCCCAGTCCCGTTGACATCCAGGGCCAGATAAAAGTAAGAGCTTTCGATGTCACAACAGATATCGTAAAGTCTCACCTTAGCTGCCTGGCCCCCATGAGAACTCGAGAGTCCTACAGAACACATAGGCTGCCTACAGAGCACAGGGGGAGCTAAATGTCCCAGATAAGGTCCAAAATGAAACAGAAAGGAGCTGTTTTGGCAGCAAATGGCAAGGAGAGAGATATATCTCATCTCATGCCCCCTTCCAAGACTATGTCCCCTACTCAATGTCGGCCCGTGCCNGCAACTTGCAGCCATTTCCCCTTGTCCTGTCACTAGTTATCTGCGAGAAGAGGCCAACCCCCAGCTCACCACAACTCCCTTTCAGGTAGTTGTAGAGGGCAATAAGGTCTGCCCTGAGCCTCCTCTTCTCCAGACTAAACAAGCCCAGTTCCCTCAGCCACTCCTCATCAGACCTGTGCTCCAGACCTTTCACCAGTTTCGTTGCCCTTCTCTGGACACGCTCCAGGGCTTCGATGTCTTTCTTGTGGTGAGGGGCCCAAAACTGGACACAGTACTATGTCCCCTACTCAATGTTGGCCCATGCCTCCACCACCTGGAAACCATGGCTCACGAAAAGATGGATTGATTTTCGCAGCTCGTATCTACCAAGGGCACAAACAGCCGTGAGCTGTAGATGGCCAAGCTGTTGATGTGCATGTGTCCAGGCATTTCCTGTATTACTCACTGCTTAACCCTGGTATTTGTGAAAACATAGAAATAAAAGAAAATCAACTGTTTGGGCACAAACTTGCCACGGCAGGGCTATGTGTGTCTCTGGCTAGTCTGTCAGAAGATACAGAGAGAGAAATATAGCAATAACAAAAGATGCCACCAGGAAGGTAAGAACTGCAAAAAACATGTGGGTTGCAAGGTCAGATTGATGTAAGAAATGATCTGTCTTTTCTTCTCGCCTTTGAAATATATATCCATTGCAGCTCTGATTCTTTTCAACAGACACTGAGAATAGTGAGGAGGATTTCAGTTCTGCAATGGACAGGAAATCCTCTTGAAAGGAGATATAATTTTAGATACACAAAGAGCTGGAATGGACAATGCCAAGGGCAGGTGCGCTTTTCACATTTTTTTTTAATAGAGATATAAATATATAAATATACATTTGCTTGTTTATAACTAGCCTTCCGGTTTAAAGTCTGTTCTGTTACCAGAATTTGTTTTATTTCTATCTTCTGCTAGTTTGTTATTCTTCACATCTGCTTAGAACATAACTCTGTTACAGATTTCATTCTTAAATAAAGGGACAGAGCGCTGTTTGTTCAGAAGGCAGAAACCAACAGCTCCGATCCTGCCCGGCTCCTGGAGGGAGCTCAGAAGGCCACTGCCTCCTCCTGTTGGTGTTCAAGGACGGAAGGGACACAGTGACTGAGTCTGACTGCATTGCACAAGCCACAGCATTTCACCAAGTGCCTTCCGCAGCATGTGCCACTTAAGCTACGCTTTCAGGAGAGCATCTGGTGTGGCAGTAACAGCTCTGAGAGCGAGGTTATGTCAGTGGTTAATTCCCGTCATAGTATACGAGTAGACGCTGATTTTCACAGTTGGTCATGGGCAGTAAAGAGCTGTTTTTCGAGCAGTTTAAGTGGAAGATATTTGTCAAAATATCCAGACACAGTGGAAAAGTGAGTGGCTTTTACCATTGGTCAGACTGGTGGCTTTGGTGCAACTTGCTCATGCACTGTCAAAGGGAAACACGATCCTTGGAATTACAAGCAGGTCCTTTGAAGTTCCAAATGTGGCGCTGCCAGTGACTTTCCAAAGGAATGTTGAGCATTGCTCACTAATGAAACATGAGTTATGATAATGGTCGGTAACGATAATTCTTAATACGCTGACTATGTACCCCATACTAAAATCTTATCTAAGCACTGGAAGGCCCTAAAAGGCGTCAGACTGCAGGGCTGAGCTTTCAGTCTGCGGTGAAGTCTGCTTTTATTGTAGATCAAGAGGAAAAGAAAGAGAAGACAGCATTCTGCTGACAATAACAGGAAAGAGAGAGAAAATTTTGTTCTTTGCTTTTTGAACAGTTTTGGGTTTGCTTTAAATTCTCTCACTTTTCTCTTTTGCTGTTTAACTTCGGAGTTTATGAAGTGACAGAGGTTCCTTTTGTCTTTCGCCATTAGACAAATGTTGCATCTGCTTTGAAATGTCATAGTGGCATAGAAAAGAGAAAGAAATGACAAAATACCTTACACTCACTCTTCCATCGTGTTTAGGGACAAAAATCAGTGAGATGAGAGAAGCGAAACCGAAACCGGAAAAAAACCCAAAACCTTGAGATTTCCAAATTTGAAAGAAAACCTTGAAAACTGAAGAATTAAAGAGGAGTTTTGAACATATGGCCCTTTTTCCAGTCTTACTTGAAAAACTGCTACAAGTGCTATTCCATCATTGTGAGCTGGACTGTCCTTTGCTTCGGAATGACACGACACCCGGAGGCAGGTGTTTACACTCTGTGCAAGCGCAACAGTCGTCGGGAGTGCAGAAGAGCAGAGAATCAGTCACGTGGGTCGGAACTATGAGAGGAACAAATTAATGAACCCTTGGAAGCCACAAGGTTTTAATTAAAATTTCCAAATGACATTAAGGCTAAGATTTATCTACCTGAAACACAGGCGTTACTCAGTAGACAGGATTTATTTGACCCGGTTGTACTAGGTTTGCCTCATTCACTTCTCCCTGGTGTTGTGCTAGCAAGACGTTAACAAAGTTCCACGTGATGAGTATGGTCCTGAAACACTGTTCTATACCTGCAGTATGCACATTCGGTACTGCCAGCCACGCTGGGCTGCAAAAATAATAGTAATACAGGTACCTAAAAAGAAGAGAGTCTGTAGTGTCTTTATTATTTTCTTCATAGTGCCTCTGGAACACAGTAAAAAAGACAGGGTTATAAAGATTTCTCTTAATTAGAGGCATGAATATTCTGATCAATTCAGAGCTCTTAGGCAGTTGTTTTTATCTGCCTAGCGGAATGCAGTTCACAGTACTGAATAATCTCAGCCAACCTCCCAGTTTTCTGAGCACTTTGTAGGAGGTTAGATACTATTATGCTGTCATTACTCTGCATTACAGCAAAGCTGAAATCTCTTGTGACTTTCTTCATGGAAAAGTTCGTCTGTGGCAGGGGAAACATGTCTTTGGCAGTGTGGGATAATCCTGTGAATGACTGAAGAGCTAGATAGAGTGAAGCCAAATAAAGAGAGCGTGCAAGTTGCATACTCCTCTGTGTCAGGGACCAAAGTTTTAAAGCTGACTGCTAGAAAAGCATTGTGGTCCCTGACAATAATGGCAATGCTCCACAGGTTCTGAAAGGCCAACGATGGGCTAGATGGGGTGGAACTTCTCAGAGGAAGGAAAATCTTGGCCTCAGTGAAATAGGTGTTCCTTTGACCAGAAGGTGAGCAAGAAGAATTTGCTACAGATTAACAACTCCAGCACAAACTGGCTCTCTTGGAATAATTCCCTGATGATCACTGTTTCTTCCAGGAAAAAAAAAAAAATCAGTGGGCTCTGCTCTGGGAGGGCACAATGAGTCAAGAGGACAAGAACTTTATTCTGGAAGAGTGCCTAGTGCTGTTCCTGAGCAAGTATGGTTAGTTCAGTTAATGTTCCTCTGTAGGCAAACTGCATAGCTTAAGAAAGAGAGAAAGAAGACAATTTCACTGTTTCTTTCTTGTAGAAGAAGTAAAGCCCATCAGCCACAATCCTGCAAGGTGCTTTAGAGCCCTGATGCAAACCAGAACAAGTTAAATGAAAATCTCACAAGAAGATTTGATCTTTGCAGTGCTGATCTCATCCAAGAGCCTTTGTCTCATGTCTCATGAATAACTGCTATCAGCACCGATTCACTTTTAGCTTGCAGCAGTGAGACAGGACCCTGCAGCATCACAAGCGTTGTTATTTGCCATGGAATGGCAAGGGTTATGGGACAAGGTGACCAACATAAAGGCTGGAAGTTGTACTGCTGTACCAATAGGTTATATCCAGAATTATCTGTATATTTTAACTCTGTACCTTAAGGACTGTCTAATTAGCCCAACACAATGTTAGCACATTAACTACACTCCAGCAGACCGAGAGTATTTATTACTGAGAGAACTCCTACCAGAAACCTTGGAATTTTTACAATACATTTTTGTCCATACTTTTTGGAGCAATAATAATGTAATACCACACTCCCTCCCCAAATAGCTGCAGGGTCCCTTTTAATGAATAGGAACAAACAAACTATCCAGCTAAGCCCAGGAACATGGCCCCTATCAAAAGCAGAATCAAACAATACCCCAAAACAATCTACATATACAAAGAACAAACTTCTCTTGTTCTTCCAAAGATTAACTCAGCAGGTATTTGGCATTCAAAAAATTCTACAACAACAGAAATGATTTTGTGTTTGAAGAGGTTTTCTTTAGCACTATTGCTGCAATTATTTGTGGGGGAAAAAAAAAGGAAAGAAGAGTTTTAGAAAACTTCTGAAATATTAATCTAGGTAGCATTCTGTACAGCCAGTACTCCTGTGCTCTCATACAATGACAGTTTGTCAAGATTATTAAGTTTTTAATGTAGAACTTTTTTTCAAATCTCCTGGCCATCTACTACCAACTCCTGTTCAACATCTACTGCTCAGTCAACAACCGTGGCATTTTCCATTTCTCCGCAGAACAGTGTCTGGTGAGCCCAGCGCTGTACTGGGCATGGAAGAAACTTACCATGGGCTCACAGAGGAAAGGCCACAGCCATACACAAATGGTGAGCCCACATGGAGACACTGAGATGCTTGTTTGCCCCACACAGAACACCTTATGTTTGTGATCCTTCTATCAAGCCCAGACAGGGGAGTGACTCAGAAAACAGCTCCACCTCCTTTGGGGTCAGGCAGGACCTTTCCACTTGTCCACCTGTTTCATGGGAACGAAGACTGGTAAGAGAATAGAGCATCTGGTAACAAGGTGTGCAGGTTATGCCCTCCCTCTCCCACCACCACACTGGCTGCTCTACTCCCTGCCTCGCAGACTGCCAGGGTCCCACTGACACAGACCAGCCCGCTCCAGCCATCAGACTGCCCAGGTCAACCCAAGGCAGGCAGGGAAAGGCAACTCTCCATGCTTTGCATCTGTAAAACACTTCCAGCAGAAGCTTGGGAAAGCAAGCAATCCCTCTGGGCTACACTTCTCTCTCAGTAAAATTCAAATTATCTACTTAGACTCTCAGTGCCCTTTGGCAGGGATTGTCTGACATTAGCGTGCAGCACAAGGTGCCCTGATCTGCTGTAGGACAGCAATTGTGTCAAGTCAAGAAATGCCACATGTGCATGACAGAATTTAGCAATCCCGGTGTTGCTTCGGGGGATCATGACCTTTAGGTTTACAAGCACATTGAGCTCTGGGTACTGGCTACCTCTCTGTGAAAAAGTCAGTTCTCCTCCTGGTCACCCCTATTTTTAAGCTCATGTTTAGAACCATTGAAACTAGTGGAAGCAGAAGCCAACCCTTCACAGCTCTGTGTTGGGAGACTGGAGGAGTACTAAGAAATCAGCACTGAACCTTGAAAGGAATAGAAATTGTTTGCCCAGGCTAACTGTGATGGTGTCTCCTAAGTGCTCCTGTTGCAAAGTATAACATTCCTCTAGTCAGTATTATGGGATGAGATGGGAAGGCAATGAAAATATTAAATAACCCGGTCATCCCTCAGAGCTGGAGCTTCAAAGCAAATATCAGGAATTTTCCAACTTTTTATTAATGGAAAATGCAGTCTCCACATCAGTAGTTTCCAACAGAAGGGTTTGATTTT